>VXAX01006353.1:0-127054 GCA_013399835.1 Leptocoma aspasia | reverse complement strand
GCCCCTCCCCCGGCGCGCTGGCCGGACCCCTCGTGCCACACCAGTTGCCCACGTGCTTTTTATCGCGGCAGGGCGGGATCGTATCGTGATAACGGGATCCACGTTCTAGCATGTGGCTGCTGTGAATTGTGCATTTCTCATGTCTGTGTAATTAATTGCTCAGGCGCAGAACGCAAGATGAATTACCCTGCGGGATGTGCTACTTACACACATGGATACAATGTATAAAAGTTTGGTTAACATGTCTTTTCCTGTTTTTTGGAAACAGATGTGACGTAATGCCTTTCTCGCTTTTTTTTCCATGCTGGAACACTGGGGACATAAAACTGGTGCTAGCTTGTGTGACGTTGTTGGTACAACTAGATTTTATTTTACACCGTTTTTTACCTAATTTTCACTAGCCTCCTCTTTTTTCTTTTGTTTACTATTTAGTAGAAATAGACTGCTTTACTTCTGTTGCTTTACGCACACGTGGTGTATACCTACTTTGTAAAGGACATTGTGAATAGAGCCTGTAAGAGTGGACTCTTCCATTTGTAAAGTAAAAATATTATTTAAATGTCTTCTGTGTGTAGACTGTTTTTCCTTTCTGTTACTCAAGCAGCAACAAAAAAAATCCAAACCCAAGTCAGTTCCCTTAACCTGAGATAGCTGTTCTTTGTTAAACTTGCATATGAATCTTCCTCCTAGGCTTATGTGCTGAGTGCTTCTTAGCAGTCCATATGAATGGAGTACTAGAGATGTTCATCATTTACCTACTAGTCAGGGTAGTGAAATCCATTCTGAAACATTCAGAATGCTCTGACAGATTCCTAAACAATTTAAATAGGAAGTATTATTCTGGCCATTTACCTGTAACCTAAAGTTCCTTGAGGAGTCTTAAAGCAAGAAACCTATATTATTTCATGACTGTTACAGCTGTGCCTCAAAATATCTTGAATTGTGTTGGCTGTGGGTAATTCTAATACATAAGGCAATGATGAACTCAGGATGCAATGTGTCCCTTAAGCTGGGTTAGGTGGATGTAGTGTGGGTTTTTTTCTAATGTTCCCATTAACAATGGGTCATTAGGCACTAAGAAATAGTAGGGTTTTAGTAACATAAAACACATTACATAGGAAAAATTGTTGAAGAAATTATTGCTCCATAACCAAGAGCTATTACTCCAATGCCAAGCCTCTGCACAGTTCACGAGTGGTGGGATTAAAACACCTAGCTCTGCATGAGCACCTTTTTGTTTCTTAGTGTAACTGTATGTTGACTTGGAAGTCATTTGTTTTCAGGTATAATCATATTTTTTTACTGTTACAGGGTATTACAGTTACTAAGATCGAGTTGCTGAAGAGTCATAAATGTTTTAAACACAGATGTGAGCACTTCAGCGTTTGGGTACATAGCAAGTTTGTGTTTTCTTTTTTTCTCCTCAGGAAGCACATGAGGAGCATGATACTTCTACTGAAAATGCAGATGATTCTAACCACGATCCTCAGTTTGAGCCCATAGTTTCACTTCCAGAGCAAGAAATAAAAACTCTGGAAGAGGATGAGGAAGAACTCTTTAAGATGTGGGTAGAATACTTTTCACTATTATCTGAATGTTCATTAGGCTTAAACTTGACAGTGTTTATAAAAAGCTGCATAACTTGCTGCAGTCTCTGTATGAAGGCTGACCTGGTTGGTCTGCACAGTGATGGCAGAGATTGAGTGGGGGGTGATTGATGAAGTCTGGAACCACAGAAGGGAGCTGATAGTGTCAATCTGGCTTTAGCATTGTTTGCATAAAAGAAGACAACAACTTAGGTAATAATTACTGAAATTGTGATCACAGAATGTGAAACAAGTGTCTTGGGAGGAAGGCAGTGAGATGTATGTGGTGTTGCTGCCATGCATCCCTGGGTAAAGGGTGGTGTACAAAGTACTGAAATATTAAAAGCAACAGCTGCAGTGCAGTATTGGGGCGTTTGTGGCAGTTCCTGTCTGTTGTCTTCAACACAGTTTTTCTTTAGATTATGCTTATTGTCAGATCAGGATGGCATGATCTGCCTGAAGAAAAATGTCTTAAGCTAAAGGCTTAAGAAGCATTTTGAATTTGATCCCTGATGTGCTTGCTTTAAATAGGTTTAAAACATTCTGCTTTTACTTAATCACAGTATTGCTCATCTGGAAGAGAGATTTGAGTTCTCCTTGTACGGATTCTGATAATAACTAAAGTGATGGTCAGTTTCTGACAGGTAGTGTGGTGAACTCTGGCTATAGCAAAACCTGTTAATTAGCTACCTGAATTTAAAAGGTTGCCAACACCAAATATGTTTGTCATCCTCCAAGAGTGTCCAGAACCTGTTGAATTTTAGTATAGTTATTATATAATTCCTAATATTTTATTATTAGATTTTAATTTATCATATCAGTTTCTGACTGTGTATCTTGAAGTAGAACAGGGGATCTTATTAAAGGAATTGTTTTGTTCTTGTGTGTGGCTTTTAAAAAGAACTGTGCTTGGTCAGGTGTGGTATTTTAATACATGCAGGCTAATTAAATTTTCTGTTCTCCAAGGCGAGCAAAGCTCTTCCGGTTTGCATCTGAGAATGACCTTCCAGAATGGAAAGAACGAGGAACTGGTGATGTGAAACTCCTGAAACACAAGGAGAAGGGAACAATTCGCCTCCTCATGAGGAGGGATAAAACCCTAAAAATCTGTGCAAACCATTACAGTATGTTATACATTGCTATACTTATTCTTGATTTTAAAAATAAGCTTGTAGAATTTAAGTATGATTGTCTCTTGCGCTTCATACAAGGCTTCAGGCATCAAAAACCATGAGGGGTTATTTTTATTAATGGAAGGAAGCTGGAGGTTTTTTCTTTAAGAGTCTGATAGTGCTGTAAGACTAACAAAAGCCACTTTAAAATTTAGCTGTGATAGGCATTGTGTGATTGCTTCCAGTGTGTGTGTGTGCTTTATTTTAATGATTAATAGAGTATAGAACATGTAGGCCTTAATACTGTTTGGAATAAGAATTTAATGTATGCTGGCTTGCTTTTGTAAAAAGGTGAGAAAAACTGTGATGTAATAATTTACTACTTTGAGTAGTAAATTTCTGAATTTCCAAAACCAATCCTTAACCATCACAAAACAGAGACTGAGGTGCTAAGCAAATCTGAGTCTGCCTTTCTCTGCTTGTGAAATAAACTGAAATGAATGTGTTCTGTTGGGCTGACTCATTCAAAAAAGAATCCTCTTTGAATTAAAAAAACATGAAAGAGCAAGACAGACTTGGAAGTCAGCACAACTTGCAACAAGTAGACCAATTTGCTGATACTTTGCTTGCTTTGGTGGTACTCAGATTTTTATATGAGGAGTCTATAGTGTTCTGTGGAGTTAAACTACATAATTTGAAATTAAAAGTAGTTCAGTGCAAACCTCAATAATGCCACCAATCAGCAGGAATAAACCTTTTGTTTAGGGAAATAAATCTTGCACATAGTAAAACAGAATTGATGAATTTATAGTATTCATGTCAAAAGTTGTTTAGGTTTTTTTTCCTGGAAAAGCTGATCTCCATATAGATTTGTTTATTGAATTCATGTGGATTCACAGACAAAAGAACTCTCTTCATTTTTGCAAAGCATTAAATGTAGCAAAATGTATTTTGATCTCTAGATGTTAAAAAGGCAGGGAAGGGAGTAGACTCTTCAGATTTCTCCTGAACTAGACAGGGCTCAAGGAGAAAAAAAGCCCTGCTTACACTTTGCATGTCTGTAATGTAAAAAGTCTTAAGGTACTGTGGGAAGTGACATTTCAACTTCTCCAGTCAGTCAGGTGAGGTAATCGTAGTGTCTTGGAGGGACAGAGTCCCATTTACTGGGAGATTGAAAAGACACTGTGTACACTTTGCAGCACTACAGAATTCTGTAGTATCTTGTAGTACAGCTTTAAACTGATGGGAGAGGTAATGAACCTGATGACTAATTGAAGGAAAAGTGCCTTTTAAAATTAATTTTGGTAGTAGTTTTGGTGTGCAGAAGAAGGATGAGTGTTGTTTTGTCTGTCTGAATGCCTTTTCCTCCTAAATCATTTGCCTGTACTTCAGAGCTGTGCTCAGTGACTGCATCTCTTAGTATCACAATCATCTGTTTTAAGCAGAAATTGAATCCAACTCTTTTTCCTAACAGCAGTGAATCCAGCATCCTCTCACACAGTAATGGCTTTGCATAATTTTATTTGACATTGTAAGGAAAAATATATGTGAACACCACTGTCTTGTATTTATCTCAAAGTAATTCTATGTCAAGTGCTTTACGTAACCATTGCAGCCCATTACCACTGAGATTTATGGAGGCTGGTGTGGAAAACATTTGCTATTGTGCTCTGTACATCTTTTAATGGTTTCCTTTCAGTCACACCCTTAATGGAGCTGAAGCCTAATGCTGGGAGCGACAGGGCGTGGGTCTGGAACACACATGCTGACTTTGCAGATGAAAGCCCCAAGCCCGAACTTCTGGCAATCCGATTTCTAAACGCAGAGAGTGAGTGGACTGGCACTGAACTAACGCTGATTGTAAACTGTTTGTTACCCTGCTTGTCTAAATGCTGCTCTAAACCGTTGTTGGAGATGTGCTGTATCTCACCTCTGAATGATAGTGTTAGCTAATTAATTCTTTATCTGAGAGAAGTCTGTTAATCACTTAACCATATCCGTTGACAAACAGTGTAGTAATTAGGTCTGCAGTAATATTTGTACAGTTTCTGCCCTAGGCACTTTTTTAACCTAAGCCATTTCATGTAAGTGTAATGCCAATTAGAATAAAACTACAGACAGTTAAGAGACTCACGTACAGCTTACTTTCATGTAATTCAGGTGCTCAGTTGTAGTTAAGATCAGATTTTTGCATTAGAAACAAGGAAATCCTGACCCAATATTTCTGGTTTGTCTGCATTAGCAGAACATCTGGGTTGGTTTTTCTTTTTTTAATGAAGTATGTACTATCTTCTTTGTTTTGATTAAATGGAACCCTCAGTGAAAAGTGCAAGTCAGACCCATCATACTAGTTGGTGGGTTTTTCTGGAGTGACTACACTGAGTTACCAGAAAAGTAACTCTAGTAATGGATCAGCTAGGATTAAATCAAAGAAATGTTTGGAGGCAGACCGGGCTTATCTTGTTTTGTTTTGTTGTTGGTTTGGGTTTTTTTTTTAAAGAAGCAAAACGAAAAAGTGCTGCATTTCTTGCTTTATAATTTGCCACACAAGTTTAGTGTGGTAGCCTCCTTTTCTCCTTATATACTAGATGAATCATAAAATGGTTGTATATTTTAAAACTTGATGGATTTGACTATATCAGGAAAGAACTTAGTATATCCTGTCTTTTTCCTTTGCCTTAAGTCTCCAATGTCATTTTGTTTAGCCAAGTAAACCTTTCGGGTTCACCTGCTTAGTGCTTGCTTCATGATCAAGTAGGAAATGAAAGGGTAACTATTTGCTCATCTCTGAAAAGTCTTTTGCTCTTTCTGATAGAGGTTGTTTAGCTTATTGAATGTTCTGTCTTGAGGGAGTAGTCCTTTCTTCCTGTTTGCCCTTTGCAGTACTGACTAAGCAGATGACAGTTGAACAGACATAAGTTTGTCCTTCAGGTGTCTCCTGTTTGAGATGCTTGAAAAGGAATCGATACAAACCCTTCCTGGACTAGTTACAAAGTGCCTTCAGAATTCCTGTGGGGCAACAGTGACCTCCTGTGGTCAGCCAGACCAGCCTGGGATAGCAGGCTACTACTGCCTTGGTCATCCTGGTGTCAAGAAGCTCCTTGCCCAGTCCCTTGTTGCTTGTGTTAATTGTGTAGAGACATTATTGGAATTTGATCAGCTGTTTGGAATGGTTGTTGAATCGAGTGGTGGCTTAGACCAGAACGTAATGAAGATGATGCATTGTTGGCTCTTGCAGTGAGGACTAGCCCTTGGGTACAGAGTCTGAATGCTGTACTGGTGAAACAGGCATTATCTTCCTTTGCTGATGCTAAAAACCCCCAGTTATGGTCAGGTTGTGGAAGATTCTTAAGATGCAATGTAGCCAGCAAGGATAGCAGTTCAAAGCTAATCTTCAGTCTTTTGCATACAGATAGTTGTATTAGCAGTTTCTGACATGATATTCCTATTCCTTTAGGCTACAGACAGCTGGGAGTTGCAATAACTACAAACCAGCTCCTGATAGCACTACATTTTGAATATTTTGCAAAATAAGCTGCTTTAGTAAACTTGCTGAAGAAGATGAATTGCTTTTGCACAAAGATGTGATTGAAGAATTTTGCATTTTGTATGATTTACTAGATGACTTCATAAGTCCCTACAAACTTTGTTTACACAAAGCTTCTCCTGGGGTATCTTTCTTCAAGATTAGAAGTATTCAATGGTGTGAGGCGACAAAAGTAATGAAAAAATATTTTATCTTCACTGAAACAGATGCACAGAAATTCAAGGCAAAATTTGAAGAATGCAGGAACGAAGTAGGCAAGACAGCAAAGAAAGGTAAGGTAGTCTCAGTGTACTGAGTGCCACATTTCTGAGCTGTGTGAGTGGTTACAATACCCTGGAGTGTGGTGTTCCAGCAGACTCACTCTGTGCTGAACTGCAGCCTTCAGTTCAGGTGCTTTTCTGTCTGCGAGAGTAAGAGCTCACAGGAGTGACGATGGCCTTCTTTCCTGTGGAAGGCTGTTACAGTTGCTGTTGGGACATGGCTGCTTTGGAAAGGCTGTCCAGGAAATATTTATGGCTTATAGTAAACAAATGAATTGTGAACACTGCAACCACAGTGCTCTTTTTTCCTTCCAGGTCCCTTTCCCAAACTTCGCAAATGTATAATCATGCAAATATAATATTTAATGTTTTTTATAGTTGTTACTGTGTGTGAGATTGTTCACAAGTCTCTAACAGATTATTGCACCTCCCTTTAGAATTGTCTTTGTGATGAGGTATGTCACCATGTAAATAAAATAAACATTTCTATCTTTCTTAAGTACAGACTACCAGTGGTCTGCAGTCAACGTTCTTCAAGATATTTAGATTGTAGCTTTCCAGTCATAGGAATTCCTATGCTCCAATTTCAAACTGGGGAACTTGACTTTGCTTTTTTTTTGGTTAAGATGCCAAGAAGTTAAGGGCTTGTCTGGATACTTTATTGGTAGCAGCACAGCTGGCCAGATGTTACACATTCCTCAGTCCCTGTGATTAAGCCCTCGTGTAGTGATTAACGTATATGAGTGGTGTTTCTTGCATTCTGACATCTGAAGTAATTACCAGAGGAAAAGAAATGGAATGAGTCACCCCAGTGGTCAGTGAAGAATATCTTTGTCCAATACCAGCTGTCTCTCCCCACCCCCTTCATCTTCTACTTCTTTACTCTTTCTAACAGGAAAATCCATTACTGCTTGTATGTAATACTTTTCCTAACCAATCTTTTAGCAGGCACAGACAAAAATGATAGTGCTGATAAAGTTGCTGAAAAACTAGAAGAGCTTTCTGTAAAGGAAGAGAGCAAAGAATCTGAGAAGAAAGAGACCAAGGAAAAAACTGAAGAAAAGCAATAAAATCATCCTGGGCCTTGCAGTTTTTCCTTTACTTTTTTCTTTTTTTTTTTTTTCCTTTTTTTTTTTTTTCGGTTGGCTATTTTTTTTAATTTTTACAAGGGACTTTATATGGAACTGAATTCAACATTCACATTGTTTTTTCTAAGCTTTTGCCCTTTGGAAGGTGTCTTCAGAAAAATTCATTCCCCAGTCATGAAAATGTACTGTGCTAACTTTCTTTTCCATAGTGGAAACACTTATTTATAGTCATCCAAAAGAGTGAATAAAACAAACTTGAAAACAGCATCAGGGGACAGAACTGAGTTTTCTGTATACTGTAAAGGCTTATGAATACACTTGTTTAATTGAGCTACATATCATCATTCCTGTGGATTAAGTAGGTTAATAGACTTTGTCAGCAGGGAAGATTAGGATTGCATTTGTGTTTCTTATATGGCTTCTAAATTGTAATCTAACAGACCTTTCACACCTGCTGCTGTGTGTACCTGAGCAGGGAATGTGCCTGTGCTTCTTGAAATGCAGCAGACTTCTGGAATCAGGCAGTAAGAGCATTCCTGGCACAGTGCTGCTGATGATCCATCAGACAGTGAAAATAAATGTGGGGGACAAAATTTATTGTGTCAGATTTGAGAAGCATTTTCCTCTCACAAAATGAAATCTGTCCTTCCCCCCTGCCCCAAACAAAGGCTTGATTCTAGCAGAAAGCTCCTGCTGTTGTCCAAGATCTTCCATGGTGCTGCTTGCTGACTGAAGGCAGCAGCAGCAGCCTATTATGCTGAGGTGTGTGCAAAGGAATCCAAGCTGTTTGAGTACCTTCCTGTGAGATTCCCCTTGCCAGCATATTCTTGTAGTCTCAAGAATGTATAGGTCTAAAATCTATAAGCTTTTTTCCCCAGGGCTTTGGAGCTCATGTTTTTACAAACTGGAGGAATTTTGAACTTCTCAGATGTTCAGTAGGGAGGCTGTCCTTCTTGGAGAGCAGCAGGCTGAAATGCACTTTGGAACAGTTAATTATGATGCACGTGCTTGAGGGACATCCTCCTTGCTAGAATGGGCAAATTGGTCAAATCTCTTCCCTGCAAATGTTTTTTTGTTTATTCAATTTCAAATTAGTGCTAGATAGTAAGAAAATAAACTATAGTAAGCAATAAAATCAACACAATTAAGTCTGATAGATAAATTGAATTTTGTTGTTAAGCACTAATACAAGGATTGTGTTAGGAATAGAGATGAAATTTTATAATAGTTTCCAAAATAATTATGAAAACTGGACAAAACTTGCTAAACTGTAAGACTGAATGATGTTAACATGGGATAGCAAGACCTTTTTGTCTTCATAAAGAGGCTTTTAACTCAGCCAGGTTCTGCAGTCTACCTGAGGAAAATATATTTTTTAAAAATAAATCACATCTTTCTTAGCACTGCCTTTTGATGCTACAGTGAACGAGTCTTAAATCTGGAACTGTAATTAAGGTACTCACTTCATTCAAACAAAATTCCTTTGGTGTTTTGCATGTTCCCTTCAACTACAGCAGATATCAAAAGTCTGTTAATTAACAAAGATGGTTGAAAGGCAAAATAAAATGCTCTTTAGTGTTTCTGGTTTGGAAGTAACAAGACAAAGCTATTTTGAAGTATTTAACATTTGAATGTAAAAGCCAAATCTTTATCCATGCATCACTGTAAATGATCTGATAATGTCAAACTGTGTCTAAATTGATAGAAATGACTTAAAAATTTCAAAATAAACTTAAATTTTCATTTAAAGGATTTGCTTTTTATTTTGAGAATTCTTACTGGGAATGCATTTTTAGTCTGCAGGGGCAAAGGGATGCAGGCAGTAAAATGGGTGAGATGCATTTCACTGTCAAACATTGTACAAAAGGGGGGGGCAGCACCTGAATGACTTAATTTGTCTTAATATTAGTTATTGATGGCTCCTGCATAATGTTATTACCCTCTCTTCTTCCCCTCTTACTTCATGCTTAAATGACTTCAAGACATTTCCATTCTTGTTTAGGTTAACTGATCTGTGTTTACAGTTCATGGATTGCAACCATCCTTGCAAGTCTTCAGTCTCAAAGAGAAAAGCTAAGAAAAACCACTCAGTAAAATAATTTCTCTGGGTAACATTTGGCTGAAGAATGTTTTAGTCCTCTAAAGGATGATCATTCAATGTTCTGGTCACTTTAGCTGTTCTACACATTAAAAAGCAGTAAGTATTTTTAAAATTATCTCAGTGAAATAAGGCTTGTATTTTTGTACAATGATTTAACTTGCCCATAGGTAGACTGCCAAGTGAAGATTTTTAGAGAGTTCGAATCCATTTTTTATAAAAAAGGAAAATACAACGGGGTTAATAAAGCATTGTTGGGTGCTAAAGTCTGCAATTCATACAAATTTTCTGCTTGCTTCAGGTTTAGAAAAATGCTATATAGCCAGGCTTAGTGATCCAGTCTTTGGTGGTATGAATGGTTTTGTGTGTATGGATGAATGTCTGAGGACTCCTGAGTGATAAATTCAACTTAAAAATCATTAAATTTTGACAAGCATCAAAGTAGTATCTTCTTAACAGCAAGTTCAGCTCTTAAAGAAGTCTACTTATTATAGAAATGAATTAAAACTAGTTCTCTCTAGATCCCATGTTAATTATTTTGAAGACTACACTAATCTGTTGGGATTTTTTTTCTCCAGGAATAAGTTTGTATTAGTAACACTAAATGTCTCATTCACAAATTGCAAACACTCCCAGTTTGTTGTGTTTTAACACTAAATGTCAGGGGTTTTTTTCCCCTGTATAATAAGGTAGCTTATATCAAATACAAGTTCTCAGAAAATTAAAATTCTTCTCAACACTATGCAGATAGGAGAATGTTGTAAATTCTTAATTTTGATGCAAATACCTGGATGTAAAGGGAAAAAATATGAGTCAGTATTTTTTTTGATTTTGTTGCTGTGTTGTTACCAGTTTGAGTGTTGTGTCCTCTGATGTGTTGCTCACGATGAGTTGTGCTGAACTCTGATGTCCCTCAGCAATGCTGGGCCTTGTGCTGTTCCATCTCAGTGTATTCCTTCACATAACTCAGTGAAAACCTTCAATGTTACTAGAAACCTTTCTCTAAAGAAAAGACTCCGAATCAGAGTTCAGAAAACTCAGCTTGACACCTTAGTAATATTAAATTGCACCTATTTATGTAGAAATGGAGACAGTGGTGGAGATTACATTATAAACTGCCCTACTGGGTTTTGATCTGTAGTTATTGCCATTGGCTTTCAGTGTCCTTTCAGAGTCCTTAAAGAGTGGGTGATTATTTAAACAACCCCAAACCTCTCCAGTTAACTTCCCACTGCTGTCTTTCTTTACGCCCTCCTGTTCCCATGACACCCATCTGTCCTGGCTGCTCCATGTTGTTTCTAGCAAGCTGTATTTTCTAAGGTGTCCATGGGAAGCCAGTGTTTCAATTTTGATTAGCCAAACTAATTTCAAAGTGTTTTTACATTGCTGAGGTCATGTGTAAGCTTACACTAGTTCAGTGAAGTGAGGTGTGTATAATGGATTTTATTTTATGATGGTTTATTTAGAATCTACTTTAAAGGTCTTCCTAATTAGATTTAGCTAGAATTACTCTTGAAAATAGAAAGAAAAGGAATTACCAGTTTTTTACCAACCTTAACTAAATCTTTGACAATGTATCATTTTCAGAGTAAGGAGCTAAGGAAAACTTAACTGCAACAGATCAGAATTATTTTGCTTGAGGAAGAAAAGTTTGAAGTAATGAGCTGTAGAGTGGATTCTACATGTAAGTGATTTCTCAGACTCTAGTTTGTGTGAAAACAAGATGCTTCTCAAGTAAGCAGCTTGTGCAAGTAAGAATAAGGAAATAAATCCTGAAGTTGTGAAAACTGACAAGCACAGGAGCAAAAATCTTCCCAATATTTAAGAGCTAAGTAGTGTTGGTATCAACAGCTATGCATCAGATTTTATGACCACTATATTTTTATAATATGCAAATTTAGGTATGGAATATCTTTGTCCACTTAAGTCACATTAGACACCAACCACTTAAGACCTGTTCATATTTGTAAGACTTGTCAAACTAGTTTGCTGTAGTCTAGTAAAATGGAACCTACATCAGATCCATAAATAAATAACATTTGTAGAAATGTGCTTTTTAAAAAAATATTAATGGTGCAGGTAATATTTATGGGGTGTATTTTCTGTTACACCAATATAATGTTTTAAGTACAAAGAAGGTGCTAGCACAAATCTGGATTAGATGTTACATACAGCAAATTTTTCATTTTGTGGAAGGTGTCTGACTACCACAAGTATTTAATCAACTTTACAGTCTTAAACGTTCCCAACTTCCAAACTGGGAACGTCCAGCCTTGACTCTACAAACTTACATCAGCTGATTCACTGTATTGTAGATATGAACTGTTGTATCAAGATGTGGAATTTACTTACAACCTAAGTGAGAAGCTAACAGTGTCATGAGCTCTTGCCTATTCATGTTGTGTTGGCTGGCCTCATTTCAAGTAATTTAAATTTCATCATTTTCTAATGCTTTTTTTCCATAAAAGCAATTACGGCTATTGTAAACATCCACAGAGATGGATTGGACATGGAAATGACTGAATATTTTGTATGCTTGGAGGATATTTCTCAAGAATATTCTAACAGGTATAATAAGGTTACATTGCTTCATATAAATAGTGCTTATCAGTTTTAACATCTTGTTTGCTGGTTTATGAACACTGTTGGCTTGCAGAGTTTCAGCAGCATCATTTAGAGTGATATTTCATTTAGAGGAGGAGAATTGCACTTTACTAATGGTTTTAAACAGCATGGTTAGTGAATCTTCAAAACTGCTTGGAGGCCTACCTCATTCTGATGTAAGCAGTTTTTTGTGGGGATCATTTAGGAATTAATCTGCAGAGTTACCAAAGTCTCATAGTCAATGCAACTTGACATGCCCCATCACTGCTGTTGGGAAATAAACCAGATCTGTTCTGAGCAAATGCCATCCCACGAAAAATATCTATTGGAATCATCTAGAAAATTTTGTTATAAATCTGTTAAGGCTACTGAGAAGTCATTATTAGGCAATAATTTCTTTTTTTATCTGGTAAGAAATGAACAACTAAATGAAAATTGTCATATTAAAGTTCCAGTGGGTAACTTACTAGGCCTGGATTGTACCCAGAACTGTCTGGCCCTTGCTTGGACTTTTGGCACCACTGTGCAGCACAAGATGATCCAGGTGTGTCTGTTCTGAGCACTGTAAATTTGAGAGGAAGAACAGCTTTTATTCAACAAATTGGGGATCCTTGAGGGTTCTCCCAATGACCCTGAACAGTTTGCAGGTCATCGGTACTACATGGGCTGGCAACTACATTTGTTGTAATAAGAAAATGCAGTAAGAAAAGTGTAATTCTTTATTGTGGTCACTGTTTAATGGCAACAGCAAATTCAAGCTAGGAGCTAACTTGCAAGTGACCAATAAAATATTCCAGGGATATTCAATACTTTCAAGTGTGCAAAATAAAAGAATTTTCTTAATTGCGTAGCTAAGATTTCCAGCTAAAATTAGTGCTGTGACTTGATATGCAAATTGCATGGCTTTCAGGCTTTCTTGATTCTTGCTCTGTTGTGAGCTTCCTTTCATCTAACCAGCTCTGAGAGGGGTACCCTGCCATGTGGCTCCAACACAGCTTCTGTGGTTGGCCCTTCCTCCTTTGGGGTAAAACCTCAGAGTAAAATCTTGCAAGAAGACATGCAATTACTAGCCATGCTCTGCCAGATTATTTTTAGATTGTTCTTTGTAGCTGTGTTTGTTCTTTGTCATTAAATCTTTCCCTAACTCATGCTGCCATTGCTGTTTACCTCAGTGCTGCCAAAGTCTTCTGGCACACTAATAAGGTAGTGTGAATCCAGCAACTGCAGTCCTTGAAATAAAGGTGTTCCAGGAAAGCAATTCTGAGGCATGCCTGTTCTGCTTTAGTCAAGTCCTCCTCAGACATCCTTAGTGTTTGACAGGTAAAGTCATCTGACTGCTTTAAATATACTTGGCTTGTAATAACAAGATTGAGTGTTGCTCAGCAGTGCTTTGTGCTGGCTTCAAAACAGAGCGTTCTTGAGAACTGGAGTGTTAGTGGGAAGGAAATGAGGTGAGCTGTGGGAACTGTTGGACACAAAATTACAGAAAATTGCTGCTTTCTGATAGGTAATCTACAATGTGCACCATATAAAAGTAATCCCAAAGCCCAATTCAGCATAACACTTGTAACATGGAATGTCTTGGCCCTCTTTTGGAAATGCTGGGTCTGCATGACTGCACAGCACAGGTGTCGTGATCCACAGGATGATTGTGCAGCCCAAACCAGGCTGGCACTGTGATCTTCAAGATCAGTTCAGAGGTGCACCTCTTCTTGTTGCTATGAAAGGTACAATTCTTTGTGTCCCGATAACTCACAGTTATCTTTAGTCTCCCTCTAGAGAAGTGTTGTGTGATTGGGATATTTTAAAAAGCCTAAGTTGCTTGCTGCTGAGAACCTCCTTTCAGACCAGGAATGGCTGGAAAGATTGGCCCAACAAATGGGGGCTGATATAGCAAGATTGGATCAGCATCAGTGTGTCAGAGTGATGAAGGGAAAACCATTCTGAAGAGTGGAATGAGCAGGAGTGCTGAATCCTCCCCACTTGCAAAGCTGTCTTTGAGAAGCAGACTTTCTAGAGAGGAGAGATTCCTTAGGGGAAAATACAATTGAAAATAATGAGGCACAGAGGAGGCATAGTCTCCTTAAGAATAACTCCACAATTCACATGAGGGAATGTTACTGTCCCAGAAAGGCTTAGTCTTTAAAAATAATGAAATTTAAATAAATCATCAAACTCCAGATATGTATCTTAAAATGAACTTGTGCCTATTGCTTCCCAGCTCATGCTAGAAACTTGACAGGATGCTTTTGTGGCTCACCTAGAAAGGAAACTTGCTGGTCCATGCTAAAAATGCAGATATGACTGTCACTTGGGAGAGAACTTCTTTACTATTTTTCAAGACCTAAGAAATGCATTTGAGTAAATCTCTTGCTGTCTATTACAGGATGCTCACCAAACTTCATAAATAGTCTGTAATGCTGCTTAGGATAACATTTTCTAGATTAAAATAAAAATATCATTGGAAGATTATTCAGAGTTCTGTTTGCAACTTAAATTCTTCACCCAGACTTGCTTGAGTGGGAACGAGGAAGATGATTAAACTGATGTAAGTGATGAAGTGTCTGCTTTTGTCAAGTGGTGCTAAACTAACTTGTGGCCCAGAGCATTAGGTGTGCTTCTGAAATGGATCTTCCAGCCCAGTTTTGTTGAACAGGGACCTGGTTCGTTCCTTGGAGGCCACTCAGCAATACACATCAGACCTGGTAAGTGAAGGTGATGGAGAGATTTGCTTCCCAGGTGTGCCTTTGATCTGATTTAACATGCTCATGTAGCTGCACCTGAAGCCTTTCAGCTTCGTATGCAAAGCCTGCTTCTGTGTAAAATCAGTGACCTTTAGATTAGTTACAAGGGGTTTGAGAATAATTAATTCCACTAAGCTGGCATGACAAGGAGTAGTGAAGCATAGGAAACATTTAGTCCCCCAAGCATGCAAAAATAACTAACTTTAGGTAGATGTTTTCCTTCCTGTTCCTTAAGAATCTAAGTCTGGGGATGATTTTAAGTTGCCTTGTGGCTTTAGTCCCTTGTGGATAAAATTGATTTTTTGGGGGTTTTTTGGGGTTTTTTTTTGGGGGGGGGGTTTTTTTTTTTTTTTGTGGTTTGTGGTTTTTTTTGGGGGGGGGGTTTTTTTTTTTTTTTGTGGTTTGTGGTTTTTTTTGGGGGGGGGGTTTTTTTTTTTTTTTGGTTTTTCATTTTTTTTGTGAAGCAGGGCAATTGTTAGCAAAAGCTGAGATTTCACATAGCCATATGTCCTCAGGCTGGAACTTACTGGCTTTGCTTTTCTTAAAGCTGATGCTCAAAATTTGGGTTTTTGTTTTGTTTGTGATTGTGGGGGTATTTTTTTGCAAACTGAGGACCCTTCCAGATTTTTGGTTGAGTTTTACTTGTTCTGTTCTTAAGACTTCTAGGATTGTGAAACTAATGGAGTCTCTTAAACGAGAAACTATAAATGTCCTTTCTGAACAGCTCTGCAGTGTATGCCTTCTAGGGCAAGCTTGCTTTTAACAACACCCAGCAGATGCTGCAAATGTGGCTTTTGTGTTAGGCAGGGGTTACTTTATCTGCATGTTGGCAGCTGCAGAAGAGGGATTAGCTGAGAAAGAAAGGAGGAGAGAGGGAGCAGGATATATGCAGCTCATGGTCTTGATTTCTAAACTTCCAAGTGGCCTTGAACCCTTCTTCCCATCGGAGGGTTTCCTTGAGACAGGCGAGCTGCTGGGTGGTGCCCCCGAGTGTGAACACAAGAGCCATTCTCACACTGCTCTTGGGAAAGCTGATTCGGTGAACTTTCTGTTGTTACCTTAAATTACCTCTTCTGTCTGCCTCCTGATGCTAATAGATAGATTTTAAAAGAACAGAGTATAGTGTAATTTCAGTTACGTTTGCACTCAGTTATGGATCTTGGAATCAGCTATATTTGGTAGAGCGCAGCAGTTCCCGTAATACTGTGACTCTGGGTGTAGCAGAATGAAAAGTAGGGTTTATTCCCTGAACGAGCACGGCAGGATTCGCTTGCAGCTGGCCCTGTCCGGCAGGGCCCCGTTCGGAGCCGCTCCCTGCGCGGACCCCGCAGCGCGCCGCGGGTGCTGCGGCGGTGCCGCGTCCGCAGCCCCCTCTAGAGCCCCGCTGTTCCGGGAGCTGCTACAGGAGCTTCGGCGTCCCACACAGCGCCCTGTGGAGCTCAATGCATTGCCATTTTTCATTCGGGGGAGGGGGGGGAACGGGGACGACTGTCTTGTAGAAAGGATAGAATTGGGCCCCCCGTCCGCAGGGGCTGCCCCGCTGCAGGCGGCCCGAGCAGCCGCGGCTCGGCCGCCCTTCCGCGGGGCTGTGCTGGCTGCGCGCCCCGCTCCCGTCTCCCCGCAGCGCTACCTTAAGGGGCCGGTTGACATCAGCCGAGTGGGCTGGGCGGTGTGGGTGGGATTTCCTGTGCTGGAGGTCAGCTGCTCCCGTCCCTCCCAGCCGCCCGGGTCCCGCTCTCCCCGCGCCAGAGGGACCCGCATCCTCCCGGCTCCCTCCTCTCGGGTTGGATTTACATAGTGATGTGTAAACTACAGGATGCCCAGCAGCACTGGAAAGAGGTTTAAACCTACGAAATACATCCCGGTCTCCACAGCAGCTGCCTTATTAGTGGGTTCGACTACTTTATTTTTTGTTTTCACGTAAGTACCGCTCCGGCGGAGGGGGAGCCCGGGCTGGGGCCGCCCGGCCTGGCGGGGGGAGGCGGCTGGGCTTGACAGTCCTCCAGGCCCTGCCGCTGCTGGTCCTGCTCCCCGCCTGCCTCCTGCTATCCCTGCCCGGCTTTGGTTTGCAGAGGCTCACGATCTCTCCCTATCATAAAATGTGCCTGACAGTCAGATCCACCATTTCATGGCACGTAAAACCCCATCAGCCACCCGCAGCTGCCGGCTGTGTGCATCAGAGATGCCAGAGCTCCGCAGCCCCTCTGCCCGTCTGTGCAGGGCTGGTGTACGGGGGAGAAATGCAGCTCCAGCCGCCCGCTGCCGCCAGGCGTGGATCCAGCCTGTGTCTGAGCTGGCCCGAGTCTCTGTGCTCCAGGAGGGAGAGCCGGCCTCTCCCGTCAGTCTCTCGTGTGTCTCGGGGTTTATCCGGCACAGCCTGTCGAAGTGGAAGGAATCCTATTCTAAGCATTACCGATTTTGCATATTTTTATGTAACTGTTCCTGAAAGCTTGAGGGGCTAATGAACAAATTTACATTTGCTTGAAGGAAAGACGAGGAAACTTTTCCTCTCTCTGTTTCTTCTTCGCTCATTCCCTTCTCCCTTAAATGCAGAATGGAGCTGTGGCTGTCGGCTTGCAGCTCTCCTGTAGTTATATTAGTATGTGAGTGCTGTAGTGCTTCGGCTGTTTCCCTTTCCATACACTCGAGTTCTGTAGCTCGCTAACCCTTCCTGTGCGGGGGTAGCGGCACCCTCCCTGCAGAGGTATCCGTGTTTCCAGAGATGCTACAAAACTGCTCTGAAAGGAGCTTTGGCTAAGCTGCCTTTGGGAAGGTGAAAACATGGCTATTGCATATTAAGATTTATTGTTTCACTTATTTTGGAACTCTGTTTTCCTTGTTTTGCCGTTGCTATTTTTTAACTGAGCTCAGTGAAGCTGTTGGAAGCAGAAGGCTCTATAAGAGTGGGAGTATGTGTCTGTGTCATTATCTTTTGTGGTTTGGCTGTGATATGATTCTCAATGTTTCAAAATGCTCGTCATTGGTATGGTAATCTCAATGTAGGATTTCAGAATAAAACCTAAATGTTGTTTTGTCTAACAGTTTCTTAAATTGGAACAGATTTTGACACTGAGTTTTTCTCTTGACTTAATGTGCGTTGATTTTTTCCTGGCTTGTTTTCAGTGCATTTGATATGAAGTACGGATAAATCCTTTCAGGATATTACACTGTTTCAAGAACTGGTCAAGTCTCAATAGCTAGTACAAGTCTCAATAGCTAGTACAAGTATCATTCATGGTTTGCGTATCTAATTATTGTTTGGTCCTCACAGGCAAACACAGCACAGAAGCTGGCTTTTGTGATGAACTTGGTTGACACTGGAGTGGTGCATATTAAATGGTAAAAAAAAAGGGGCCTTAATGCCAGCATTTATTTTTCTGGCTGCTTGAGGAATGGATGTATGCTAAGGTTGTTTTGGAAGCTGTATGTTTGTTTTATGATACTTCCAGTGTAGAGCTGCAAATTGCTTAGTGATGTAAGACTTTCCTGGTAACACAGTTGTTGTTGAAACATCCTTTTGGCATCAGGACATCAACTGAGATGTTCGTTTTACAATTTGTATGGAAGAAGCAATTGCCTTTAATCTATTACTGAATCTGAAACTTCACTCGGCTCCCTCTGTTATCAGTGAATAATTACATGCAAAATGAAGTATTTTAAGGATCTCTCCATATTGTAACTTGGCCTGTGTATCTTGAAGTGTTAGTAAATTTTTCGAGGATTGTCCCAGACATACGTTCTCTGCTGCTGCCAAGTCTTGTGTGTAATAAAAGTAACACATAATTGAGCAACTGTTGTCAGGCAGAATCTGAAGTCCTGTCCATTCAAAAATACTCAGATGAATTTGTATGGGATTGGTGTTGTTTTTCATGCTGAGCAGTTTTAGTAAAATCTGTCTTTGTTGTGGAATCAAAGCAAGCCATATGCATGAGATTAGTTTCTTTTGTGTGGCAGTGGGTTTTTTCCCCTTCCCTGAGCATTTCCATTTTTTATCTTTTTCCACAGGCAATGTTTTGTCTCCTGAAGATCTTTTTGTATGTTATTAAAGGCTGAGATAGACCTGAATTTTTAGGTGTGTTGATTTGTACTACTTGTTTGATGTTGGATGGAGCTCTGATATGCAGCAGTTAAAACACTGGTCTAAAATGGTTTTAGCAATTTTAGCAGTGCTTTTGATACAATCCATGCTTGCTTGTCATAGCACAAGAACTTAATCAGATGAAGATTTACATGTGTGTTTATTAATTCCTTATTTGTGTCATTAGGCGCTAAGGCTGCTGTGTCTGTTAATGAAGTAACCTGTGTATAAAGACATGAAATTGATAATGGACGGGATTCCTGTAAAATTTTGGATGCACATCACCTCAGTGGGATGTCAGGGATTAGAGCAACTTCAGCACAGTGGAATTGAATAATAGAGGATCATACATGTGGAAAAATTGAAAAATAACTATTTTTAAACCACTTACTCAATAGAAAAAATAAGCTTTTTAGGGCACTGGAAACATTTCTGAGTAACATGTATCAAAACAGAGCCTCTGACTTGGCTTTTTCCCTAGACAGGTTTGTGGTCTCATGCCACGCGTTATGAGTGTCTTCTGCTGGATGAAAAGCTCTTTGAACTTGAAGGCCAGGGTTAGCTTTTTAGCAATGTGGTCTTTATTTTTAGCTTTTTTTTCCAAACACCTTTGCTAAAAAGCAGCACATAAAGACTGCTTGAAATACACAGTGTCCGCTATTAGTTCATCATGGTGCTGATCAGTGGTACTGTTATACTTTAGGAAAATTCCATTTTAGATTCTCCTTTTTTTTTACCTCAGCTAAGCATTTAGGATTCACTGTATCACTGCTATATTTTCTTCTGGTCTTATGAGGGGGAACTAAACTATTTAACTATCAAGATTATTGCCTGGAAAGGCAACTAAATATTGGAGTTGTATTATCACAGGCTTTTAGCACTCCATGTGTGTTCCTTCAGTAATAAATACAGTGTCTGAGTAGGTGGTCTAATTTGTCACAGTGGGAGAGTAAATAAGCATTAACTCTAAGCATTATGAAGGAACATATCAATAATGTTGTATAGAATGATTAAGTTAATTTACTTATATGAGCAAATCAAATGATGTAATGAAGGAAGAACTAATTCTTCTTAACATAGGACGAATCCAGTGATTCAGTTCTAGCAAACCTGAACTTATTTCTACCAAAATAATTTTTTCTTGGTATTTCTCATTAGACTTTTTGTTAGAGGTAACAATTTAACCTATTTCAGTGAAGTCTGGGCTCTTATGCCTTGGACTACCAAGTGCTGTGATGTAAACCTAATTGTGTTCATTCAAAGACCCCGGGTTTCAAGAACTTGCCACCTTATTTAGGTTGTGCAACTTCATTGTTAGCAGAGAATGCAGCTTAATTGTCAGCAAGCAGAATGTCAGCTGTTAACAGTTGGAATCAGTGATCTCAAAGGACTTTTCCAACCTAAATGATTCTATAATTTTTCTGGAGCTAATAATTCTCTTCATCTGCTTGAATTGGCTACTTACTGTAGGTGTTGGTGCTGAGAACTCCTGAGATAGTTCAGCAGCTGCAGTCCCTGTGTCTGGAGATTACACAGCCAGCTGAAAGCATATGGTTTTAAGGGGAAACTGGCTCATTTTAGTAAGGAGAAAAAAGCTCATCATTCTCTCACTGAATATTGTAGGCCTGAAGTTTCTGATAAAATACCCATTTTCAGACTATTTTCTGTAGCATGCAGCCTCTTAAGTGTCTTTGAAATACAGTAGAAACATGTAATTTGTAACAAAGGTCTTGGTGCCACTACTTCTTTGATATAATGGTAGTAACACTGCTGTATATTATTTCTTTAAATGGGATAATAAAATGGGTAATTTTCTGGGTGAAGTGAAAGCACAAATAAGGTGAAAACTCATTCAGTCAGTACTGAAAATGCGAACAACTTTGTTCTTAAGAGTCATAATGGGACATAATCATAGATATACACCACAGACATCTGCAATTGGCACTCTAATGCAGTCTGTGGCACAGGGAGTCTAATATCAATAACCTTCAGGAAACAATTGAGGAGTGATAAATTGGTGTGGAAGAGCAACTGAAGTTGAAGCTGCAGTAGGGATGGAAAGAAAATAGAGAAATAGCCTAAAGCTGTGCTGTTCAGATGGCAGAAGGAGGAAGAATGGCTGGTGGGCTGTGCTCCATAGCAGGGCTGCTGGATTTACTTTAACAGGGAGGAAAGCCTGGCTTTGGTTAATGATCATTTAAAGAAAATTGGTGCTCCCCCTACATTTGTATATCATGTTATTACATTTCATGAACTAGAAAGACTCAGCATTTCTGTAGTTAGACATATATGAATCCAGATGCACTTACGATACATTCACCCCTTAAATCATAAACACTACCCCCTTCCTGCAGTTATCTGATCCTGCACTAGAACAGACTTAAAATAAACATGTAATAGCACTTCAAAGTTTAAAACTATCATGACCATCCTGGATGGTAGTTAATGAAAATATAGTGATATGTGTAGCTACAGTTCTTGAACTATCTGTTAGATCTTTTCCTCCCATGACTTGCATATATTCACAAAGGGAAAAATACAGTCTGCTGTTTTCACTTGGGTTTGTTTAGTCACTAGCAAAGGCCAAGCTAATAGAAGATCATCTTTGCTTTAGTGAATTTGGTTTGTATCCAAAGATGTTTTCCTTGCCTAAAGTATTTAGTTCCAGATGTGCAGATGTTCACTTCTGCCAGTTCAGTGTTCTGATTTCAGTTAGATCAAATGATAAAATGTGATTTAAAACCTACATTGCAGATGTTATGGAGCTTCATCTGTAACACAGGTGTGTTTTATACCAGCCTAGAGGAAATATAACTGAATGCTGAGAAGTAGATGCACAATAAAGAAAATAAAGATAAAATTGTAGCTCAGATTGTTTTATCTTGATATGCTGCTGGACAGCATGAATTCTGCCTTAAAGTGTGCTCTTACATCCTTCTTATAGTTTGGTTTCTCTAATAACTTGCCTAATAACTTGCTGAAGGCTGCTTGTGGATTTGGGAGAGCTCTGGTGGCAGTTGCTTGTGCTGTGTGATGCCAGAAGTTCCAGGTGTGCTGTGGTCTGTATGAGAGCACATGGAAACACTGCCACTCCACAAATCCACTTCCCCCCATCCTAACCAGATGGTCATATCAGATATCCTTGGCATTCTGAAAAATTTTGGGAGCACAAAGCTCCTCTACCTTGTCTGTTTCTAGCTGTGCTAGGGGTCCACTTGATAGTGGTAATGCTAATTATAAACAGAAAAAATTCTCCCCTCCTTGAATGTTCTTCCCACACCATTCTTCACTACTTGGAATATTAATGTATTTCTGATTTTTCTTTTATTTTTTTGCTTTCCATATGCCAAACCAAGAAATTACTGGAATTGGTAGGGAGCAGCTTCACTGGCAGCCATGCAGGTGACACTATACAGTGGGAAAAGAGCATGCAGAAAAGTGTGCATTGGTTTAATCAGGTGAATTTTAAAACTGACTTCACAGTCACATACTGATTTCAAGCAGTGCAGTTTGGCCTCCTGAGATACCTTAACATTTTCCATGTTAAATGCATTTTTAATGGCAGGTTTTTCCTGTCCACTCTACCTGCAATCCAAAAGAGGTAACGCTTGTCTGGTTGACCTGAGTCATCTCAGTTGTCATGTCTGTAAGCTTCTGAAAAATATTTACTTTGGTTATGACAAAGAAATGTCCTTTTAAGCTGTAGCAATTTCATCTTGCTATAAAATTTTTGGAAACAGAATCTAGACAAACTTGTCATTCTAGATAAGATGGGCAATGTCAATAGGAAAATATATTCAACTGAAGTGTGAAAAATTTTTGGTTTATTTTTTTTTAATGCTTTAAGAAGCCTCAGTTTTACTGCTTTTAGTTAGTTGATTTTATGCCCTTTGCTTTCAACAGCACTAAGTTGGCAATACAGGACCTTTCTGAACGCTATTAAAATTCATTCCTTTAGGAAAAAACCTGATATTTATTATCAGTGGGAATATTTTTTCTTCCCGTAGTTTGAAAAAGTTAAAAGGAGAATCATGTTTGCTGAGGGCAGTAAATGGCTACACATGTTCAGCTGTGGATGCAGAGCTTTCTGCAGCCACTGCAGTGGCATTTCAGTGCTCACTGTAGATCTACTTTGAAAAAGGCAGAAGAGCTACTGGAATGGAAGTTATTGCTGTACATGGGCTACAGCTGGAGTCAGTGGGTGATTTATGCCAGTAGCAACCTCCTTTCTATTTTTCCTAATAAGCAGAGATTAAGGTCATATGGAAATAGGAATGAGAGTGTCTCAATTAGATCAGGGTGGGCCTCTCAGCCTTTGTACAAGAATATACAAGCAATTTTTCTTTTTTTTTTTCTTTTTTGTCTAAAGTCCTTTTCAAGATGCTAATTTAAATACCGTCCGTGTTTGTCCAAGTATGCCACATGTGTATCCTTTTATAAATAGAAACAATCTCTACAAGATTGTTCAAGCTCAATTGGTTTGTTAGTAATGTCAACTAAGGAATGTTATTGCTGAAAACACAAAAATTAAACTGAGATATAAATACATGTAGTGACCTTGGAGATTTGATTTTTGAGGTTTATTACCTGGAATAGTTGCTAATTATACACATAACATTATTGTGTAAACAATTTATTCTGCTACTACCTGCTTCTCAGCTGAAATCAGCTGTAGGGCCCTGTGGTGTGGAGATCTCTGAGGGACCTGTGAGAGATGACCTGGGACAGGTTTTCTGTGCTCACATAGTGTGTAAGCTACAAGGAAACTTTTCAAGGCCAGCAAAGAGAAACCATGAGCTTTGTTCAGTTTGCATTGGAAGATGTCTGAAATACAGCACTAAAGTGGTGTAAGCCAATTTAGAGCAAGAAGGAGATGCACACTGGAGCGGGGGAGAAGTATTGTAAAAGCTACACGAGATACACTTGTGTAATCAGTGCAGAAGTGGAACACTGATTTACTGTCCTTTGATTCAAGCCAGTAGATACAACACTTATTTCTCTATAATCCAAGAGTAATGTTCAATTTGGCTGCACTGTTAGAGAGATGCTATTAGTTGATCATTTGTCACTGGGAGCAGCTAATGAAATTGAGAAGAAGAGGCATGGAGGTTGAGACAGAAATGCTGCAGTTTTTAATGAACATTCTGTATTTTTCTTTTGCAAAGAATACCATAGATTTGAAAAACCTGCTCAGCCTTGATCTTATTTTACCGTGGAGAGGCAATTTTAGGGATCCTTGCTTGGTGATTGGAAAAATGAATTCCAGTGAGTACACCACAGTGTAGTGTCTACTACATAAGTCTTCAGCCAGTAATCTGTATCCAGAAAGAGGATTTACTTGGTCACTGATTTGTTTTTTGCAATTACTAATGCAATTTAGCTAGACTAGCTTCAAAGCTGTCCAAAGTGCCTAAAATTCTGCACTCTAAACTACTGTGCAAACACTAGTGGGTACTTGATTATTTGTTTTTCTCAGGATGGATATTATGGAATAAACTGTACAGTAACCCATATTTAGATATTGCAGTGGTTACCATGGTTCTTTGTGAAAGTGTAAACACAGAATTTGTGCACTTCAAATGTGCAGTGCTTATGAAATACCTGTACTCTGCTGCTTTGTGTTGAGATCATCCAGCAACAGAAGACAGGGGTGCCAGGTGCAAGAAAAATGTATCTTGAATTTGAAATCTAAACACCAGAGCAGCTGCTTCCAGTGTACGTGTGCACCATGAAATGACTGCTCTCGAGAAAAGCTTGGTACACACTCAGACTAAACTAATTGCAGAATATTCTTAAATGAACAAATTACTTTTTAAGTTGGAGCCCAACAAAGCAAACTTGAGACTACTTAAATATATAAGGGCCTTCATAAATAAAGCCAGACAAAGCATTACTCTCCCAGGATTCTTAAAACTAAATTGGCATTTACATTAGCTCTTATTCACGTCTTCAGGGAAATAATGTAATGTAATATCTATATCAACACAATTTAAGTACAGTTCTGGGAATAAGGAAGGCTTGGACATTTCCATAAACAAGCATCATTTTAATTTAAACTTGGGTCTATCACAGAAATGCTTCAAAATGGAGAAGTTCAGCTTAAAACTTTTCTGCTTACTCTGATCACAGTCAGCTAGGAGAGGCAGGTATTTTCTTATGGAAAAACACTTCCTCTCCCCATGTTCAGCCAGTTCAGTTTCAAAAGTTATTTAGGATTATTTTCATTGTGTATAACCTCCCTTTCAGTTTTTTCTTATGAGTGAGATCTCATTTTGCATGTTTAGCTTTCTGAAGATTAATGTTTGCCCCAGCAATAAGACTCTCCAGATGTGTTATGATCTAATAATGCTGTGGTTAACCCTTGTCTGCTGTCAGCAGCTTGCTGAACCACCTCCTGTGTTTTACCAAGCCCCAGCATTTGATGATGCAGTGTCCTGGCTCCAAGCAGCAGGAGCTGTGAGTTGTGTAGGTGGGCAGCTCTCCCTCCATGGGGTTTGTGTCTGGCACTGGGCTCAGGAGCCACTGCCTCGAGACTTCCCTGTGGAACCACGCTGTTAACTTGGCTTATCCTCCAGCATTCCAAGGCACAGTGATGGAGCAGGGTCTTGAGGATGTCTGTATGGTCACCTTTATGTGCTCAGACCTGTGACTTTGACCAGTTACTAGGTTCTTGTTTAATTTTTGGGTTTTTTTTAAATTATTTTCTCATTTCTCTGTTGTGTGGTATGTGATGGTCTCACATCTTTCTTGTCTCTTTGAAGCTGGCTTTGCACATATTGTATCTTGTGTAAATGGCTAATGAGTCTTTGTGGCAAAAACAATAAGAGTGTCAAATGCACTAGTTTTTTTTAATTACTAGGTTTTGAGAATTCTGTAGAAAGGGGTATGTAAAATGGCTGCTTTCTGATACACAGTACGAGTCAAACAGAAGGAAATATGAAGCCTTTGAATCTGATGACTTCTAAATCATGTATGGAAGTTGTAGCATCTGCAGCACCAAAAAAAATTAGTATCTGCCACAGAAATTTCAGTGCAAAGACAGTGCAGGATTAAAATGACAGGACTTTCTGGGTGAGGCCATTGAATCAATGTGATTTTTTTTTTTTTTAGTTGTGAAGCAAAACTTCTAATCCATGTCCAGATAGTTTTGTATCAGAAATAAAATGCAAGGGCTACCTCAGCTCTTCTTGGCAGAGCTCTGCTGAGAAGGTTCCTTCATCTTACATAATCCATTAATTTTGAAATCAAAGCTGGTCTGTATGAGCAGTGCTCTCAAGAATCAGGTGGACAGTGGAGGAGGACAGGCAGATACAGGTTTTTTATAATATTGGAAGGGTTGGTTCATTGAAGTGAACTGGTTCTGGTTGTGTCATCTTTGTATTTTTAGAATATGGCACTTGAGAAATAGATTGCAATGATAATAAGATACCAGGTCTTACATGTGGCATTGCATTTGGCCTGCTGATGATAATAAACAGGTTGGAAAACATCTGCTTTCCTTCTCTACTGCTTCAGTTGAGAAGACTTTGCTGGGGCAAAGCTGTGCTACTCCTTAGGAAGTCTCCATCCCTTCTGGTCTCTGGTAGTGCAACTTGTGAATAAGGTCATCAGTGCTATAATCCCTGTTTACTTCTTAAACTGAGGCAGAGAGGCACTGTACAAATGGAGTGCTGGTGCTTAGCAAGTTTTGCACAGGTGTGCCAACTCCAGGCTGAAGCCCTATCAGCCCAGGACTCCATGGAGATCATTCTTTCAGAGAGGGCTTCTGAAGATTTGCTTAATTCCACAGTTTCTACTCCATCTAATGTCATTTTGGCCATCCATCATGCAGCAAGAGTGTTTTGTTTCTTGAACACTGCATGAATGTATGAATAGAGAAATACATGTACTAAAGCTTTGTTGTCTCTCTTTTAAAAGTTTTATGGTAACATTGTAGTCTTTAAACTTATATTTGTATGGGATTCCACACTGACTAGTTACTTTTGCAAGTAATTTTTCTTGCATTGTAATACAAAAGACTAGTGGGATAGAGCTAAACATGATATCTGTGGTTCAAGAACTGAAAAATTAATGATTCCTCCTCTAGCCTGCTGTGTTTGATTTATAATTCATATCTGATAAGAGACATGCTCTTCTGAGCCAGCTATCATCTCTCCATTTACATCTGGGTGGGGTATTTTTAAATTCTTCCTGTGGTGGGTGCTGGGGGGTTGTGAATTTTGGGCCCTAGAGTGCTCCTGAAGAAGGTTTCCAGACACACATTTTCTCCACCTCTCATTTCCCACATGACACTCTTTATCCTCTGTAGGATCTGGCCCCAGGGCTTGTGTTGACCCCAGATGTCACAGCTACTGTCACAGCCCACTGCCATGACCCATGACTTTTAGCATAACCCAAGTACATGGTTTACCTTTCAGAGGCACTTGACAGCAGAAGGAAATGGAGAACTATGGGGGTTTTAAGTGTCCTGAGTAGCTGCTTCCAGCCACTCTGCCTCTGAAGGAGAGGCATGGCTGTGGACTAAGCTGTGAGCCCTTTACAGAACACATCTCTCACTTCTTATGTTTGGTCTTTTCCATCACTCTGGATCTTTCTGGGCTTATCTGGCTGCATCTTGTCTATCTCTTGTACTGGTATTTCTCTTGCTGTTCTCTGTCTCTCTCGACAGGTGATCTCCAGTTCAGTCTATTCAGGTGGATAAGGCCTTTTGCCCAATACACACACAAAGGGTGATCCACTGCTTGTTTACCCACTGAAATCCTAGAGTAGAGGCCTTACAAGATGCAATTCAAAATCTAATCCCATCTGTCCAGCTGGGGTGGCTTTTAGGGGTTGATGAAACAACCCTTCTGTATTGAAACTGTAAGTGCTCTCAGTGGGCCACTGTCTTTATTGTGACTCACACATATTTGGCATCCTCTCCAAAGAAGCTGACCAACATTTCTATCTTCTTCCCCACTAAGAAGTTCTGTATTCTTTGTGAATTTATTTGCTTCAGAACAGTAAGCTGAGTTGCTGGCTGGTCAAAAGGAAAAGAGATATGTAGCAATTTGCCAGTTACATTGTCCTCCTCTGAACACAAGAGAGCCCTGTTTAGTGGAGTGAGGCACTGATCCCACATTTTTGTCATTAATATGTTTTGTGCTTTTGTTTGCGTCTTTGACATTTATTTTTGTTGCTTCAACTGTTTTGGAAATGAGAAAAAGCTATTTTGAGTGTAATATCGACTTGGCATCATTAAAAAAGTGTCTCTTCTTGCCAGTTTTTTCCTTGGTTCCCCTAGAAATACATTTCTTTTGGGCTGCTTCTGCCATTGTGTATGTTGTGATAAGTCTCCAAAGCATCACATTATACATGTGTGATGGGTGGATGCTTGCATGTCTGATGAGGGATTGATCCCCCTGGGCATGTGAGTCCTGCCAACTCCTCAGTTAGAAAACTTGAGGTTTTAATATACATTCTGTCTTTTAGTCCCAGTTTGGCCTCTTCTTTTGGAAGGCATTTCTTTTCCTTTTTAATAAAAAAAGCTTACATTTATATTGAGCTAGTTAAACAGCCTGCATCTACTTCAGATCTCTCCTCTTAGTTTCCTTCTCACTTTTTCTGAACTGTGCCTGCTTAAATAACCTGATGAAGCTGTGTAAGAATTACTGAGATGGGTTGAAGCCCTTCTAAAGCTAGAACCTGAATCTGGTCTCCTGATCTGCCCATTAAAATCTCACTGCAAAGTGATTACTCCAAGGTATCCAAGGGACTGCATGTTTGGTTTAGATCCCTTGGAGGGCTCTTGGTCCTCCTGGCTTGGCTGCTTGTGTTCCTTCAGCAGCCTTTAGCACACACAGGTCCTGGACATTACCCTTCTGAAAGATGACTGTCTGTGGCCCAAGGACAAGATCCTGTTCTGTAACTCTGAAGGGATGAGCTTCTCAACAGGAGAAAAGAATAACATTCTCTAGCGTCCTCTTGGATTCCTCTTGAATCATTTTGGTTAAAGCCTTAATTGGGACAAATACTTTGCTTGAAGGGTAGAGGTAGCAGAAAGATTGCAGCCTAACACTTAATTTGGCAAAGTGATTCAGAATGGGAAATATGCAATATTGTATTATACCTGTGCCTTCTCAGTCCCAACAGATATCTGAACACGTTCCATCAGCTTTTTCAGTGGCTGCTAGTCTTCAAATGCTTCTCTTCACTACTTAGTTTTCAAGTTGGTCTTGCTAAATTTCAGGAAGTACTGAGCTGTCCCTCTGAAAGTCAGTCCTCTTAAATCTGCTTCTTCCATAGGGTGACAGTCTTAAAAATGTATTATTTACTCTTTTTGTTCTTCTGAGTTCAGAAAACAGTGATTTTAAGCTAAATTATCTCTTTTAGAAGACATTTCAGACAATTTGCAGTCTCCAGCCATTTAAGTGGTAGGGGGCAGGATGGAAAGACAGGAGAATATAAAATAGTGCTATTATGAATTATTGTGCAGTAGGCAAGGATTCCTTTCATTCCCCCCTCCCCTTTCCCCCATCTTATGTATCTAAGGAAGAAGTTGCAGGGTGAGAAGGGATATTCTGATTTCCAAGGCAGTAACACAGAAGGAATTTTCTATTTCCTCCAAGACTACACAAACACTTCACTATCACTTTCCTGGCATTACCTGTGATATTTTGAAGGCTGTTGGAGAGGAGGTACATCAAGGGAGGCTTAGACTGCTGATTCTTACTCTGTATTTGCCTAGCCTTGACTGGGTCCATGTTCAGAAAGCAGAAACCTGTCAAAAGTCAATACATCTACACTGAATTTCCAAATTACTGTTAGTATTCTACATGCAGGTTAGCTTTCTTTTTGTGCATATTTACCTCTGTCTTGGAAATAGCCTTCTAAAAATATTAGCAATAGATGAATACAGGATGAGTGCTTCAGTAGGCACACTTAAAATGCTCTCATGTATATCAAATCTAAAATTCTTTATTTCAAACTAAAGAAAATAGAAGGGAAAGAAGTCAGAAGCCCTAAGGGGAAAGTACTGCATGTTCAGGTCTCTTGTCGTGGCGTATTTGATTTATAAATATAAAAAAGTGTTTGTGTTCTAGAGCTGTGGCTGGTCCAGTTCTTTGTTGTTCTTCCACAACATGACAATCATCCAAAAAGCTTGTTTCCATGTGGATACTGTGGGGTTTTAGGTGCATTATGGTATAAATGTATATCTGGGTATAAACTGTCAATCTCCATTTTTAGGTGAGCCTTAAAGGAAGGTTCAAGCACAATAAAATAGACTTGTTTAGTGACAGTTCAGCATCGCTTCACTTGCCATGTATGATCACCCTATCAAGAACTGCATCCTGCTGTGATGACAGTTTGCTGGAAACTCTCCACAGATTCATTGGAAGTTGGCTGAGCCCCAGCTCCACAAATTACTGGTCAGAAGAGACTGTTTGTAGGGCACAAATCTATCCAATTTGTAGTGTTGATTTGATTCTTTTTTTAATTAACACTTTAAAAGTGTGTCAGCAGAGTGCCAAAAAGACAAGAAATGATCAGCTAAAACATTTTATTGCAGCATATGATGCTGTTCCATATTATCATGGAAACATGGCACTTAGATATAGCAATATTTTATTTCCTGTTACTTTTGTTCATTTTATGGTCAGCAGCAATTTTAAATAAACAGTCTTGAAAACAAATGCTGAGGTTTTGCACTTTTTTCTTTTTACTTCTTCTTGATTCTTACCCTTTTTACTTCTTCTTGATTCTTACCTCCTTTCCCGACATTCTCATTAAGTCCAGTATCTTATTGAATCTAAAGCTACCAAGTTGAATTTTCCCCCATTTTAAATTTTTTTTTTTTTGGTAAGACTGCTTTCTGTCTGGTGTTTCTGGCTCAAAGAGGTGATTGGCAGGAATTACATAAGGAGTACACTTGTCTGTAGTCCTTTGGAGATCCTGCAAGTGCAGTCAGGATTAATAAAATCTGGCTGGCTGTTTTTTGATGAAATAATCTTTCTCTTTTTTTTTTTTTCCTTTGAAGCATATATTTTTTTCTTTTTTTTTCTTTTTTCAGCTGTTGTTTTCTCAGTGCTCTGGGTGAGACCTGTCACTCCTCCTTCCATTCCTTCAGTCTTGGATTGTGAGGATAGTGAATGTCAGCATGAAAGATCGGAGCTGGTGTTGACAGCAGTTTAAATGCACCCTTGCTTATGTTTCCTATAGAATCGCTGGTTTATAGCTACAGATGCTGGAAATACTCTGTGCAGGGAGGTTGTTCCAGGTGCCGGAGCCATGGCTACAAAGCAGAGTTAGTGCTGTGTAAGGGCTCCATGCTGCTCGCAGCCCAGCATGGAGCAGCCTGGGCCGATTCCCATTCAGAGCTCTCCCTCTGGCCTGCCCTTCCCCGGTGACCTCGGCTGGCTGGATGCCCACCCAGCCGCTCTGGCACTCTCCCCCTCACAGGACGGGAGAAAATGGGATGAAAAACCTCGAAGGTTGAGATAAAGACAAGGACGTCACTTACCAGTTGCCGTCAGAGACAGAACAAACTCAACACAGGGAAAATTAATTTATTGCCAATTAAAATACATTTGGACGGTGAAAAGCAAAGATAAAACCTAAACACCTTCCCCTCATACCCCGTTTTTTGCAAGCTCAGCTTCATTCCTCTGCTCCCAACTCCTCCACCTCTTCCTGCCCCCGAGCAGGGCCGAAGGGAGGGGGAATGCGGGCTGTGGTCAGTCCGTTTCAGCCCCTCTCTGTTGCTCCAGTGCGAGCTCTCCATGGGCTGCGGTTCCTCTCCGCTGCAGTGTTCCCTCAGGAAATACCTCCTGCTTCAGCACAGGCTCTGCCACAGGCTGCAGTGTGGATTTGCTCTGTGCTGGCTGCCAGGGAATCCAGCACAGCCACTCCCAATTCCTCACACTTTGCTCCGTGCAGGATCTGCCCTTTCCCGAGATGCCGCGGCCTGGCTGAGGGCTCCCCTCACGGAGCCCCAGCAGCCCTCAGTGTCTGGGAACAGGCACCCAAACCCCAAAGAGTAAACATTTCTACACAGATGTTCCAGCAGTTCTACATTTATATGAGTCTTTACATACAGGAGAAGGCGACTGTTACAAAAAAATGCGATTTTGACCTTCATTGTCCCCACCTGTAGCACAAGATCAGTCAAACAAGTTGGGAGGAAAATGGATTTGCCTATTTTTTCTGCCTATGAACGACTTGTTTTTTAGTAGCGCTTAACAATCTCTCTTCAGGAAAATTGCTGAATGTCAGAGTGCAGCAATGCCTCACTCTGATTTATGAAATTCCCCAGAATTTCCATTGTGATTCTCTGAGTCACATTAATGTGGCTTCTTCAGCTGTGACTCGAGGATCCTCCATTTGTGTGTTCCACTGTAGCTTCTCTGTCGTGGTCTGGGGGTTGTTGGAGGCCAAGCATAGGACACAAAGTCCATCAGTTCTTGTGCTCTGCAAGCTGCTGGTGAAGAGGATTCACTGGTGGGAGGCTGTGGCTGAAAACATCCGCACACCAGGGGCTGGCAACAGGTAATTAATTCTATGTAGCCTCACAAGGCAACTGCATTGCTGCTGAGTGGCTGCAGAAAAGCCTTATCCCTCCTGCTAATCCCAGAGAAAACTTGATGGGGTTAGTTTTAACCCCTCTTAAATGCTGGGGTTTGCATATAGGGCTGAGATTTTTAGAGGAAACTTTCCAGAAAATAGCTGCCTCTGCTCTGGGGATTAAAAAAGGTTTAAAGATGTGGAAACTGCCCACACTAACATCCATATAATAGAAGGACAAAATGTGAAACATTTACCACAGTTTTACAGGGCTATGTTTGGGTAACTTTGGCAGCTGTATCCTATTATTGGAGACTACATAGGAAGAGCCAAGAAGAAGTAATCATCCTCTGTCAATGTCAGGAAAAGTGACTAGGTCAGAAACTCTGTGAGAAATGGAGTTTCCAGAGCAGAAACACTAAAGCTTCAGCCCAGTTCGCAGTTTTCTCTTTTCCTGTCCTGAAGCACTCCATCATAATTGCCTTTGCTCATAATACACCTGTCAAGAGATGACACTGTTGTGCATTTAACTTGGTAGTGTGACAGCAATGCGTTTTGCCCTGCCAGAACGCAGGTGGCTTGTGCCCAGCTTCTAGTACTTGCTCAGGTCTACCAGCTTTTTTTCCCCCTAATTTAGAAATAATGCCAAACAGTAACACATAGTGTGTAAACCAAATTGAGTGTACTTCCTGGGCCCCTTTAAAAATACTGGAGAACTGCTTTTAATGTCTCTGTTTATTTTGGTACAGCATGCAGACTGCTGGAAGTATGTTTATAGCACAGTCCAACAAGCTGAGGCTCCTCTCTAAGATTTCAGTGCCTCATGGCTGGATAGAAAAAACTGATGCGCTCTAAATATGCATTTATGTCAGACTCTGGCTTGCAGTAATAGTTAATGCAGCCTAAGCTGAGTTTGAGCTGCAGTTTTTTTTCAGCACATGATAGAGTGATCGTTATTACTGTGGTGCTCATTAGTCAGACTTATCAACACCTGTGGTTGTGAACATCACCAGTTGCATTAGGTCATCTGTATTTAAGCTTGATGACTTGGTGAGAAACCATTTTAATTTGCTGTCTACCTGTCTACCTGTACAGCATGAATTCCAGGTTAACTTTGAAATATGTTTAATGTTTTAGATGCAAGAAATACAAGTATATTAAAATAGTTATTTACGTTGAACTGAAGTTATAAATTAATTTAATTTAATGTGAGTGCCTGGAGCAAATATAAGTGATATATAAGCTGCTCTTTACTGTGCTGACTGGGTTTCAATCCACTTTAATGCAGTGGGATTAATCTCCTACTCTTCACACTTTCTTTCCCAAAGGAAGTGCCTTTTGCTTGATGCGCAAAGACTTAATTAACTGGAAGACAGTTTTGGAAATGTTTTATTTCTGATAGAAATATCTTCCACACAGGGAGAAAGATTGAAACATAAAATAAATTATAAGATTGTTTTGCAACTCAAAAATTATTATAAACATTGAACAGATAATCCTGATAATGCAAGATTGGAGCTGTTTAAATGAAACTTGCTGCTTGAAGTCAATATTTGTTTCAAATGGTTTAAAAGCCAGTTTGCCACATCTGCTCTCCCTGCCCATGTGAATATCCTCCTGCCCCAGTTACTCATGGCTGGCAGGGAGTTGGTGCTCACTCTCACTTTTTTGTCCAGGCTCAGATCACTGAACTTGTCAACTCTTTCTCACAGAAACTGGATGATACAGAAAAGTGATCATCCTTTTCTCTTGCTCTCCCAAATCTTAAAACCACTGCAAAAGCTTTGGTGCAGCTGATAGTTCACTGACATAGAGTATGGAGAATTTTGCTTCAGTGCCTGTTGGAAGGAACCAAACTTCTCCAGTGTACCTCTGAAAAGTGCCTCTCTTGTGTTCACTTTTAAAATCTCATGCAGTCCCAAAGCTAATATTAGCAATGAGCTTTAAAGGCTGACTGAAGAAGAAAATTGATTTGGAGTATAGAATAGCTCTTCTGTCAGTGTTTTGGCCAGCCCTGTGTACTATGGGCAGTAGTTAAATCTTCCTGAGTTTCAAAAGAATGTAGGCATTTAAATGATTTACAGGTTATTAAAAACATTGTTATCATACCATGACAGCATTTTAATGAATTACTTTTTAAAATTATAACTGGAACTAATATCTGCTGGAGTAGGAGCTCCTTCAGTACGTAGCAGAGTTGTTGCCAGGAATATATTGCATGTTTGAAGCCCAAATTGTATGTAGTGAGCCTAGTTGGCTCATTCAAGTTATTAGCTATTATATTAGTTATTAAGTTATTAGCAAAGCATAAAAATCCTCCTGTAGCAAACTCATCCTGGGCTTTTGAAGAACATTTCTGGTTTTTGTGGACAGAGTGAAGATTGTTTAAGCAGTTTGGGGGTTTGGGGAGGAATGTCCCTGGGTGTGCTTTGACAGCCCACTCTCTGTCTGGGGGGGTTACAGTGCTCAGCTGTGTGCTGCAAAGTGCTTGTCTTCCTCACCACACTCCTTCCCTGTTCCTGTGCTGAAACTGCTCAGAGAGCAGCAGCTCCTCTGAGGCACAGCCCTGGCTGGCACCTGCAGCACCTGCTGAAAGGAAGGACAGTATTGCTTAGGGATGACTCACAGGAACCTTAAACCTACTCTGTTACAAGCAGGAATTGCAGCTTCCTGAGGCAGACAAACACAATCCTGTGTACCAAATTCTACCTCAGGCTCCTGGCCTTTTCTGAGCACCTGCCAATGCCCCAACCCTGTTGTCTCATTCTGGGGTGCACTGGACTATCCCTGTTTCACCTGAGTGGGTTTTGCTTAAGCAGATGAGGCCCAAAGGAATACATTTTGGGGAAGAGTGACTGGGAACCAGTGGGTTTTTAATCTGTGCTTTTTCAACAGTGCTTTTCTTCACAACAGTGGTTTTTGCTGGCTTACAGAACAAACCTGCACGGGAGAGAGAAGGAAATGAGAGGTAAAGTGAATCTGAGTGCTTTGGTCACTGTTCTGGATTTTCATTTAGCGTTGTCAGTTTCAGAAAGGTGGCAGGGAGATTTTGCTCCCCAGGAATGAGGCATGAGAGATCTTCCTTTGAAGTCTTTGGGCAGGAAGAAAGCAAGTCTATCCTACTGCCTCTTGTTCTGTTTCTGGGGTGAAATGTGATCCAGAGTGACCAGAGACAGGTGGGCAGTGTCAGAGGTTCAAAAGAAGAGGCTAATAAAAAATCAAATCCTAAGGCTTAAACGTTTTTTACACACATGCCAAGCTTTATAAAAAGCCTGTCCTTCATTAGCTATTTTAAAACACATTAGAAAAATGAAGTGACTCTCATGTGCCTGTTGGTGACTTCAAGTTTCATTGATTTAAGGTAGTGCAAAAGAGTATTTGAAATTTTAGTGGAACTGATGTGCCTCTTTGTGTCATACTGAAAGAATTATGAATACTTGGATGAGCAAATAATGCAAAGGACTGAAGTTGTCATGGTATTTAACGCAAGAAAGGAGACCTAGTTACAAGATTGGTTTTTTGCATACCTGGTCTGTCACTTGACAGCAAATATGTACAGAACAAGTTAAATTTTTTCGAATTATTTTTTATTTGGCTCATTTTCTTTCATCTGCAAAGAAAACTGATAAACTGCACTACAGTGATTACCAGTCTCATTCCTGTAGCTGTGTGTACAACTAATCTTCATAAGTGGGTGCTAGCATGGATGGAGAGCAGGACTGGAAATTCTGTGTTGTAATTTGCAGCTTCTTAAATCACTGGTGTGCAGTGATAAAAATCACTGCGTTATTTTTATACTCTAGTTACAAAACTTGAAAATGCATGTTCTCAAAAAGTTATGCTCTTTATGAAAAGTGCAATTCACTTGCTGGAAGTTTGTCTGTCCTTTCTATCTCCTCTGTGGTGAAAGGGAGTAAGTACTTGGCCTTGATAAACTCTTGTGCCAAGTGTTCTTTTGAAAACAAAAAAGATATTATGGCCCATAGTTATTTTCAGCATAGCCTTGTTTGGAAAGCAAACAGAACTTCAAATGAAGTAATTGCTGTCCACAGATTAAAGATGTGTGAGTTTTTTTCTCCCCTGTATATTGCCTACTTGTTCAGTGCTTCAGCTTATACTAAACTCTTCAGAGCCAGGATGCTGTTGGGCTAATTAATGAAAATGGTTTTCATTGATTGCTGTGGAAAGAAAGAACTAATTGGTTTAATTAACTCAAGACTATGCATATCTAGAAGAGTGACTATTGATCTGCATGTGTTTAATTAAAATGAAGGACTTGCAGTTTTTGCAGACCTTGTCACCTCACTCTCTGGTTTGAGTAGGACTTCACAGTCTGGGCGTGCCCTTTCACGGCAGCTCCATTTGCAGACCCTCAAACTGCAGCAGCTGGGACTGCCACCTGGGCATGAGGGAGCAGAGTACACAGCTCCAAAGAGCCACAGCAGCATGAAGTGACACTCTAATTTCTGCTCTTTGTCCTCCTATCTGAGCAGCAAGCTTGTCTGGAAATTAGATGACTAAAGCTGTAGGAGGCCACTGTTTGTGCTATGTACTACTTCTAAAACAGACACTTTTAGAAGGGGAACCCTTCTGTCTGACATTCCCAGGTTTCTCATAGGTTAATGAGACAGGAGACCCAAGGTATTATTTAATGTCTCTTTTTTACTGTTTTTTAGCTTCTGTATTTATTTAGCTCTGTCAGAGTAGTGCAGATCACTTGTCCAAATCAGAGCTTTCTGTGTTGCCACCAAGGCTTGCATTGGATCGAAAACTGCCCAGCTTTTTACTGCTAGAATAAAAATAGTGGTTGTAATGTAGTCCTCTTAAAAGCAAGTACTTTCAGATGCTTCTCCAGCCCTTGGTCAGTGTTCCCTGTCTCTAAAACTTGTTTTCCTGGCTTCCATCTGGAAGGTTTCCAAAAGTAAGGAAACTGAACAAATAAAATATGTAGGCTATGATTCTAACTTTTGCTGGCCACTTTGGGTACTATGTGAATAGGAGAGAAAACATGGGAAAGCAAGACTTCAAGCAGTGAAATGCTTTCTGACATGAGTGGAAGACAGAAGGAACCAGTGGAATTATTAAAAGCTGTGATCGTTTTTGGAACATTTTTATGATTGCAGGAGGTGACTTAACCCTATGCTGCTTCTGAAAAAGTTACCAGACCATATGCCCTACAGTGTCCCTTTGCACCCATTGTGTGCCAGCACTGATGGTGGCTTTCATCAGGTGTGCTGTTGTGGTTCAGTTCCTGTGTAGCCAGTAGCAGAGAGGGTTGGTTCTGTGCTCTCTCTGCTGTTGGCATCAATTTTTTGCCTTTAGCCTCCCTTGTGCATAAAATCACTGCTTTGAAATTTAAATTCAGGTTGCAGTGTACCTTAATCATAATTATTCCCAACACTTTCACTGTAAGACCTTAGTTTTAGTTCTGTGAGACTTGCCATTTGGGTGAAGAAACACGCTTCACACCAAGGGGTTTTTGTGTGCTTAGGATAAACTAGAAAGATTAAAAAAAAAAAAAAAAAGTTTTCCCTTTCAGAATCTTCAAGTTCAGCAAGACTAAACCTTAGGGACTTGAAATGGGACAACAGGATTGCTTTTATGGTTGGACTTTTTCTGTCTCTACAAGAGCAGTGGGGTTTGTGTTCGTGGGCAGAGTGCTGCAGTCTCTTGATGTTCACCCTCACAGGGCATGATCTGGTGCCTAGGGCCTCTGCCCTGCCCTGAGGAGGCAGCTCTGCTCACTGTGGAGGAGATGTGGGGCTCTTTGCCCAGTCTTTGGATCCTGCCAGCACAGGAATGAGGGCAGAAGGAGATGTTCCAGAAATAGTCATGTGTTTTCTCAGTGCTTCTAAGGTGGGCAGTCAGGGAGCTGGGCAGGGGAAGGCAAAGAGTCTGCGAGCACCTGGGTGAGCTGGCTTCAGTCATCTCACAGTGACTGCAGTCTTGGTTTGTTTGCAGGGCAGTGTCATCTTGAACTTCTGAGCAATACCAAATTCATGTTGTGTTGGCAGTGCCCCTTTCACTGTCTGCCATATGCCAAGGTCCCTGAAAGGTCAGCTTCTGGCGGGCACACAGCATTTTGGGTTCCCATCTGCAAAATCAGACAGAGATGGAGAGATGATGATAACTCTCCTGGGGTGTTAAAATGATAAATGCTGATGTTAGCAAAACACTCATATGAAGTTAATTATAACAGAACATCCCAGAAGGAGAACAATTCTATATTGAGTACAGAATGTGCACAGCATGCAGCGAGTATGGCCCGAGGCCACGTGTTGGTGGGGTACAGTGATCCTGAACAGTACCTGCTCAGCCAGCATGCAGAGCAGCAGCAGCCCTCTAGGGAATACAGGCAATAAAGAGATGAAATTTGGCCCTCTTGTTACATGCAAGTGACTTTAAAGATTCATGGACAGTTTTATTCCAGCAGTCCAATTTTCTGAGCACTTGCCTTTATGCCGGTGTTGTCACTTTAATGTATTTAAAAAATATGATGGTGACTATGTACTTACAGTGTCAAGTTGCAAAAAGAAGTGTTGGGCTTGGGACTGGTTTTTTTCTTCACTCAGTTATTAGTCTGAGGAAGGTGAGAAATCCAATATTATATCTATAAAGTGAGAAAGCTTAAAGGTTATAAGTAACTTGAGTTCCCTTGGATTGATCTGGATTATTTCAATGCATTTTTCTTCTTTATTGTCAAAATCATCACAGCTGATCTTGGAGCAAATAAAAAACGTTACTGCATGCAGAAATATTCAGAAAAATGCTTGCTTCTCCAGGAATTACAGTAAAGTCTATTAATCTTAGCCTACAGCCTATTTTTACAAATAGAATTATGGGTTTCAGTTTGTTGTGGTCACATTTCTGCAAGACTATCTTGGATGCTTCCATCTCTCTCTTCTAAAAAGGGATCATATGATGTATTAAGCAGTATCATAAATATAAGTCTTATATTTTAAGAACAAAACCTTAGGCCTCCTTGCATTCTCCATGATGTTTAATATTTCACAAGTTTGACTTTTGCAATCCTTTACGACTTTACAAGTCATGGTTTTATGGATTAGAGTTCAAAAACTGGTGGATTTTTTATAACTTCAAATAGATTGGGTGAAAGTAATTATTATTCTTTGAAATAATTACAAGCATGGCAACTCTTTGATGCAGAAATAACTGGGATTTCAAATTCTTACAGGCAGAGCTATTCATCAATCATATAAATCAGTCCCTCATGGGAAGGGGAGGAGTAATCACCATGTTTTTGTGGCACAATAAAACAAGGAAGATACTGTGTCCTAAAAGTCCTTCTGCCCAGATTTAAGATACCTTTTTTCCTCTAGTACTTTTAAGGATTAGAGAAAAAGAAAAAGCCAAACTCTGTGTCTCTCAGGCTTTGAGATAAGCATAAGTAATTTCTTGTCTAAATGTAATTCCCTACATTCTCTAAAAATCTTCAGAATAATTTTTAGAATAAAAAATGTAGTGTGTATTAGAAGACTAAACAGGTTAAAAATCTGGTAACATTTTGGGTTCCATGAAATTCCAATCTTTAAAAATGACTAAGAAAGGAACTTTATTCCCACAGGAATCAAACTGGGGTTAGTGGCAGCAGTGGGAAGGGTGGACGGGAGTAGAGTGGGAGGACTTGGCTGCTGGGGAGGTGGTTACAATTCCAGTCTGGAATAGTATAATCAAAATTTCTCTATTCTATAGCAAGAAAGAAGCTTGGGAAGAAAATAAATCAAATTGGTTTATATTTAGACTTTTTTATATCCTAATGTTTGTTGGTTTGCATTGTGAGAATTGTGGGTTTCTGTCTGTATTGACAGCTGTCGCCTCTGTGTCTCCTGGCTGCTTGAGCAACCAACCATCTTCTTAAAGCTTGTTCATTTCCCAGAGGGCAGGAGAAAATGTTTGGACCATTTATTCTGAAAGATAATTATTGCTTTAAGCAACCGCTTAAAATTGACACTCTTACATTGATTTGAGTGTAAACATATGAAAAATGTTATGATACTGAAAAAGAACATTTAGACTGAGAACGTCTGTTGTGAAACAGTCACAAGTTTTAAATCACTGTTGCTCTAGTAGTAGTCCTGCTTCTTTTCTCTGTAGGATTATGGGTAAAGAGTTCAAATTTTGATTGTTAGAACTCAAGCTAGAGGAACAGTTCAGGGAAGGATAATTCTACCATAGGATGACTTTTCTTGGAAAGAAAACTTCCAGAATGGAGCACAATATTCTGTAAGATGCCAAGCCACCCTTTCCACAGTCATGGGATTTTTTAGTTCAACTCCTGCATGTCAGGAGTTTGCTGTTAATCTAAATTTCATTTAAACCCAAAACCTGGTTTGGCTTTATCAAAAAAAAAAAAAAAGCCATACTGAGCTTTGGTCAATGTCAAGATGATCTCCAATACCAAATTAAGCATTACTTTGACTTCAGGAGGGTTTGTAATAGTTTAGTGTGTTTATTGCTTGTCCTCCTCCCTCTCATGTAATTTGTTTGTTGAAATGTAAAAGCCCAGTAAGTGTTGAATCATCTCACTAGGAAAAAAGCTATTCTAACCTCTTTTGACAGGGGAAGAGGAGGAAAAAAGGAAGAAAAAGTCTGCATATTCTACACTTAGGAAAGGATTTTTTTTTTTTTGCAAACTTTTCAAATGGAAATGATGCACATGGATCCTTCTGGCTGCTTCCTTGTCTTTCCATGCTGGGTACTGTATGTGTAGAGTTGTTTTAAAGTTCAGCACTGCTTAACCCTCCCTGCCCCCAGTTATGTTTTTTTTCATTAAGTAATAATTTGCAACAGGATACAATGAGGTTGTCCAGTCTGGCCGCACCTAATCTGTGCTGGGACACACTGACTTCATTCACTGGTAGGTGTGGTGATTATTAGACAGTTTGTCACCACACCCTGGAGTGTTCTGTTGCAAACATAAAATGGTTCAGCTAAAGGAAACATCCCTTTTTCTAGTGGAAGCAAATGGCAACTTTCTACCTCTAAAAGAACTCATTCCAGGAATGTGTAGTGTAAAAATTTCACAGCCTGGAATAATCATTGAACTTGTACCAAATATACAAAGAATTGCATGGATTTTTCCATTGAGTAACAGCATACTGCAGTATTTTAAAATAATTATCTTGGTTTGCATGGCTCTGAATTTTCATCAGATCTTGTGTAGAATGGCTGAAAGGAGGGCTCACACTTCTTTTCTTTGTCTGGCATGCGGAAAGGCTCATTTTATTGTGTGAACTTCTTTGTGGGCAATCCAGAACGGAAACTGCAGAGCTTTAGAAGTGGAAATATTTTAGTTTTTGGCTGGTAGGTTGTTCATGACAGAGAGCAACATTGGAGGGTAAAAACAAATAGAGCTCACGTGTATTTCTGGTGAATATCGATGTTAATTGGGTTTTGAGCATCAGTTCAGTTTACAACACTCTTTTGCTTGCTGTTAAAAGAAGCCTCTAACTTACTCAGAAATGATAAAAAGAAGCTGTTGTGCCATTCAGAGCAACAGAAATGCCACTGATGAATGACCAGTCTGAGGTATTTTTAAATTTAGGCTTGCTGGAGGGAACTGAACTTGGAGTCACTTCCAAGTAATTAAATTAGAAGGAAAGACTTCTTTAAAAATAGTGTAGGGGATGAACCATATTAAGATGTGCTAGTTTCTTCCTGTGAATGCAGCTACGCTACTGAAATGATTTCCCTGGGTTATAACTAGGGAAATTGCTTAATACTAACCAGCTGGAGGTGTGATTTCCTGTAAAAGTAGGAAAGAACAGAAAATCTAGTTTAAAGCTGATTTGTGACCTTGAGGAAAACAAGATGAGACAAATGATAGGATTTCAGGAAGTGATGAGCTGCTCATGCCAAGTACGTGGCCACCCACAGGAGATACTTTCCTCTGTCTTTTACTCTGCTCTTCATCCTGTCTGGTTGTAAGCCAATGCTGAGGTTCCAGAACAGTGCAGGGTAGTTGGGCAGCAAGAACTTCAGTCTCCCTAAAGCAAACTTGCTGATCTCTGCCTGAACTGAGTTTAAAGCATGATGGTCAGGTAGTTGGGGATAGAGGCACAACTAATAAAATTCAGTGAACTTGATAGTCCTGTGTTTGTAGAGAGGAGTGAGAATGTTGTGTCTTTGTAATAATTTTCAGAAGGGGCTGACAGCTTTGATGGCAGGGAAATCTTTCATTTCATTGTCAAAAATCTGCTTTTGTTGATGCTATGCTGAATATCCTTTCCCAAGTCCTTACATCTGTAGTCTCCTTTCCCAAAAAAATTTATACTGAAAGAAGAACATGCTAAACTGGACTGTCTTGCTGTTTGTCACAGATCAGTCCCATTTCCTCATTTTTTGCTTATAAAATGAGACATAGAAGCCAAATATGTTTGCCATGCACATTTGGCTTATTGAAGAGGCTATTTTTGTTCTGAGTGGAGGAGTATTAAGAAATCGTGATGGAGAATGTAGAGAGGCAGCAACACTGCAACTGCTTTGAGGCTCAGTAGTAGCATCTATGTGCTGTTGATTTCTCTGCATTTATCTATGTAGTGATTGTGGTCACCACCATTCTACAGCCTCCCTTTTCCTTGCAGTTAGTTTTTCCCAGCTGCCAAGCTATTTCATGTGTCCCTATCAATGGGAAATCCCTTTTCCTATGCAGGGAATGTAAAAGAAGCCAAGATCTCCTCCCCTTTCTTGCAGCCATGAGGTGATACCCAGTTCCTGTGCTGCACTTCTTCCATCAGAGGAAGGAAGTCTCCTTCTCTGTGTGAGTCTGCCAGGCAGAGTCTGAGGAGGAGCACAGCAGAGGGTCCTAAGAGGCATTTCCCTGGCCAGTTTTATTTTCAGGAATCTTGATGGTGGAGGAACTAATCAAAAGATGCTTCCATACACCTGGAAGATAAGAGCTCTTGGGTCCTGTGTAGTATTTTGGATGATTGATGCCTTTTTAATGCTGGAGGTCCTGTAATGCCTGAGTTTTGGGCAGTTTGATTAAAAAATGGACTCTTGGCAAAGGTGGCTTGATGTCTCCACATGAAGTGTTTGGGCTGTCTACTTGTAAATCACTGACATTTCCTGAGCTACCAGCATTTAGGATAATTAATATCTTTCCTTTCTCTTTTTATTTTTATTTTTTAAAATCACTTTATACATCTTATTTCTCCATAAGTGTAAAAATATTGTCTGGAGCGCAATAAACAAATTAGGAGCTTCACTGTGCTTGTATACAGTAAGGCAGGAAATTAACCTTCTAAATGTGTGTGCAGGTGTGACCATAAAAATGCTAGAATGCTATTGTTCATTGGAAATGAGTTATTCTGGTGAAAACCCTGGAGTACTGGAGTGGTTTGGAACCAAGAAAAAGCTAAACTTGGCAGGGCTGTGCTTTACAGACCCTTAGCCCCCCCTGCCCCTTCTCTGGCTTGTTTCTCATCTGTGGGTTACTGATGAAGCTTTTTTCCCCTTGAGTTACTGAAAGTGGTGTGGGCCAGAGAGCTCATCTTTCCTCCCCACTTGTGAATTTGCCTTATTAGGAGGTAGTCAGACAATTTTGTACAAGTGTGTGACTAACTTTGGACTCCTTGTTGTAACGCTTTTGTCTATAGAAACAATTCCTTAGTCACAAAAGAAGGAGGACAGACGTGCTGTTTTCCTTAAGTCCCTTCCAGTGTGTCCCTTGTAAAGGGCTTGATCAAAGCATTTTGCATTGTGTTACACAGCCTAATTGTGGAAAGGGTCTGATTCTGGTTTTAGTGAAATGATCCCCCTCAAAAGTTGGCGGAAGCAGGCTGGCAGCATCTCCCATTTAGACTTGAGGATCCTCTAGTAGACACTTCTGCTGGACACGCTTCATGTTGCTTACAGATCCAGAAACCAGGCTCTTTCCCTTTGCATCTTTTGATAGGAGAGCTTTAAACTGGTTTTAATACCTGCAAAAATTGTGCAGGTAAGAAACTCTCCCTCTTTTTGAGGCTAAGACTGAATATTTTGTCCAAGGGAACGAGAGCTTTACAGCAAGAGCAGTTTCTCTGGCAGAGCTGTAGAAATAAGACAGCTTAGCAGCACTTTTTTTTTTTTTAAGTCTGCTTTATAAAACATTTTCTGGAGGGAAACTTCACATCAGCAGTGATTTATCTTCCTCTAGGGGAAGGACTAGAGGCAGTGAAATACTTTGCTGTTTAATATCCAGTGGAAGAAATGGCTTCACTCTCATACTAATAATGTTGTGTTAGTATCACTGAGGTCATACACCTCTGTGCCAGCCAATCCACTGGGCAAAGTTCATTGTGGGTTCTTATGGAAGCTAAACAGTGTTTTCTTTTTTGGGAGGATATTCTGTCTAGTCTTTGGCACTTCACTTTGTATTGGAAACATAACAGTTCCTTCCTAGTGCACACATGATTTACAGTAATATCCTATTCTTTAGGTATGGAGCACAAGAATGTGTTTGCAGGAGAAGGCCCTGCTTTAGTAGGACTGTAAATTAAGTGAAAAGGTCCATTATGGAGCGTCTGCTTTTTCAAGATTTCTAACAGACCATAGTTGTAAAGCTTTCTAAGCAAATAAAAAGAAAGCCACTCTTATGTAAGTGGAGCCTTTTGTCCAAGTTACAGCTTGGAGAAATGTTTCATTGGGATACTAATTTTAAAGGATTTTTACAATTCTAAGTTTTCAAAAATTTTATTTGTATTAATAAGCTCTTATTTATCGCTTCAATTTAATGGCAACAATACAGTCAATATGCTATAATAGTCTTAAATAGAAGATCCACAAAGATTTTTTGTGTATTCCCAAACTATAGTGAGGGAACATCAATGAATCAGCCAACAATTGCCTTGGTTGTTGCTTTTTCAGTAGGAACTTTGAGACTTTAGAAGCTGTCTGCCCTTACCAAGGAAAGTATGTATTTTGAATGCTCTTGTTGAGCTTTGATCAGCAATTGGTGAGTTTGCTTTTGGCCCAATTAAAGATCTGATCCAAAGCCTACTGAATTTAAGTGGAGTGATTCCAGTCATTTTGAAAGAGTTCTGGATCTGGCCCATATTTTTAGGAAAGAGATGAAGAAGGGCAGCACCTCAGCATCTGTCAGTTCTTTCTAGCAAGGCCACATCTGGGTTCTTTTGTAGTTTGCTTCTGCTTTATCTTAGACCTCAGTTCCACTCCTGTGGGCCAGTAGCCCAAGCTTCTTTTGTTTTTTATACTCACGTCCTTCCCCTCTTCTTCAACACCCATCGTGAAGCAAGCAGGACAATGTACCCATGTAAAAACTGTAAGATCTTCCAGACTTTGCATGTTTTGGCTTTCTTTGTGTGTTTTTCTTAAGTTTGTTTTTGCCAACATCTCCCTCCTGTGTCTCTCACGTATTTGCTGTTGTTCTGAGATACTGGAGGAGTGTTTCTAACAAAGAACAGCACAGATGTAGCTACAAAACTGGCAATATATTCCCTTGCTGGAAAAAGAGCTAAGAAATAGTCTGCCCAGATAGGATGTTAAGGGAATGATTTTTCCTTTTCCGTTGTATCAGATTGTTTTGCAAGTGTATTTAAGTGGGAAGATGTGTTTAGGACACATGTTTTAGGAAACTGTTTCCTTATCTGCCTGACTGACCAGGCCAATTTCATACTCTTGCTAGTTTCTTTGCAGTCAAGTAGGTTTGGCTATGAATTAGTGCATGTCTTCAATGTACATCTGAAAAGTACAGTATCATAAGGTTTGAATTGTATCAGAGGCGATGCTGGAACACTGGTGTATATTCTCACACATGTCATAACTATTTCAACAGTCTTGGGTGTAAAATTAGTTTACAGATGTGTTGGACTGGGAAATCAAGAGCTGCTGATGCCTCACTCTGCTGGCAGCCCTTGTGATCACTGTGCTTATATAATGCTCTTGGAGGGAGACACTGTTGCATAAACACCTCTGCATCGCCTTACTGAAGGCTGCTGCTTTGAGCCACTCGTTCTTAGTACCCTGCTCAAGAGTCTATTAGGCAGGATTAAGATGTGGCTTTGTACACTTGCTGTTCAACTGCTGGGATGTTTGGAGGAGTCAGGTGGGAAGGAAAGGGACAGAATGCAGAAAAGATCAGAAAATAGCTGCAGGGAGAAATTACTGCAAATTCATAACTGTCAAAAATTGTCAAAACCTTTTAATAGCTTGCTGGGCCAATAAAGCATCAGTAGAAATGCATTGCTGCAGAGCTCAGTTCCAGGCAGCCTCAGTGTTACTAAGGAATGAAGAGTGATCCTGTCTCTCATGTTTCTCTATGACTTAAAAAAGATTGCTAGATCCATTGGTTGGGGTCTAAATGGGCAGTGAATAGGACCCCGTTTCTTGCGGTGATGTTTCTGGAATTAAAACACCTAAGAAAATGTCTTTTTGGATGCCTTTTGGCTTCCTGGGACTTGTTAAGATGCTTCAGTAAGGGTTTGAGGTAATTGGGTAGGGAGCCAGGAAAATGAACTTCTCTCTATAGTGTTTTCAGTGGTTTATGCAGCATTAACTATAAAAAACAGATATACATACACACATATATATGGAAATAAAAACACCCATAGTAGAAGTAGGACAATTATACTTTGTTCAGAAGAGTCAGCAGTTCAGTTTTTCCTCATCCTGTGCAGTTTCAAACCCATCAAGCAGGACCTGCATTTCTCTCTACTTTGTTTCTTCATCACTGTGTTTGATCCAGCACAGTTTGTTGTTCTCTCCTTCTGCTGCACCTAAATGGTTTTTTAAATAATTTGCGTATGAGGGATGTGTGAGTGAAAGCCATGTCCAAACAGGACATGTTTTGAACTTTTCAGGTGTTGGACTAGTGTATTGAAACTACTCCAGGATTTTGTTTGGTTTGGAAAAGGAAACTGTAGGGTTTTTTGCTCTTAGTAATAAAATCTCCAGGGTGAATTTTGATGGCTGAGGTCTGTTTTTCTGAGTTTAAGCATCCAGCATGCGTAACTGAGATTTTTGCCAAGGCAACTGGAACTACTGTGTTGATCCTATGGAAAATTTTAATGTGAGGCTGCACCAGAGTGCTACAGGTGTGTTCAGGGGCTCATCCTTTTAACGTACAGTTTGAGTTTGGTCCAGAGGGGTAGAAGAAGATGTGGGTGTCTGAACAATATGCTGGCTAGGAAACTTGACTGAAAAAGCTCTAACAGGATCATGATGTTACTGGATTTAGCCAGTAATTGTTTTTAATATTTTTATTTTGGATTGTGCTACAAATCACTTGTTCTTTATGAGCTGAGCTAATTGGATCTTAGAATGAGAAGGATGCAGAGAGAAACAAGAAGTAACTAACAATACCCAAGTTGGCATGTGCTGTGGACTTGCTGTCTGGTTGAGGAAAGGAATGGAACCCATTGAATGGATGTGCACAAAGCTGTCTGCCAGTGGCTGGGAGCTGGTTAACTGCTAATCCAGGAGTTTATGCATGCTGCTGGCTCTGAAGCTGCAGGCTTTGCTTGGCAAGCAGATTTTGAAGCATTTGGAAAAGAATGGGACTCAATTCTTCTTGTGTCCTTGAGGATTGACACATGCTGTTTATCATGGCTATTCTGTACCAAGACTGAAAAATCAATTCTGAAGGAGGAGAAAGAAATTTGAGCAGACTTGAACATGTAGTGGAAGTGTAGGAACTCTACCTGTGTAAAAGAAAGATTAGAGGACAGTGTGCACCTGGAGCACTGCTTGGTGGTGTTCTTGGTCAGGTAGCTTATAGGGTTCTCCAATCTATCAGCACATGCAATGGCCTTGGGGTTTAATTGTGCTGTACTTAGGGAAGAGGCAGGGCTTTGGCCAGACACTCAGCAGAACCATAGTGAGAGGTCTGGGCTGTGCTGCTGGGGGAAATCCTCTCCTGCTCAGCTCTACTCTGACATGGGCTGCTTGTAGATGTAGAGGGAGTAATTCATAGTGAGAGGGGGTCTGGGAACAAGTTAGTTTAAACTCCTAAGCCATTCTTGTCCTATCCATGAGAAAGTGGTATTCAAGCTTCTGCAAGAATTAAAATTACCTATAAATAATGGGATAGGGTGGCTTAAATCAGAACATGTATTTCTGTGCTGACAATACACAGCATCTGCTTTTGCTTTAAGCAGGAACTGAAGAGACTTGGCAAAAAAAAAGCCTTTGGCATCACATGCAGGGGGAGCTAATAAAAGGCTATAAATCGAGCAAATATATGGGCCTCTTCACATTGACAGTTGCCTTTGAGAAAGTAATTAAGGATGGGGATGAAATTTTAAAGAAAACACATGCACTGGGAGACTTTGAGTGGATCTCAAACAACAGAAGAGCAAAGAATGTATCAGTACTTTATTGTGGAGTATAAAATAACCAGCCTTTAGAGGTTGAGCTGGAAGTCAGAAATTTTGCCCCAGATTCTGCTGCCTAATTGAGGAATGGCTTAGCCTATGGTATGTCTTCCATTTCTGATGAATTTTTGAAGTGAACTGTGTTGCTGAATAAAACACATGGTATTTATGTTTTGACAGCAAAACAAATACCATGTATTCATATGCTTGGACACTAATCTTTTGAAGAGAAAAACAAAACCCAAACTCAGCCGTGATAAAATCTTGGCGGCAAAGTAGACCCAGATGAACTGCATTTTGCATGCAATACAAAAAAGCTTCAGTTTTTTCTTCCCCTTCCCTGGCTGACTGGCCTTAACACTTTCCAGTAGATAGTTTGCAGTTGCTTCCAGGTTATTTCACAGGCTGTAGTTATCTTTGTGATTACATTCAGTATTCTATCAGTGATAAAATTCCCCTGACAGTTTTAAGGAGAGTCCATGAATGTGAGATGCTACAGGACAACTAAGCAATGGAATTCTTTAAAGAGTCACTCTTGACTATGATTCAAATTGTTTGCAATCTGTCCCAAAACACACTAAGACTACATATGCTTCTACAGTGGCTTTCTCAGAAGGGTATTGTTTCATGGTAGTCATTTCAGGTGGGACTGCAGCGGAAGTGGTTGTACTAGACAAAGTTATAGTTAGAGAAAAATCTGCAAGATTGATTTCTCTTTTCTGCTTTGGCAAGAGTTTTGTATTCAAGCAATAACTGAAATAGCATTGAGCAAATTTTAACTTCTCAGGATCAGTGGGAAGAAACGGTAGATGGAGTGGGAAATGCCTCAAAGCCACCAAGAGTTCTTTTCTGTATATCCCTGATACAGTCAGGCTTTGAGCTGAAGTCTTGATTTGTAGAGGTAGGAGTTCTTCTTGAGGTCTTTTTCTGTAGTGAGCTTTTCCCAGACTGCTGTGCAAGGCTGATGACATTCCAAGAAAAAAACCTGCGTTAAAGGAAGGCATCAGCAATACTTGTGCTTATTTTAAAGTCTGGGTTCCATTTTCTTAACTCTTTGCCATGGTTTAGCCCCATTATTTCCAGTGGGATTTAAATAGACTCTTTACTGTAACACAGGGCAGACTCGCTGGCCCTTGGTTAGCAAAAAGCAGGAGTTGAATTAATATCTTTTCTGACAGTACCTCGAGAGTTTGAACAGCCATTAGCAGTAAATGACTGGTAATTACTCTGGCTTCCTAACCTGGCAGAGACCTTGCTGCTGTATTAATCTCCTAGCTGTGGAATGCAGCAGAAAGGTGTTAGGCTGTGAAGGCTGCCCTGTGCAAAGCTTGAACCAAATCTCAGTCAATAGATGAGCATAACCAGCTGCTGCCTTTTGATCTGGAGAAATACAGGACTTCATTCACTCAGTAGCAGGATGCTCTCATTAGGTACCTACTAATGTTATTTCTTCATTGGATTTCTGTAGAAGTTTGCAGTTTACACTGCATAGTACTGGTCTAGGGAGAGACTTTACAGGACTCCTGTACTTTCACGTGGCTCTAGCCTGGGAGCTGCCATTCCAGAGATGTTTCAGGAGGAGCTCTTTTAAAAATGTGTCTTTATTGTGGTGGCAAAGTTCTGCAGAAGACCTCAGGAAGGTGTATTAGTGGGAAGGATTTGGTTTGGGACTGCTGACCAGCTTCCCACCGTTTCAGATCTTAGTGTTCAGGAAATCAAATGTGTGCTTTATGAGTTAGCACAACTGAAGCTGTATATAATTTTATAATGTACCATGTAATAAAGGAATGAAAGGTTTTATCTACAAGGAGTGCTATACTTAAAAGAAGGGCTTTTAGTCAATTTTAGTACATTGAAACAAACCTGTGGATACTTCTTCAATCTGCAAGCTTCGTGCAAACATCCAGTTATGCTCTGTAGATCATTTGCTGGCCGGGGGTGTTTTAGTTAACACGTTCAAGATGGATATTTGGCAGTGTTTACTTTGAACTGCCCGGATGGCTCAAAGGCCGAGTGCTTTATTACACATCTCATGCTGGGGCTGCTCTCAGTGCTACCAGAGGCGTGTCAGTTTTTCTGTTGGTAAAGTTGCTAGTAAAAGTCTTGGAGTGTGTTTTGGCCAACTAGAAAGTACTTGAGAATCTCGTCCAAGAAACAGAATAGTGCAATCTGTTATTTTTGTGGGATGGTGGGTGGATTTACAATGCAGTTGAACAAAATAAGATCATGCATACATAGGCTTCTGACTCTCTGTAGTAACTCTGCTTCCTTCAGAGCTCAGCTTCTGTTTTGTCTTTTTGTAAACCTTCTCAAACAGTACAGTTTTAAGCCTGTTTCTGGAATTGAAATTATCAATTTAGGTTTGGGAAAAGCTGATCCAACAGTAAATTGAAGTCAGTCACAGCCAATGTGTTCAGACCAAAGGCTCTGTCTCCCTTGCCTGCAGAGACTTGGACCATAGGGAATCCCAAGTGTTGCAGAATTGAATCAGTGGTACACTGGAGTCATAACACCAAAATTACTGCTTACCTAGGTATCTGTATGTATAAATAAAGAGATTTAAACTTTTGAAGCAGATTAGAGTAAACTTTTAGGCCATTTTTTGGTGGTACTTGTCAAGATGGCTGGGCAAGATTCTACAGATAATTGTATGTGTGTTTGGGTGATGATAAAATAAATTCTTATGGTTTCATACTTTCTCCCCCCTCTCCCCTACTCACTGGACTTGAAGTCTTGAAAAGTGTTTAATAAGATATTCTCAGATATCTTAAGCTTAATCTCAGATATTCTAAAACTTGGTTCTAAATTCTGTGCTTCAGTCTTGTGGAGTACCTACAGCATGAATCAGTTTCTCCACAGAGGATCTGTATCTCTGTACTTCATTCCTAAAAACTGTAAATCTGTTTTTAAAATCCATAAAACACCCAATGGGCTTTCCTTGACACTAAATATCGATCATACACGTAATTGAATCTTCTATTTCTGGAGTTTATATCTGAAACAATATAGAACAGACTGCCTTAGTTTAGCATTCAAGTATTGAAAACTTGGCCTACATTTTGAAACTGCAGGCCTTATTTCCCTAATATTCCCCACAAAATAATGCAATGACTTAGGCTTTTGAACCACGGGATATAAGGTGTGATCAGATGCAGTCTGCCTAATGTTTGCTTACTTACCCCAGCTGTTTCCTTTCAGGGACAGGACACTGGTGGACCTAATTTCTCATTCCCAAAAAGTGTGCCTGCAAAGTACAAAACTTCCTGCATTAGGTCATCTGTACCAAGTCTCTTGCCAGCAATGTCTAAATGTAAAGTTAGAAATTGAGAATTTAGTGAGTCTTACTAGCTGAAAGCTGAAGTTTGTTATTCTGCTAATAAAATAGGTTATGCTCAACATAAAATGAGCTGTTACCAAGTGTGCCATGGTGCCACTTTAGAATGAAATGGTTATGGTAATTGACTGTTGGTGTTCTGAAACATTCCTGTGTTTGTACCCCTCTTAAAGCACAGGAGAGAAAGGTCTGGAAAGGGAGGCAGCATTTAGTCAAGTGGACAGAATTAACAGGATAGATACTGAAAATGGAACCAAACATGAGAGGCAAACACCTGAGAGATTTTCAAATGGTTTATGTGGGTCCAGTAGGTGTTAGCACATTGTCCTACTAGGCACAGGTAAGTAGTAAACCCTGTTCTTTCTACTTGCCACCTGTTTCTTCGAGGTTTTTTTCTTCCTTCCTCCCTCCACTACAGGAAAAACCCAACCCCTTGTTGATGGAAGTATAGCAAATAGGAAGCATTATTTCCCCATTTTCCCAGGAGGTGATTTACTCATAAGCAGTAAAACCCCAAACTGTCTGAACTGCAGGTTTACCCAGATCCCAGGGTTCAGTTCAGTCCTCATTTTGCTTTGTAAAGAAAAGCAGTGGAGAGGTTTAGGAGACATCCTGCCTTGCATGGTCTTTCATAAGAATTGAGATGCATTTGAAATACAAAACAGATACATTTGAAATACAAAACATTCTCTCTTCAAAGTATCTTTTCAACTATGGATAAAAGTCAGACCTGATGGGGTGGATTAGCTTTATCTAGGGTGAGATTCACTCTTCAGCTTAAATACTGGTGTTCTCTGGATTTCCTGGGCTTCAAACTGAACTCAGAAGAAGGAGAATTTTGTATAGGTAGCTGCTGATTTATTTTACCTCCTCTTCAGAACAAAGTGCCACCCTGCAAATTCAAGTGCATAGAAAGTGCATGGTGAATTGATTGTAATGGAGTGTTTTTCTGCTCTCTACTCTTTCCTCTGTGCCTGTGCAATCCAACCAGGCTTGGAAGTGGTTCAGAATATGTCAGTTCCTAGATTCCACGGGGCATAAGGCAGCCCAGCACATAGTACTTAAACCTACCCAGTGATTTGTGTCCCCACTTAAACTGAAATTCTTAGTGTCAAGCCTTTTAACTGGAGGTTGATCAAAACCTCCTGTTTTTGTGTTAAGTTACAGTGTCAGTTTTATGGAGCTAAGTTTTTTCACCCCTAAAACGCAGGTGCTATTCATATAGCCTTATATTTGGCTATTCATATAGCCTTATATTTGAATTAATTACTTCCCTTTGTCATATATTGGCTATATAAGTCAACAAGAAAAAAAAAGGACCGTTCCAAAGCCTTTAGGGAGCTCATTTAATGTCTCACATAAATATTGACTTACAGAAAGGCTTATCTTTTACATTAAAGGGTGAGTATAAAACAACCAATAAACCAATTTCTAGAATTGTGATTCAGTGGCTAGCTGAAAGAACATAAGATTTTCATGGAGGTTGATGTGCTGCATCACAGGAACTAGAGATCCCAGGGGTGGGTTACATCTTTAATATGTGAGTCTGTGTTTGGTACTGTTGGATATTGAGAGGGTAAACCAGTGACAGAATGCAAAAGAAATATCACTAGTTCACAATCATTTAAAAATGGTCTAAAATTTGGAGGGCCTGAATTTGACATTGTCTCTTTTTAAATATAATCATAATTTATCCTGTGCCTAATAAGAGGCACATATGCTAAGCAGCACATATTCCTTGCCCTAAAGAATTGTCCTATGCTCAGTGGATGTAAGGCACCAAGGAGAGCCATGAGGGTGTCATTGTGGATATAACAGGTGCATAGGTGGGATTTGAAGATGCACAAAGCACTGCAGATAAATGAAAAATCCATCTGAAGGAGAAGCAATGCAATAAAAGTCGTTTGCACCAACAGATACCAATGGTCAGAATGTGCTGGTTTAGAGGCTCCAGAGTCATGGTGACACTGACACAGAGGGTACCAACGTTTCAAGGTTCAGGATACAAGAGGAGTGGAAGAAAGAAACCCTTTCTTTATAGAAGGAGTATAAAAAGTGGCTTAGTAAGCAAAACAGCTGCCAAGAAAAGATCTGTGATCGTCTCCTGCATGCTTGGCTGCAGGTAAGAGGCAGCTCTGAGATTCTTTCAGAGAACAGTCATATCTCTGTATATTTTTAGCTGTCATAAATGGTGTTCAGGTGTGGTAGAACTGAAGGGGAAACAGCCAAAACAAAGATGTTACAGACAGTTTTGAGCAATATGTAAATGGTTAAGCTGAGGGGTAGACACTTAGAGAGGCTGTGGGGAATGAAGGCTTTGTAGTGGCTTGAGTGCTTTAAAACCATGGGGGGAAAGAAGCAGCTGTGTGTATGTGTTGTAATTGTTTATTAAGTAGAAACTGACTGTTTGTAGTTAGTACCTCTCAATTGAACTCTGCTTCCCAAAGACCTAAAAGCCATTGGAGCTTGGAGTGCATGTCCTTCTGGGAGTTGGGAGCATTAGAGAGCAGTTGGAAGAGAGTTTGGTTAGGGAGCCTGGGCAGAAGGAGGTCAGACTTCTGTTAGTCCCTGTCAGTGTGATACAGCTGCAATTGCTGTCTCTGCTGCACTTTTCAAATGGATCCCATCCCTGGGCTGTGTGGCCCAGGGTTGTGCACACAGTGCTTTTCCATTTGTGGTTCCACGAACAGCACTCTTTTTAAAGCTGAAGGCAGAGATGAGTGAATGCAGCTCCAGATGGGAACTGACAAGTTTGAAAACATGTCAGCATGTGTATATTTTTAATTTCAAAGGCATCACGCTAGCATTAGAGTTGCTTTAATTCTAGAAGTAACTGTAGAACTATACAATTCCTAAACATTCCTAAACCATAGAAAAGCATGTTGGCAAAAACACAAGTCCCTGCGGGCCACTTAATCTGTAATGAAGGTGAAATATTCTTATTCCAATCTTTTGGACTGATCAGCCACCTATTGAGGATGTTGTTGTTTGGACTTATTCTGACATTACGTACATCTGTTGCAGAAAACTGAGGAGGAAAAATTTGTTATGGATACCTTAATAATCTTGGCTTTTGGAATTCAGTCCACAGAGTTCGGTAAGGTTGAAACTGAAGATTAATCTAAACAGATTCTATTAATAGTGGTGCTGCTAGGAGACTGAGCCTGAATTCTCTGTACAACAGCTGATGTGTGATCTGAAATATGTTTGGTGTTGGTGCTTGAGATGTAGATTTGAAGGTGGGAAAGATTCTTAATGCAAGCTTTCCTCACATGGGGATTATTTTATTTCCTAGTTGACTCTACAAAATGACAGTGCCCTCCAAGGCCATTTTTTTGCCAGTAGGGATGCTTGAAGGGAATGGAGGGTGTCCCTCCACTTTTGATAATGGGAGTCAACATATTGGACTATTTACAAGTGCTTCTCACTTCCACTGTGCAAGACTGACACAATAAGCAGCAGCTCTGGAGGTCATGTCTGCCATGCCTTGTGTGTTGGCAGGAAGGCAGTAAAAGGCAAGATTGAGTGCTCAGTGTCTGTGTATTTTAGACCTTTAGGAATGCCAAAATGTAGGTTACAGTGAGGTATCTAAACAAATAGACATCTGGGTTCAAACTTCCCTCCACACCTCCACCTGACTTGCTGAGCTGTAAGCTAAAGTGGAATCTGAGTGCTTGATTCCTACACGACTTCTCTCCTGAGCTGGAAAATATTTGGTTAAATAAATTGTTAAATAGTGTCCTATTTCACAACAGAAAGAAGGATTTTTTTTTAAATTTGCATACCTAGAAAAATGCCTGATGCTTCTTCATCATGGGCTTCACTAACAATGATTTTTGGTTTTTTGTCAATGTCTCTGTATTATTGCTCATGTGCCATAAATCCTAGAACAACGACCTGTGATAGTAACTGGTACATGTCTGTAGGCTTAATCAGTGTCCTCATCAACCACTTTCATCTCAGTGAAAAGAATAGAAGAACAGAAATAGCATCTGCTGTAGTGATAACCTGAGGTCCTGAGGCAGCCATTGCTTTCTGACCTCCTTGCACAGTTTCCTTCATAAGGAGACCCATTTCCAGAGCACAGCCTTGTTTCAGGTGCGTGGAGAGCCTGGAGGTGCTTGGTTAGTGGTCCCTGGCAATTGACCCTGGAGGCCTTTGCCTTTTCTGCTGGGATCATTTTATTGCCTTCCTGCCTGAGAACAATGAGCTTTTAGTTCTGACACTTAGTGAGATTAGACGTTATATAAATGACCCTTATATAAAATGCAATAGAATGGTAAAATTGCCTAATCAGTAACACACAAAGCAGACTGCATAATTGCATAAGAAGTGAAAACTACAGATGTGAATACCTGGGCATGCTGTGTGGTGTTATTGTAGGAAGCCTTGTTATGGTTTCTGGGGTTTTTTTAATGAAAAAGTTTCTTGAGCAAGTTCTAATCATCTGACTCTGCAGAAGAGTTCAGATTAAACTGAAATTGACCTTAAAAGACAATAGAAACTATTAATATACAGTTAGGCCAGGTTTGAAATGGCTTACTAAGGGTAAGCTGTGTCCAGGTGGGTGCTCTCTGATGGTAAGAACTAACCTGCCAGAGGCCTGGTGCTGAAAACCACTGAATGTTACAGTTAGAGCTTGCACGCTGCTTGGATGATTCAGATATTGGTATTTCCCAGCTTTGCAGATCCCTACAAATGTTACATTCCTAGTTTCTGCTTTTAATAAGACATTTCTATTGAGCAACTTCTTATCTCTCCTTACTATTTTTGGTATTCCAACCAAAGATGCCCAGATTGAATCTGAATACTGTATAAGGCTATTTTTTCTATTTATACTGCTTCCTAAGGAAATGCCAGGCTTTTGCAATTGCCCTGTCAGCTGAATAATTTCTGAATTCATTGGTCAGTTTTCATGTTTGAGAAGAGAGCTGGAAGCCTGGAACAGCATTGCTCTTTCTGAAATGGAAGGGTGACACAAATGAACATTTCTGCTCAGGAGGAAGCAGCAGCATTTAGCTGCTACACATCATTTGGCAGGAGCTGACCAGTGAGTTGGCCAGTGTGGACAGATCATCTTTACTTAGATTTTTCTCTTTATGTATGAACTATATACACATATATCTCTAAAACAATGGGAAGAGCTGTAAGAAATACCTGACCATGTCAAATGAGACCTAATGACAGAGACGAGACTACCTTAAACCTGAAACAAATTTCCTCTGAAATATAGCTGTGATCCTTGGGTTGTTTTTCTTTGGGGCTCATCTCACTGCTTGAAGTCAAAGAAAACAAAGTGCTGTTTGATTTGATATTTCTGCTGGAAGGAACTTCATGGGTCATCAAATCCAGCACTATGAAAAACATGCATTCAACCAAAAGCAGAGTTGATAGATGTACCTGCCCTTCATCTTGTGTCTTGAACTGCTTCAAATTTCTGATAGCTTAGATGTCTTTCTTTGAATGAGGATGGAACATTTTACTGTTGGTGCTAAATTATGAGCTTGCTGGCTCTGTCTGCCTTGAGCTTTACTGTCAGTGGCACAAGAATGCTGGAATAGATAAGAAGTGATGAATGAGTAGCTCTTTGGGGTTTTTTCCTGAGCATCTGCTGTTGGCCGCTGTCAGAGACAGGAGGCTGAGCCTGCTGAACTCGTGCTCTGCTATCAAACAAGTGTTATTTTCTTAAGAATTTGGAACATCCTCTCTCCCTCTGAAGCAGAGGAGAGGAAGGAGGGGGGTCCTGCATGACTGGGCTGCTGTAATGCATGGTGCTTGGGCTAAGGAGGAGGAGGGCTGCAATTTCCAAACAAAACATTCATGTTGCCTCATGTTGGCTCCCTTCACCCAAGGACCAACGGCTGCACATCATTCCTGTCATCATTCCTCCACTATCCCTTGGACTTTCTCAGGGAAGCAGCTTTGGCAAATGGTTTTTTCCTCCATCGTGCTCACGTGTCAGAGAATATCTGTGGAAATGGGAGGCTGCTCCATCACACTCATATTTTGAAGGAGAACTGCAAGCTCTGCAGGGAGATGATCAGAGGTTCATTACACACCACCTTGGAAACAAATGTTTGGTTTTATCTTTAACTTTGCAAAGCTGTCTATGTCTTAGCCAGAGATTCTGGTGGTTTTTTTGTTTGAAAGGCATGACTGAATGTGAAAAAGACTGAATTGGGACTTGTGTATACAAGGTTTAAGACTGTAAGTGATTGAATCTACCATCTAGCTAATATCTGAGTTTCTAGGGGGATCTCTAGATTTCGCTTGTGCAAATGTGACCAGTTTGAACGTCTGAAATTGCAAACAAACAAGTTAAGCTTGGTGCTATGAATAATAATGTTTTTACCATAAATAGTTTCTGAGTTTGCTGATTTATTGGTTCACTGCTCCTCCTCCCTCCCTGATTAATTAGAATTTGAATTTCTAAAATTTCCTGACTTTAACATACATGAATTTAAAAAGCCTGATCTTACAAACACTTGCACAGACACACATATGGGGTCACTTTGTCTTTTGACATTAGAGCTTCATGAGCAGTAAAAACATTGACACAATCCTAGTGCATCTGTTTCTAACTAGATGATGAGTCTGCTCCTGATTTAATAAGGAAATAAAGGGAATCAGTGTTTTGTATCTGAATATCCAGGGCAGATATGAGTAGAATAATCTCTCAATTAAACTTTTAATTTTTTGCCTTTGTAAATATTCCAGTTTAGTAGGTTTGGGTCTTAAACTTTTCCATTACTCCTTAGGGGATGAGCCTTGGACAAGGAACATGTGATGCTCTTTAATATTGACAGGTCTTGAAAGCTCCTGAATAGATTAAATGTCTTTTTGCCTTCTTAGGGATGGCCTTCTTGCCCTTTTTAGAGTTTGGATCTAATCCAAGAAAAGGCTAGGATTTAGCGCAGCTGCAAACAAAACCTGATTACTGGCTCCTGAATTATGAATTGAAACTTCACATAATGGAAATTTGAGGCCCAGTAGTCTAAACATAAAGGTTGCCTTGCACTGTTGTTTTTGAATGAGTGCAGGTAGTTTTTCTGGGTTTTTTCTCCATAGCTTTTGCTTCCCTTCCTGTTTCATTCTTACTTGTTTTAATACCTAATTGTAGGCATACAATACATAATTAAGGGGCTCTGGTACGGGAAGCTTTTGAAATGCATGTGAAATTTGGAAAACACATCTCTTTAACTTCGTGTTTAAAGGTACAGTGTAATAAGGGTCTGAGGGAATGACTGCAAGATTATATAAATGTGTATATAGTATCCAGCTAGCTTTAATACCTTCTTGTCCTTTATGATGTTCAGGGTAGATTGTAATATTGATTCAGTATTACCAAGTGCTAATTTTGACTAGAAAATGTCAATATTAATTTAATTACTTAATGCTTCTGTCCATCTCATCATCATAGCCTTGAATGACTTCCTTTTCTTTCTCCACTCTTAAATTTAATATTGAAGTAACTCAATGTTTACTTCATATCCAACCCTTATTAGAATGATACAGGTGTGCATGCCCACAAATATACCTGAAAGTTCAGCAGGATCTGGCACAGATGTAAAAAAGGTACAGCAAGGAACAATTACCTTGTTTCACCATCTCTCACCCATGGGCATTCCCATAGCCTTGCTGATTAAAGTATGTTTTTCTGAAAAGCTGATAGTTTTGATCTAACAACATCAAGTGAAGGAGTTGCTGTTTTACTTCTTGTTTTCTTCCAGTAACTAATTGGCCTCACTCATAAATTGGTATAATATTTCTAATTTGTCTTGCTTGAACTGTGCAGCAGCTTCTGGGACTGAGCCCCACTGTGCCCTCACTCCTGGGTAAAAAGTCCTTTAGCATCTCCTCAGGGTTACTTCTTGCTGTTTATAATTGTCACTTCCCAACAGAAAGAGTGTTTAAAGCCTCCTATAGAAAGCTTCTGTTTCAACACTCAGATGTTTCTCATGGTGGCTTCTCTTCTGCCACCTTCAATTTTCCAATGCAAATTTAAAAATTTGGATGCTAAGATTTGAATGTAATACATCAGCGATGCCACGGAATCACATTCTGACTTTCTGTCAGAAAGCTTGTTTCAGAAAGCTGAAGGCTTTGTGAGTCATTTATTCATTGTGCTGTGGCAGTGGCTGCTCCTGAGTCACTCACCTGCCAGGATGCTGAAGTTCTTCAAGACATCCTCTTTCCTGGAGCACTTGCCTGTGCTCTGTGTTACCAGAGGTGTAGCTCTGTCTCTGGCTTTGTCTGTTTTAACTGATGTCAACTGAATATGTGCACATTTTTCTTTCTTCTTTATACTTTTATTTTTTATTTCATTCTGCCGGTCTATGTGTTAGCAGAACATTTCGTCCAAGGAACTGGTTATATCTAGACTTCAGCATTTTTATGTATCTGCATGAGCATTCGACTAACTCTGATAATGCAAAACCAAACTAAAGCAATTTCATTCCCCAGTGACTTTATGCTGTCAACTACTTTGAGATCTGTCAGTTAGTCAACCCTTAATCCATTTAGCATGTGCTTTATTGACACAAGCCAAATTTGTAGTCAGAATATCATGTGGTGTAAGTCACGTGCCTCGAAAGTCTTAAGTACTCAATCAACTCTACCAGCCAAACCCGTGATTTCAAATTCTGAAATCAGGTTTGTTTGAATATTGGTATCATAAACCCCTTGAGATTGCCATTAGTTGCATTCCTGTCCTTTAGTAGAAACCTATGCAAATTTTTCAGTTTCAGTCCAGCAGTGGTTTTGAACAAACAAGGTTCCAGTGGCCAAGGCATGAAGTTAGCAGTCATTTCTTCTGGGAACCGTGGAGAATTGCATCCAGTGAGATTTACATTTAAAAATGAACCTCATTACAGGCTGAGTATCGGTTAATGCTGTTAAAAACTGCAAACAGACTGGAAAATTTGGAGCTGATATATTGTGTTGGGTGAGGAAAGTGTTTCAAATACATCACAGGCTGCTGGCTTCCATCAAGACATTGGTGACTCTTGTAATTGTGCTTCTGTGTTCCAAGTGCCTGTCAGAGGTCATCCTGGGAATGACAGTGTTTATACTTGATGTCTTTGTTTATACTTTGATTCACAAGTCAGTTTCTTCTTGTGTTTTCTTCAGTGGAAAGAGATGTTGTTAATTAATGTTCCCAGATAGGAATGCCTGTCACAGTTCAGCTAAATGTAGCATGCACTTCTTAATAGTAATGCTTATCACAGTTTAGCTAAACTTAAGGTGCATTTCTTAAATCTTTGAGCTCCTTGAGTGAAGAAACTGGCCTGGCCCCATAATCAAAAATTAAACTGGGGTTACTGCAGATTTCAGCTTGATCTCTTGCTTTAGATTCTCAAGTTCAGTGGATATTGCAGCAGCTTCCCAGGACCCAGTATCTCGGGAAGAACACTGAAGGTTTGGGAGAAGCAGAACTGATTTGATGAGATAACTTTTCTGCTTGAAAGATAATATTGAGGAAGCTTCAGAATATTCAAGGGCTTTCCTCTTTGCAAATTTCTATCACTTTAATTTTGAAAGAAGTATCTGTTACACTGTGGGAAGAATGTCATGGAGTTTAAAATCAAGTCTATTTTAGTTTTGCATAAATCCATCCTTACTAATCTTAATCTGCCTTTACCAATCTTACTAGCCTTCTGCAGAATTGGAAAAGGCTGGTTTGAAATCAAAATTGTGCAAACTGGAGTCAAAACCCACTTCCTGAAGCCAGCTGGTGTGCAGTCAGCACCCTTTACATGCTTCTGATGAAGCTTCTGATAACTTGAATTATCCGTGACTGATGTCTTTATCACAGCCTCCATGCTGTAAGGTGAGGGAGAGCCATCTGCTCACAGCAGGATTAATCCAATTGATGGCCCATGAACACAAGCTGCTGCTTCATGGATCTGCCTCTCTGAGTGATGGGAGAGGCTGTTGCTGTCATATCACTGTAGAGACAGGCATGTGGTTCACTGCACTTGAAAAAAGTCCCCCAGGATGCCCAAGCTTTGTTTTCTACATCAGCAGCAAAAGAAACACTTGTTCAGGGTGTTCTCACCTGCAGCTTGTACCTCAAGAAAACAAGGCTGGAACTAAAATCCATAGTATGCTCAGTATTTTCTCAAAACAGAACCATGGATTAAATCTTATTTTGCTTAAGGAGTGTAATAAATATTTATTTTGGGGAAATGGCAATGTCAGCAGAAGACTTAAATACAAAAAAATAGTTTGAGATTTCTTCTTTTTCCTTTTAGTTCCTTTGAGCTTTTCCTTTAGGGTTTCATTATTAACAATGAAATAGCAAACCTGCTCAAGGGCAGAATTACGCTCTGAGAATCATAAGTATGGTTATAAAAACAATTTTTTTCCTCCATAGTATACCAGATAGCTTAAATTTTAACCCTGTAAAGCAGGATCCATGAACTAGGCCATATGAATTTTTGCTGATAAGGTTTTGAATTAATCCCATTTTATACAGACCTGTGCTTGCAGAAGCTTAAGGAAATTCATCACAGTTGCAGATTGTTTTCCAAGTAATATCCTCATGGACTATGAAGCCTATCATTTTATGATAAATGCATGAAGGTTTTGCTTAACTTCAGTTTTGAGCCACTCCATCTCTAATCTCTGTTGCTCAGTTTTTAAGCAGGCTTTGGCAGTCTGGCTGAACTACAGTAGTGCTGACATTGAAATTGCACAGTACAAGGTGGGGGGAGGGATGTTAGAGGAGGCTCACTGTAGACACAGCTTGGATTTTTCCTCCCCTTTGATACAGCTGAAACTCTTACTTCCTGCACAGACAAGCAGTCAGCGTGATTTTTGAGTATTTGGGTAGAGGATAATATACAGCAAAGTAATTCAACTGGAATCCCTAAGGATGGGATAACAAATAACATCCCTGCTGTACAGGCAGCTAGAATTATTCAGAAGGTGTAAAGGAGCTTTAATGTTGTGAGGAGCTGCCTGTAAAGGGTGCTTTTGAGTAGGCACATCTGTAACTTTGCAAATGAAATCAGAGGCGGGCACAGGCGAGGCTGCTGGGCTGTTTGCTGTGCTGAGGAGGTGACTAAGCATCTGCAGCTGCTGCCAGGTGTGCTCAGAGCTGCAGGTGGGGCTTCCAAGGCCGCTCTGCAAAACTGACATTTACTCACAGGGATGGAGGCATTGTTACCACTGCTCGTTCCAGAACAATCATTGTTGAGATTACAGCATTAAGTAAATATTTTACTTTATATTAGTGTTATTATCTTTAATCTGCCTGGGTAAGGGGGAGTGACAGTAATTCTGGGAAGAGCTGTAGTGGGGAGCTGGCTCTTGGCTATTCGGCTCAGGGCTGTTCTCCAGGGGCTGTGCCAGGGCTGAAACAAGGGCAGCAGGGGGACATTTGGATCAGGATTTAAGCTGCCACTGCCAAAATTTGGGCCAAAGCATGAATTACTTTGATAATCAACATTTCCATTTTAGACGTGGTTCCCTCTTGCTTACTGTAGCAGGAGATACTAAAGTTTGAATTTCTGCAGGTTGAACTACTTTGTGATAACTACAAAGGGGAAGGATTGTGTGAAGAGATACTGATACACTGTTCTTGATTGTGAGTACACCTGAAGAGAGAGCTGTCCAAACATTTTTTGTTATCTGTGGTCTGTGACATGAATGTGCATTACCTATCTGTCTCTGAGGCCGATGACAAGCTTTTACTAAAATAAACCCTAAAAACAAACCCAAATCTTAAAACTCACTGATTGTAGCATCCATCCAAGGTAGTGTTTGTTAAAAGTGATGGTTAGCTGTACAGGAGTGTGTTGGCCTGTTCCTTTTTTCCTAGTTTGGGTTTTACAGCCTGTGGTGTGGTGTTAAGCTGTGGCAGAAGGGGAGCTGTGGCAGCATGGGAAGCGAGCAGGGTGTTGGCACGTAGTGGCTGCAGGCAGGAGCTCCATTCCCCATCCATTCAGAATCAGATGGCCCAAACCCACCCCAGGTTTATTCATCTTTCTACAGGCTTGTTCATCTTGCTACAGGTTTCTGTCCAATTTCTTACTTCTTACTGTCATCTAAGTTATTGTAGTTACAGAATGTAGGCTTATATGACAAATAGCAATGAAATGAAGTTATGCACAAGTGGGTGCTGTTAATTTCAGTTATAGTCATTGAAAGGCTTTGGAGAAATTAAAAGGCTTGGGGTTTGTTTGGTTTGGGTTTTTTTTTCCCTAAGAAGGTATAAATGAAAAGTGCACCTTTTAAACAGATGGATGTGTGAATTATGAGGAGGTAATCTAATCTATAAATATAAATGGAATTTTGTCTACTGGCTTCAGGCCAAAAAGCAGTAGGTTTTAAAATAATTTTAAATTAAAAAACCCTGCTTTAACTTGACAATAGTTTTTCCTCTGAACAGAGTATTTCACAGTGAATGACCAGAGAGGCTCTTGATGAGAATTGCTGTTCAAGTGAGGAGCTCTGTCAGGCATCCAGATCTGGAAGTCGCAGCATGCGACTCTACCCTTGTTGCCAAAGTTCTGCAGGCCAAATTATTCCCAGTATGACACCTAAAAAACGTAATCTGTGTTGATGTGTATTTCCTCTTACAAGGCTCTTTTGCAACCATGAGTTCAGCTGTGCTGGGTCCACCTAGCCCTATATCCTGTCTGTGACTGTAGCCAGTATCAGTTGCCTGAAAAGGAGTGTTGGAACAAGCCAGACGAGATTCTTGGCCAAAATACTGTTCCTGATTCCCACAGCTGCAGTCCAGAGTGCTCTTAAATCACCAGTGGTGCCTTCTTTGCACAGTGTCAGGCAAGGATCACAGAGTGTGTTGCAGAGAGTGCCCTGGCAGCACAGCTCGTGCCAGGGCTGGGGCTGCCAGCTTTTGGCTCCTTGTGTGGAGGAGTCAGGAGATCCAGCCCCAGCTGTCTCCATGGAGAAGCTGTGCTGGTCCCCAGCTTGGGAGGGACAGTGTGCTCAGGTGAGCGTGTGGCTCCTTCATCAGCAGCAGGTCCTGAGCAGCAGTTCCACACCACAGCTACTTGGAGCAGGCCTGGAAAGGGAATTTGCTTTCCTGAGCTCAAGCAAGATTATGTTTTGGGCGTAACTGAAGAATAATGGGTTCTTAGTCTAAATAATTTTTGTAATAAAGCTAAATAAGTTAAGAACACCTTCTGTAGTCAAAAACTATTCAGCTAAAGCAGAGAGTTGAAATATGCAGAGGAAAAGCCTCCTCAAATAAAGCAAAGGGCAGCAGATGTTATTAGGATCTGTTTTGCTATCACAGGAGTGCTGATCCAAACACTCAATTGCATTTCTAGGCTGGTGCTTTTCTTCTGGGAAGGCTGTGAGGGTCATATGAATTGTGCTTCCTGCTAACAGTCCCACTGTTGAAAACTTAAGAGAGCTTTTCAATTTGCCAGACTTCTGGTGAAAGCCTCTGATCTGCATTACACAATCGAGCCTCAGTTCGTGCCTGTCGGGGGCCGGTAGCTGGTAACATGTGGGCAGCTCCAGTCTGCCTCTGAAAGGTTTTGTTCAGTGTGTGCCTCTGCTCGGCCCCATCAGGCCCTTGTACTTTTCAAAATGTTAAGTACTCAGCTTTGCTCCAGTACATTATCTAACAAATCTTCTATTGTTTGGCCCTTTTCTGAAGAGCACATTGTATGTGGTGGCATGAATCGTGGCCAAGCTGTGTCTGCGGTGCATGCAAGGGTGCTCTGGGCTGGAGCTGGTGGCACCCACCATTGGGTGGTTTGGGAGTGCCTGGGTCGGGGGTGCTTTGAACTTGTTCTTCTTGGCCTAAACTTGTCAATGAAAGCATGAAGTGCTGTGGCTTTATTCAATGGGAACAAGCAGTGACAGGTACATAATGTTCCTGTTCTTGGAGTTGTCAGATGGAAGGGAGCTAATATGATAACCCATAATACTTTGTCTTCTGTGATCTTGAGAGATGGCTGTGCTTACACATCTGAGTTCCACTGGAGCGGGTTGGAGGAAAGTAAAACAATCCCTGTTAAGGCTCAAATCCAGTCTAGCCAAGCTGCAGAGTTTTCATCAAAGGCGGGAAACAGATGGACGGGCACAGCTGCAGGAGGAGCTGCAGCTTCTCTGGAAAAACAACCCAGGCATGTGCTGCAAGCAGGGACATGAGGACAGCACTGCTGTTCTGCACAGGGCCTCAGCTCCATGCCAGTGGGTGGATGGGCCCACAGCCCCTGCAGCTCAGGGAGATGCCATTTCGGGGAGGAACCTGCCTGCCATTTCTCCCAGTGCTGTACGCTTGCCTGTTTCCAGGATTTGCTCACTGTAGTAGAAGAAGAAAAGTGCATCAAAGACTTATTTATGTTTCCAAGTCTTACATCTCTGGAGTGTGCTGCAGGCCCTGTCCTAGGGAGCTCAGCCGTACCTTCTTTGCAGCACCACCTCATTGCCCTGTGTCCCTGCTGAATTCTTCATTTCGGAGTGGACAGTTGTGTGATAAAGAGTTCTTGGACCTTGGTGGGCTCACAGAGGCAACCAGAGAAGCCTCTGTGGTATGCTGGGGTGTTGTTTCTTATGTTCTTTGTGAGACAGAAAAGAGAAGAAGGTCCAGCACCTTGTCCCTGGTGTGTGCCCAGCCACTCCCCCAGAGCCAGTCTGTCATTGCTCCTGTGAAACATGACTTTGTGCATGTTCTTTATGTGGCACCTTCAGGCCTTGACTCCTCCTATTTACTTGGAAGGTGCAAATATTTAGATCTCTTCAAGAACAGATCTGTGTTATTGTTATTTAGAAGGTTTCTTTTCTTAGGCAGTTTGGTTTTTATCTTCTTTTGTGTAGTTTTTGCCAAAATCAAAGATTTTTTCCAAGCAAGAAGCCTATGTAAGCACAACTGTGTAGTGGGGAGAACTTCTCTTAGCTTGGTTTCCCTTTTCTAAAGACAAAAGAGCCTTATTGAAATGTGCTTCCTTTCTGACTGCTAATGGCTTTTCCTTCCTTCCTCCTTAAAATGATCTTAACATTCTCCCATCCTGTTGGGTATAAATTTCAGCCTGGAATGTTTTCCCTGTTGAGGTGTTGAGTCACTGGCCTTGAATGGGAACCTGTGATGAGGTAGGGAGAAGAGAGGGCTTGGGAAGAAAGAGTTTTTCCAGCAGTGTGGTGGTACGTGGGATGAATTTTTTAAAAACAAGGGTAAGGTGGTATTCATTTTAGCTTGGGGGAGCTCATATACTCTTTTCCTCATTTTATTTCTGGATGCTTTCTTATGATGGATCTGGATTAATTCCAGTGCATAATACACAAAATACATAAAGTAAAAGCTGGTTCCTGCTCAATAACAATGATCCATTTTAAGCTGTCTCAGGTTAAAGGAGAAAAAAATATGATGCCATATCACTAGAATCCATTTGTCTCCTGGAGGAATGATGCTGAAATCTTGCTTCAAAGGCTCTGTGTGGGAATTATGTCCTGAAGCTTGGATAATCTCCAAGGCTTAATTAAGCTTATTCATAGAAACCCTAAACTTTATGAACTGGACAGCAGACCTCTAAATTTGGCTCTAAGTGCAGACAGGGTATTGTTTCTGCACACTCTGATTAGCAACACTGAGCACAGACATACACTCTGGAATAATTAATAAAATGGACAGGAATTAAAGCAAGCTTTGCTCTGAAAACAAACCAGATGAGCTAAACAAGTCATCTTCCCATCTGCATTTTTCTCCATTAAGTAAGGTTTCATTTTGTGTGGTGTTGGGTTGTGTCGTGTGGGATGTATCTTCTCTGTCTTCCATCCAGAAATTCTTTCTGGTCTAAAGTCCACAGTGGCAGATTTGAGACAAAAATCTGCATCTCCTCCCATGTCATCTTGCTCTGCAAGATGAAGAAAACAAGGCTGAGCAATGGCATTAAACCAGCAAGAGGTTAGGTTAGTGCCTCACGTACACTTTTGACAATCTCAGAAAAATCTGAACCCAAGTATCTTTGTTACTAATATTATCTATGCTTTGGAGGTCTCTTTTGCCCTTTTTTCCTCTCCCAAGCAATATGGCTGAGAAATTAACTTCTAAAATCAAGACTTGAATTGTTATTGTAATTATTGTAAGGTATCTGGGCTTGCGTGGAAGCAAATTATTGCTCAGTTGGCTTAAGCAAAAAAGGGTGGGGTTTTTTTGTCTGGTAGAAAAGGAGGTGAGACTTCAAAACCAGTTGAAACCAATGTGTGCTGCTGCCTTCATGTATTTGTTTAGTTTGCAGTCCTCTCTCTGGAGAGCCAGCAGTGCAAGAGGGTCACAAAAGTGGTTTAGAGGGCTTTTTTGTTGGTGTTTGAGGGGATTTTTAAAACTGTTCTGCTTTAATTGCAGATCAGTTTATAAGAGATAAGATTCTTCAGTAATACTTACTTTTTAGAAAGCTCGCATATAGGTGACACTGAAGGGTTTGCTTGGGTTTTTTAAAGAACTCTACCTTGAAGTAATATTTCCTTATTTTTGGTATTACTTAGGATTTATGTATCAGGAGATTTTTTAAATACAACTTTTCTCACAGCATCTTAAATAAGTGTGCAAAAAAGCTGAACAGAAGTATCATTTGGACAGAGCAAGTTGTATGCTTTGCTGTTGTCACGGTTTTGTCAGTGTTGGGGAAAATTGCCAAAGGTCTTCTGTTCAGAATTTTGTCCACCCAGAATTCCACTGCAGTGGAACTAATTTTGAAACTTGCTGCTCAAAGTAATTTAAGAAAAAATATCCTATGTAAAATTAAAAAAAAAAAATTGGTAGTGTTAACAGATAGAAATGTTGATTGACTTTATTTTTTTAATGTAAGTCATAACATTTAGACATGTAAAAATATAAGTGCTTTTTAAAATGTAAAATAGCTCCATGAGACTGCCTAACTCTCTGTGCATGACATCTCCAGGCTGCTTAAGTACTGTTTGCTTTGTTAGTGAGATGAAACAAGGATTTAAGAATGAAAGACAGTCGTGGTCTAGAGAAGCAATTGTTATCAGTGAACTTTGTTTCTTGGAAAATGAGGCTCTCAGAGCTGGAAACTTTGGCTTTGACATATTGGAGCCCATGTTTCACACAGATATGCAGGTCCTGTTCTGATGACTAGGAGTCGCTATGGATTTCAGTGAGCTATTTCAACTTCCATCCTGCTTGAAATTGTGCACTTTCCTCATGTCTGTGCTTAAACAATAAGGAAAGAACCACAGGCTGGAAAGCAGCTTAACTAATCCAGGTTAAAGAGGCTGCAGTTTGGGATAGCTGAGGTCTCCTTACTCTGGCAATTGCCTACCCAAGTGTAGAGTGTGAGTAAAGTGTCATTACAGCATTCACAAGTCTTGTGGCTGCTGACCTGATATTGGAAGATTTTAATCTAGCACAGAGCAAATATCGTCATCATCTTTCCTATCTCTGAAAGCAGCACTGTGCTCCATATCTTTTATGTTTGATTCTTGCAGGCACTTTGAATGTGTATCTTGTGCCCTGTATCCTGCTTTTGAATTTGCAGTGCAGTATCATAACTCTCCATCTTTCTGTGAAAGAGCCAGCTGTACGATGAAGCCTAGGAAAAACCTTGGGGTTACACTCTCTGTCTGAACTGCTTTAGAGATCAACCCAGCTGAATTCTAATTTAGAGAAGAAAGCTTCCTATGCTACATTTGCACTGTAAACATTTAGGGAGGTTTGTAAGAGTTGATCTTGAAGTGTCCTTTAGGCTGATTCTTCTGTTCTTATGAAAATTTTGCTTGTGAGAGCCCTTGAATGCACACTAGTGAGGAAAGAGGTGAATAGAAATAGACCATGGAATTTTGAATCTATATGATGTCATATATCAGGAGACTAAACTTTGTTATTAAATACTGAACAACTCTATCCAAGCCTTTTCACAGCTCAGATTTTGAAGCTCAGTAGTGTGGTGCTGGCCCATCTTGAATCATATGTCCATCAAACAATTCAAGGTCAAGAAGGCTCAAATCTACCAATCTGTTCCTTTTTGGTTGGGAACGCCTGTAAGAAGGCTCTTATTTTTAGTGTCTGACATTGGAGATTGGAACTGGAGTGGGTGGAGGGATGGAGGTCCTTACAAAAAACATCAGACCAAGCAACAAGGCTGCTTCCCTGAGGAAGGACACAATGGTGTTTGGCTGCTAGAGTCCTGGACAGCTGCTGGCTGAGCAGTGTCTGAGTGGACATCAATGCAGGGGTATTCCCGTTCTGTATCTTTTTATTGAGCACAGTTCTATGGGCAGAAGTAATTTCAGCAAATCTAGGAGGATTTGGGTTCTTTCTCTGCCCTTTGGCTTAAGGCTGTAGTTATCTGTAAACTGAAAATACCATTGTAAAAATCCAAAATCACAACCCTCTGTAACAGGTCACCAGCCTGCCCGTAAGGAAGTGGCCATGTGTGAGAGGGACAGGTCTGTCACCTGGGCAGGCAGCAGCAGGGAAGTCTCATCGACTGCTTGGTTAATGGCAGCATCCTGAGCTGTCAGGCTCATTAGGGACATGCTGCTAATTTAGTCAGGCAAGGGCTGCCAGGCTGCGTTGTGTGGGGTTAAGCAGCATGAATAGAGCCCGTAAGCAAAGCTGCTGGAATCTGCTTTTGTGTTCCCTTTGGACGCCTGTCCTCTGCTTTTGGCTTCTTTTCCAGTTCAAAGTGGCCACGTGGAGTTTTGGCACGGTGAGTGCTGTCCATAGATGAGTTACAGATTGCAGAAGTGATCCAACTTGTGCTGAGAGGAGTTACCCAGCTTCTCTTCTCAGCTGTTTTTGCATACATACACCTAGAGTGTCAATTCACTACTTCGTGGGACTTAATTATAAATGGATTAAGCCCTTTCTCTTTAAAACCCAATTTGAACTGCTATAGGTATTTGCCTTATCATCCCTGCTCACATGTGCTAGGCACTGCCTATATAGCAATTAAAGTTTGCATTCCTTTTCTACTGTCAAAAGATAACCTTCCTCCCCTTCCCACAAGCCATGGAGTCCTGCAGGTGGGTTTGGAGGCCTGAGTTGTGCCTTCCACATGCAATCCAGTCCCTGGAAGAGCTGGCAGGTTGTGGACTGACCCTTTGGACAGGGGAGATGGGTGGTGGGGAAAACCTGCCCCACGCAGCCTGGCTGGCTGGGTGGGCTGGCTCTGTGTGTGCCTGGCTGGAGTGATTCCTCATGGGATTATTGAGAAAGGCTGAGCAAGGAGAAGAGATTGTTTTCATCTCATAAAGGTAACAACCAGATTGCCTCACTGCTGCCTTTCCCCAGCGTGCGTCAGAATACTGTTAATTTAGGAGTTGGAACCCAGTGGAGGATTTTCTGATTCTCTACCATGTGTTTGCCTTTGTGACTCCAGTTTCTCTCTCATCCTTTGGGGATGTTTTTCCCTGACATCTTCAGCCTTACCAGAACTTCTTTTTGTTTCTGCCAGAGAAAACATTGAAATTAATAGTTTTTGGTAACAAAAATTTTCTACATCTTCATCTGATCAATCTGATTATGTTAAGGCTGAGTCAAATACTCCATTAAGAGTTTCAAATGCTATCAGAACTGAACCAGGAAGAGGTTTCCCAGGAGACTGACTGTGTGTGCCTGTGTGGAACAGACTTGGCAGGGAATTGGCCTGCACAGCTCCAGCACTTCTGTCACCAGATACCTGGGGTGATCCTGGGCTGGGAATAGACATCTGCTGGGTCAGGCTTTTTTATCACACTGGGGGCTGCCCTGCCCTCCAGAAATGAGGAGAATTCATGCCTCTGCCTGTTCATGTACAGGGATATTGATGTAAAGCAGTGCCTCATTTTGGGAAGCAGTGTTTTTCCAAGGGTGGAAAAATGCTTGCTCTGTGGGAGGGAATACTTCTTGCAAACAAGCACTGAATTTCCTCATTTTACTTTACTACAGATTTCTGTTAGAAAATAAGGCTGGAGGGGGGAAGTTTGGAATGATTCTGGGAAGCTTTGACTCAGAAAAGGGAGAATGATTCATATTATTACTGTTATTTATTAAGGAGAACAGACCATGAACCTGATCTTTTACTTATCTTTGGAAACTTAAAGCACTTATGCAGTGACCCCAAAAGATTTTGTGGGTTTGAACCAAGCTCTTTAAACATAAAAGCTAAATCCCAGCTGTGGGAGCTGGCCCACAACATTTTAAGAAGATTTATTCATATTACCTTCACACTTGATAAGTATTTGAATATCCTCAGTGCATCCCTTCTCTGTTGTGAAATGGGGGGGTAAGTAAGTCTTGAAACTTAACCCTTTCTGTGCTGTGACAATGGTCAGTTTATCTCTGGTTATTGCTGGAGTCTTGATGTAAGAGGTCATTCATTTGAGAGTCAGTCTTGTTTTGATGGGGAGAATTTGATTACTGAGAAAAGCAATTTGTTTAGTAGCAACGTTGTCTTTTTAATTTGGAAACAAACATTTACTTCTCCAAAAGTAACTTTGCTGTTAATAATCAAAACTTAAGATAATCAAAGGTATACATTAGAAAGAAGGTTTTAAGCTCCATCTTAAGATAATACTGAGAACTGTGAGGTAATTTACATTTGTGTTTGTATTCTCCTACTACGAAAAAAGATAAGTGCAACCTAAACCATGTTTTAATTACATTTGGCAAGAGAATTTAAATAAGGAAAAATCAAAACTTGACAGTCTATGTCCCACTTCATTCTTGTGCTTCAGAAGGTAATATAACTTAATCTTTTAGCTAATTCCTTAGGTCAGTTCTTTAAAGAATAAATCAGACAAGGTTCTGTCCATTTTATGAAAATACAAAGGCACTTGACTGTGGCCATACAGTTTTATCTTCTCCACTTGTAATATTGTACTGTACACCCCTAATACTTGTAGTTGTGCTGTCGGTGGCTGAGAGTCAGAGATGTGAAGAGAAAGTTTTAACTTGTGAGTTTTAACTTTTAGAGTTAGAGACTGGAACAAATACTTCCATTATCCTCCTGAAAAATCCTGTTAGCAAAGCAGTCCCGTCATATCTAAGTTACTGGCTTGAATATTGCTTGTATTGTCTGTTAAAGTATAGCAGCTTAATCTCAGCAGAGATTGAGAAGGCATGCAAAGACACTGCTAGCAAGGAAGAAATGGATAGAAAGGACAAATTGTAACAGCAAGTATGGAAACCTGAACTTAGACTGTATTTTACTGCACTGGGGAAGGCAGAAGTCCTCAGCTTCCACAACTGTTAATCAAACACTTCTGACCAACTCAGCACCCATCCCAGAAGGAATTCATTACAGGCTCAAGAAAACTGACATATGTCAATTGGAATAAACATATTGTGCAAAGTTAAGAGGTCTCCGAGGCTTTGGATTATCAACAGAAATCTTAATTACATGCAACCCCAGATAAGAATTTATCAGTAACTACAGACATTTAGTTGACATGTAAGCAGTCCTGTGAGATCACCAAAAACATTTCTTGGATCATATCTATTAGAGGAGCTGAAAGTTTTCTTTGCTTAAAGGTCCAAAGTAATTCCAGCCACATGGTTGTGGAAGAGATGTGATAAGGCATTGAAAATCCATCAGTATTTTCTTCATAAAGCTGCAAATTAAACACATTGAACTCTCCTGTAGTCAATTTATGCCTGAAATAATCTTCTCCTGTGTCCTGTCAGAGAATCTGAGTAACTGTTATGGTAGAGATAAGATCCTCTGTCAGGATTGCAAATACCTTCCAAAACTGAACTCAAACAGTGAGCCATGCACTCAAGTACTGGAGTCTATGGGTGACATTACAGGGAGGGGCTGTATAGAACAAACATGTGTCAAACACATTGTAGAGGTTTCCTCCTACTGGGCTTGGACTTGGTAGCTGACTTAGGTTGCCAGAATTGAACACGGTGCACAGTTTGTGGCTTTTGTGTCATATTTCTTAATGCAGTGCCTGATGTACAAATGGAACACTGCAGCAAAATACAGGGATCTATAGTTACCCTACCACATGGCCTGTCCCCTGTCCTTGATTTGACTTCTGGAGCTCTCCTGGCTATCCTCATCTCCCTCCCCAAATCAGCAATCTCTGCATAAAGAAAAGGAGCATCGAGATCATTCCCAGCAAGAAGTATCCTCATAATAAGTCCAAAAGCTCCATTTCATGGAAACATTTTGTGAGTCAACATGCTGAAATCCATAGTTCAGGCAGCACATCCTGAAGATCATTATTAAGTAGTGTGGCTAAGAACTGTTTTCCTGGGAGTGATTGTGCTGCTTGGGCAAATCTCTCACAGGTGCAGCCTATTAGGAAGTCCAGACTGCTTCCTATAAACAAGCAAGCAAAAACAATCCAAAGGACAGCAATGATCTAATGCCTTGCCAGCAGGGAAAGTCCAAGAGAAGACCTGGACTTCAGTAGAAGTAGAATCTTGGGAGGGAAAATCCATAGTTCTGTAACGGAATTTTTGGAAGGAACCATTTATTTTGTACAAAATTGTCCAGTCAAAAGAGTTGATAAGTTTAAGGAACAAGCAGAAATACCCAAGGAAAAGCTCAGGCAACCCAGCCTGGTTATTGAATTGAATGCAGCCCTCTCTTTGTATAGTTTTGGTGGGCCTGAGAAGAGATTTAAGTCATCTGCTATGCAACAGGATTTACTTTGCTATAGCCAATTTCATTGGCAGCAGCCAACAGTGATTGTTCAAGTGGGGTAACTCCAGCATTTGCAATCTGAGAATGCAGCCACCTTTTTTTTTTTTTTTTTAATTGAAGATGATCAAAAGAACCCAAGTTACAGGGATCTTCCTCACCTGAGAGGCACAGAGTTTGGTAAGTAGATATTTTTGAAAATTCTCTTGAGAACACCACCAGCTTCAGCCTGGTGCTGCAACATTGATATGTTCTTCTTTTCTCCTAGGAATAAGAATTCAAGTACCAGCAAAGAAGGTAAGCTGTGTAGTGAATTATTACAAATTTCACATCCATTAGCATCCATTCCAAAAAGATTCTTCCTAGAAATCCTTTGAATGTGAAATTGAAATACTCTTTGAAGTCAGTTGTCTTGGAAAATTTTCTGGTCCTTTTTTTCTACCCAGTTCATGTAGAATGTGATCATTTATTCTTTTGTTTCCTTGGCTGAGGGGAATTCAGTGTGTATTTCTTCTTCACCCCACTAGTTTGAGTGATTCATCTTGCCTTCCAAAGCGATTACATGTCCATCAATCCAACCACAAACCCCTTTTTGAAAACTCCTTGCTGCTGTTATATGTACTGAATAAATCCCAGCCAGACTACCTCAAATATATGTTTCTGTGACACAATAAAATGATTGCAGGGATTATAGCTCTCTGTAGCTGCAACTGAGAGCTATTTCAGCATTGAGCAAATAAACCAAACAACCTTCCCATTCCTCACCCCACTCAGTAAAACCATTGCAAAGTGTGTGTAACCTGTGCTTGATCTTTTTTCTGCAGCGTCCAGAAGAGTCTGTGGAAGTGGCTACCTGGAGCAGCCCTCTCACTGTTTTCCACCTGCAGCCTCATGAGCCTTGTCTCCAAATAGCTGCATTTCTCCTGGCACTGAGTACTCTACATGTTGTTAAACATTTTCCCATCTGGTTTTGGCTCCACAATGGATTTCTCCTGAATCCTGAAAGCAGTGAATTCTTTTGAAAGAAAATGACCTGACTGAAGCAGAATACAATTTGAAGAGTCTTCCATATGTTAGTGCTATGTCCTGGAAGCCTCCCTTCAGGATTAGTGGTTCCTCAGATGCTTCAGTGGCCAGGGCTGGCAGTGCTCTGACAGGCAGAGCAACTCTCAGGTGGCCTCCTTGGCTCTGATTTTGCCTCAGGTTGTTTTCACTTCTCTTTCCTCAGAGCTGTCTTTGCTCATCAGCTTTGCTTCTTCCTCTTTTACTCATGGGTGTTGCTCTTCAAGATCAAATTCTCATAAACTTACATCATGGTTGCTCTGGCTCCACCTTCTGCTCTTTGTATTTCAGTACTACATTTCACTTGTTATGGTTTATTTTTAATCAAACCATATCACATTGCTTTTTAGGGCCACAGAAGTGTGTTTGACATGTTTAAGTTGCCACTGTGAGGTTCTTCGCCAAACAGAATTCAAACCATTATGTTGCAATCTGTACCAGAGCCTTTCTAGCAGCTGTGTTTATACAGCATCTAGTAAAATGGGTCCCTGATTAGGATTTGTGAATAGCTCATTCACTGAAAAAATGGTGTTTTGGACCAGCTAAAGTTATTTTAAAAATTGGGATAATATATGATTAAAAGTTTTGGTTTGAAGAAATCAGGGGCAACACCCTGCCAAATTTTAGCCCCCAAATATCATCACCATTAGTATCATAAAGATTAAGTTACTGGATTTTAACTGGGCAAGAAGTAGTTTTCTTTTGCTTGTTAAAAAATTAACTGAAAAATCATTGTCACAGATTGAAGGTCTATGAAGATTAATGTTCAGTCACCCCAAAATTGCTGAAGTTTGGTAAATTAGATGAAACTGAAGGCAGGTTCTTTTTTTTTTTGGAATTGTGAAGCAACAGTGATTTGAGGGCAACTTGATCTAAAATAGAAACTGAACATGAGGCAGTTCTGGGGTTGCTCCACAGTTATCAAGACAAGCTGTTTGAAAAACCAAACCCCATCCTCAGCTGAGTGACACTGACACACATCAGACTCTTTGTGTTGGGCAGGTGGGTTTTCAGGAGCCTGTCTGCTCCTTCTGTGCCAGGCAACCTCCTCAGGAGGATGGAGAAGCAATATCTGCTGTGGCAGCAGCAGTGTTGTCTGCAGGGAGCCCTGCAGGATCTTCCTCCCACTGATGAGGCTGGGGGGAAATGGTTGCTCATCTTTGCTATTCCCCACGGTGGAGGTGGCAGCTGCATTCCCAGAATTCTGCAGGTTTGGTTACTTGTGTTCATGCTGCAGACACTGGCACTGTACAAAACCAGTAAGTGTACGTTAAGGCAGGGAAACACAAGGCTGCTTCTGCTCCATTAAACTGGAACTCAGGATTAAAGGACCAAAAGCTACTTGGCCTGACAAACTCCATATTTAAATGTTTTTTAAATTGTAAACCAAGAGCAAAGATTTACAAGATTGTGTCATGATCCATAAATCTAGATCTTGTCCTTTGCCTCTAGACAAATGGCTTGTAGAGGAATTTGTAGTGGTTTGGGTAAGTCGAGGTTTCAGCAGTCAGCCCTCTTAAGTCAGACATATATGAAACATCTGTGATTGTTTGAGGAATTTGGCAGACAATGGTGTACTGAAATCACATTTTCCCCTTTGAAAGAGGGAAATGTCCATGTATAAATTAGACACACAAGCCACATAACTCTACACTTGTGAATTAGACAAGGTATCAACCTGCTATTACCTCGCAAATCCTACTGCAAGGTAAGGGCAAATGGATACCTTGCTATAGTGAAAGAGACCAGCTTAAAGTTCTTTAAAACAGTGTACCTTTTTTGTGCCCCAGAATAAAATCTAAGAGCTTTAAGGGGAGTTGCTGCTAAATGGCAGGCTACTTTAGTGTTCAGAATTTGCCAATTAACCAAAAGAGTAAGACTGAAATCAAAAGGTTCTTTGAGTAAAATTATACAAACCTTCCTTTCCAGGCAGAATTGCTGAGTTACGTGCATAGTTGTCACATGCTGGGCCCCTCAGTACATTCACCATGGAGTTGTGCAGAGTCTGTGTAGAATCATCTCATCCTGTAATGAGATCATGTGAATTCAAAGCATATTAAACTTAATCCTAGTTTTTAGGATTACACCCTGTAAATTTAAAATTGCAGAGTGTAAAAAATGCATAATGTTCCTGACTGCTTATTATTAAAAATGGGGCCCAGCTCATTGCGAACCAGCTTTGGTTCTGCCACTGAAAGCAGAATTTGGTAAAGGGACTTCAGTGGGAAATTCAAGCTGATGTCTGGTGACCTTTGTCAAGCAGAACAAATAATTGCTATGCTTGCTAGAATTGTATTAGTGCTGGATGCTTCTGGTACAGCCTGAGCAAACGAAGTTTAAAAGTCTGGCTATCAGCAAACTTTGCCTTTTGATTGAGTCTGTGCTGCTGCATGGACCCTCCACACAGGAATTTAGGCTCTTCTTTATTTGATGCCAGGTTCTTCAATAGTCCCAGAAAGTAATTTTGCTTGTGATGGAAACGCATGATGAGAACAGACAAAATCCTAAATAATGTGTTAAAATCAATTCCTGTGTGTCAGATTCCTGCATAGCACATGTCCTTTGGTACACGCAGGAATTGCCTGAACAACCCAAGGAAGAGGCTGTCACACACATACAGGCTGCACCTCTGAACTCCAGCTCTGGAATGACAAAGCAGAGCTATCAACTATTTAAGCTTAACCCAGCTCATAGTGGACACATAGCCAAAACTAGGCAAGAAAACACCCCCCAAAAAAGAGAAGCCAAAATTTGCAACTAGTCATTGAATAACCTCTAAGAGCTAAAGGCTACATGATTCTGACTTGACTACTGAAATGCTGTAAATTTACTGTGGAAGTGCCCTTGGTAGCTTTGAGCTTGAGGATGTACAAGATTTCTTAGCAGCATTCAGTGACCTGTCTTGTGTGATACTGAGCCTTTCCATGTTCAGCTCCCTGCTTTGTTCTAAGGACAAGCTTAGTTGGTTACCAGTAGTCCTTCTGAGGCAGAGATTTTTACTGTGCCTGATTGAGCAGCATCACACTGGAGGGAATGAAGGTGGAAGGATTGTCTTCCCCAAAGCCATTGCTGGAACAAAAATTATCCACACTGGCTCCAGTATGTCACTGCTGTGGAAAACAGCCTTATTGTTTTCTTGCAGCATGTTCTGCCACCTCCTTTACCCGTCTTTCCTTTCTGTCTTCTGTACTTTGGGCTCACTGTTCTCTCCTCTACATCTCTCCCTCTGTTTTCACTTAGTGTTCCTTTACACACTTAATCCGAGGCAGTCAGTTCTAACTGGGGTTTTTTGCCTTATTCCTTGGGAAACATCTATCTCCTTTCTGTTCCCTTCCCAGGGTGTATTTTTATGCCAGCACTGGTGCATCTCAGCCAGCTGCAAGCTTCCCTTTCCTCCAGCTGAGCAAGAAGTTGGTAGCAACAACTGGGTGCCTGACTGGACTCAGCTGAGCATCTCCCCTTTGGAAATTCTTGGTGGCTGCTGCCACACTCCCCACACCATGGCCCAGTTTCTCTCTCCGTGGTGGGGGTGGCAGAGAGGGTTGGCACAGAAAGTGCAAACCAACCTGGCATCTTCCACAACTGTATTTTTTTTCCCCCTTGAAGAATATAGGTTTCCTTTTAAGCTTTTTGGAAGGTATTCTTGACATCTATGGAGTAATGCAGTGTAGTATTTCTCTTGCCAGCCTATCTGAACCATTTCAGGAGGTTGTGGCTGATTGGCAGCTGTCAGTCACTGGCTGTACATTGTCAAGGTTTTTCTTAGGCAGGCTGAATTGCCTGATACAGCTCTCTGGAATGTAGCAGGAGGCAGTGCAGCATTTCCATTTAATTGCTTGTGGAGATAGCTGCAGGAATGTGGTGTCAGAAAATATTACTAAATCTCCAGGGATTTCTTGGCATTTTGTTGCCACAATAAAGACATAGTTGTCACAGTGGCTTAGTACAGCCACCAATATATGTACACTTATTTATGCAGCCTGAAAATGTAGTGCAATAATAAAATACTCTATTTACATTTCTGCGGCTTGCATTCGAGTCTTCTAATGCTATACTTTTGTCATTCACTGTATTGTCTAAATGCATATTTCCTATATATGAAATTTATAAAGATGCTAAGGAGAATTGTCAGTGAAGTCCCATTTTGCAACCAGTCTTAAACATGATCCTGCTTGTGGGTTTGTGTCTCTGCTGCTTTTATTCCCTAAGCATTTCAGTTTGGGAAATCCATATTTATAAGGAATTTGTTCCACAGTAGAATTGCCATGGCATTGTTAATACCAAGATGACAAGTGGCCTGAAAATGAAGTGTTGAGCAAAGACAAGCAGTTTCCACTTGAGCTTTTTTTGACTGTCCTGAAGCCCAGCCAGTCCATGTTGTGGAGCATTTGCAAAGTAAGATTAATGCAGTGCAGAGCTGCTGCTGAGTTACAGGAAGGCACTCAGTTGAGACCAAAAAATGAGGTTCCTGTGTCTCCAACTCCCCCCTAGCCAGTCAAAAGTTTTCTTTGAGAATGTAAAGGTATCTGTTTTTCTGTGCATCATAGTTGAAACCTCCATGTTCAGGGTTATGTTCACTATATGTAAAATATTAGCCTGCAGGAGAGGTGGATTTTTCCAGTAGAAATTATCTTAGTTGCACAGGTGTGAAAAACACTTGCTCTGTATGGTGTTTTTGAAGATCCTTTTCACACACTGTATTTTTCTGTTCCTCTTGTCTCCAGTGAGATGTTTCACTTAAAGCATTATGGTTAAGTCAGAAGAGCATCCACCATGTGAGCAACATGGAGAATATTCCAATTGTCTTCTTACCCATGTCTGTGGGACTAAGCCATGAACATCCCTGCCAGTTGCTCAGTCATTCTGGCCCAAGCAGGAGTGCTTACATGAATAAAAAATTCAATGTGATCTTGCAGTGCTGCTTAACAAAGTCATGGGCACACTGGTCGTGGTAGAGTGTTATTGGAGGAGCTTTCCTCATGCTTATGTGTGCTTTTACTCCTTCCATTTGTCATTGCCTTGGTGCCTCTCACTTCTGGGTTTTTCTTTAGGAGAAACCTAATGTCTCTGTTAGGATACATTTGTGAATTCACTGCTTTTTCTCCCAGAACTTAAACTGGAGAGAGATTTTTAGTATGTCTTACAGAACAGATGCAAAATCCGAGCTAATCAAACTAATCTGATAAAATAGGTTTTAGAATTAATCTAACATCAATCTGCTGCTCTGTAAAAAGCACACATCAGCAGTACTTATTGTCTGTAGCTATAAGAGAGAGAGAAAAAAAGCCCACATACATTCAGCTACTGCAGCAGCAAAGAATTTCCTTAGAACAGTGGACATGATAATCACAGTGCAGTGAGTTAGCCTAAACTTGCTAGTAAAGGTTTGTGCTCAGACTCAGCCTCTCTGAGAAAGGAGAGACTGAGCTGAAAATCATCCCTGGAAACCTGGCAGATTTGTGAGTTGAGTGAAGAGAAGATAAAATATGATTTTCAGGCTGTAATGAAAGATGGCTTTGGAGGATGTGTGCATGTGCAAGGAGCCTGAGGGAGGAAGTGGAAGATAGGAAATTCTGTGTCTTTGAACACTGACAAATCACCTGGCTGTGCTTAATGATCTGACAGCATCTTCTCACCAGCTGCATCAACATTTGGGCTATTCATCACCTTTATAGATTCACAGCATTAGGTAGCACAGCTTTTCTATCAACACATGGTTTTTCCTGCCTGGTGAGCTGCAGAAAAGCTTCTTACAGTTCCTTCAGTAGGGAAAGCACACAAACAGGCAGGTAGTAGTCCATGTCAGATTATGGGATTTATGTCTCTGAACCATTTTTGTCTGCCACAACCATTTCACGTTTGAGACATTGATTCCAGAAACTGGTATTTTGCTATTCATCATCAAATATTTGGTCAGAGGTTTCTTCTGATCAAATTATTTATGTCTTCATAAACTTGCCTCTCAGTAAGACTTCCCAGTGTCCCCTGTGATGAGTTTAGGAATGGCTGAAGGTCATTAAAAAAAAACAAATGGAGAGGTTTTCATAGAGATACCATTCGTTTGGGGAAGCAGTGGTATCTTTACCCTTTATTACTGGGAAGCAACTTTGTCATCACATTTGTTGGGAGACAGCTGTGTACAGCTGCTGGATGGAACTGGTTTTTAGAAAGCTGGTTTATAAGAAGTGACATTCATCACTGATCCACTGAAGGGCCTTGGTGCTGCTGAGACTAATGGGTACACTGTAACATCAGCAACCATATTGAAATAAAAATGAGAGGTCCTACAGTGTTTGGGGGTCGGATCTAATAACATGGTTCTGGTGGTGATGTTATATTGGTTGCTCACGTGATTTGATGTAGGCAGAAACACAGATCATAGAATTTGGGAAAGATCTTCCAGCTCGAACAACAGACCCAGCCCCTGCTGTTTATAATATGGAGTTTCTGTCCTATGTCTCTAGCACAGCAATGGTGAGAAGCCAGTCAGAAGCATGTTCTGATTTGACTGTGCTTATGAGCTCTTTTGTTTTCATTAAGTTTATTTGCATATCTGAATTTGCCTAAGAGAGACCTACTAAGCAGTGTTTAAATTAAACTTTAGCATTTGCCAGAATAAAAAGGAACATTATACAACTGATGACAAAACTACAGTTTATGCAAGTATCGAAGAGGACTTTGGCATAACTAACACAGTACCCTATGCAAATATTCTTAGTTGAAAAGGAGTTAATCCCTTTCCAAAGGGCCAGCACAAATCTTTCAATGGCACATAAGCCTGCTTTTGAGGGAGCAGGTGCTTAGTAAGCCCCGAGGATTCTGATTTCCAAACTGTGCACTGCATTGACACATGCAAACACCTTAAAAACAAATTTCCAAACTCTTATTCTCTTACAACTTTGCTATAAATTCTGTGTTTTGTGAATTTAGATGTAACTTACGTGGCATGGAGAAATTCTGCAAGAGCAGGATCATGTCATTCTGGAATTGAGCAAAATCATCTTTAAGTTGGGGTCGAACAAAGCTGTAATTGAGGATTGGCCAGGTCCATTTGCCAAGCTGCTCATTTTGATCATTCATAGCAAGACACCCTTATTTTGTAAAAATCCTTTTGTTGGTGAAGACAGCAGGCAGGTTCTGTTCTGTCCTCGAAGAAGGTGGCTTGGTGCCAGTGTCAGCAGCCAGCAATCCAAAGTGTTTTGTTTAATGACAAGATTAATTTTTCCTTTTATTGGCTTTTCCTTTCAATATCACCAAGCATGACATGTTGTAAAACAGGAACAGTGGTTGAACAAGGGTTGGCGAGCATCTCTAAGCCCCCTGGCTGTATTGATAGCAAAGTGAACATTTGGCTTGGTGTGCAGCCATTTGAGACTCCCAGGAAACCAAACTGGGAGAACATTCTTGGCAATGCATGGGGCTGGTGAGGAAGGAGGGACGGGGAAGCAAGATGCACCTGTGTTGCAAGAACATATTATAAATTTCTCTGTATGCAAGCCTGCAGAAAAATCTTCCCATGGGAAAGCATCTTTTTACTGTCTTTTACTCTGTACAAGTTTCTGTAAACAAAATCTCTGGGTTGTGTTTCAAGGACATTTGGATTTCTCTGCCTTTCTCCTGGTATAGGGAGATGGGGGTTTACTTTCTTTCTACCTTTGAGGTGAAGGACTGTTATCTCTCTGATACTGTAAGCATTCTAGGATTCTTGTACAGAGCATGAAGAAGTAAGCATCTGAGCTCTGTACCTGGGCACATTGTAGCCCAAATGCTTCTGAACTATGGAGTCATTTTAATAAATCATATTTAGCCTTCTGATAAATCACATGTAGCCTTCTATTGTCAAGAGTCCTTTGTTAATGAACGGACCACGGCAATACACCTGGGTGTAAGAGCTGTACTGGGGCTCATGTGCTTTTCCTCCTTTAACATTCCAAGCATCTGCAGTTTCAGTAGCAGGTCAAACACCTGAGGTTTTGTGCTGTAGGTCCAGTCCATGGATGGTCTGTGGTTCCATTAGAATGTATTTCAGCCTTAGTGTGGCCATATGCAAGTTAACTTAAAGGAAATGGCAGAGGATCCAAATCAAATTAAAGATTTGTGCTCATCCCACTGAACACAAGGACTTGTGCCTTGCATAGAATCATATAGGAAAAAAATTACTTCTTTTTTTTCAGAAGGATGATGTTAGATTCACAACTTCTTTATCCTCAGAGTTTTCAGCAGTGACTGGATTAGCATCTCTGGTGTTCTGAGCCATCATGTAGAAATCTGGTCATGGGTGGGAATGCTTATGGTGGAGAGGCTCTGTCTGTCTGCTCCTGTATCTGCAAACAGCCACGTCTGTTCATCTGTATCCAGGGGACTCTGGCGGTCTTGGAATGGAAAATTTAGCAGAGTTTGGTGTGAGTGAAAGAATGAATAACTGCTTGGCAAAGAGTTGTGAGCTTCCAGAACCCTGCATTTTGAGGATTATTAAATATTTTAAAACTTACATGCTTCTGTCTTTCTACAGTCTATATTATAACCTATGAATGTTGTGTTCCCAGTGGTCAGAGACAGATGATAGAACTTCACTGAGTTTAGAGGAAGGTAAGTGTACCTTCAGGGTAGTGTCCCCTCCAATTAAGAGTTCTGGTTTTGGATTTGACTTGTTTTACTGACATCTTCAGCATAATAGCATGTACCTTTTTCAGCCAAAGTTGATTTATTAGATTTTCACAATCGAACAATAGGGCAAACAATGTTGTTAATCTCCTGTATGAATAATACAGCTACTAAAAGATCAGGGACCACTTCATGGTACAGTCAGATGCTGCTGGTGATTTGTCAAGGTCAGGCTCCCCTGCAAACAAAGGTTAAAGATTGCTGCCCTGACCTGTGGTTGTTCCAAGTTCCCATGCTACAGGAGCTGCTCCTGTCAATTCCTTCTGCTAGAGATCCTTCTGCAGTGAAACTGGTCTGTGATTGATAATCTTGTGAAAAGATTTCAACAACTCTAAAATAAAAATTTACAAATGTCACTTTTTCAAACAGACACCATGTGGCAGCTCTCAAGGAAGCAGCCTAATTTTTTGTTTCAAGGATTAAACTTCTAAGCCTCAGTTTCCACTCTTTTGCCTGCTCTCTCAAGGAGCTGAGACTTGAGGGTGGGGGGATTATGTACTGTTAGGCATTAGTGTAAATATGAAACATTGACTGGAAATTGCAGGAGGAGACTGCAACCAAACAGCTGTCTTTGCAAATTTAATATTTATTGCAGAGTTAAACAAAATGCCTTATTGTTTAGAGCATTATTTGCCTTGGGCATTGGCTTAGACAGACGCGTTGGCTGAAAAGAATTTCCTCACTCCCTTTTCCACACAACAGAAGATTAAGCAGATAATAGCAACAATTGGCTGTTTTAATCTGGCCTTGACATATGTTCTAAGCATCTACTTCATGATTCAACTACATTATTTTTCTCTTTCATGGCTGCAGCATTTTATTCCTACTTTACCATTGCTGCCACTTATGAGCCATCAGGGGCTTCTTTCTGCGCCTTCTTTCTGGTCAGAAGTAAACAATTATGAAAGATTCTTGCTGCATAGTATGTAAATTCTTTATGCACAGGGAGTATTCCTGACACATTATTAGTATGTAGAGTTTTTTAGAGTTAAGAAAAAGCTCCATTGAAGGAAACAAGTTCAAATCAAAAGTTAGAGGAACTGCATGAGGAAGATTTAGTGTCCTTGGTAGTCAAAAGCCCAGGAGAGTTGTGATGCTACATGGTGATGGTAATGAAAGCTGGAGACAGTCAATGGCAGAATATTTCTGTGCAGAGCTTTCCCCTGAAGTTTCTCTGGCTGTCCTCATGCACCATCTCACCGTGTGCTAAGAAGAGGCTTCTGATCAGCAGTATAAGTGGGTCACATAAGTTTCCTGCATCTTGCCAGGCCCCCAGGCAGCTGTATTCAAACCTTTTTCAAAATGCTTACTTGGTTTCTGAACAGAATTTATCAGCTGGCATGGAACAGTGGTTTAACTAGTTCACTCCTTGATGCAAAGGGAAGTTGTAGGAAAAGCTGTAGAAGTCCTGCTTTCCTTTCTGTGTGCTGCTCTGTAGACAGTGCCAGCTGGTACAGGAGGATGTTGGTGACAATGTTGCTGCCCAGCTTCTCCAGAAGGCAAAGGTCTGAGGCTTCTCTCTGTCCTTTTGACCAGGCTCAAGGCTGGCTCCAGCTGGTGCTCAGTTCCAGCTGTGCTGGAAGGTAGTTTTTTGATTCCTGTGCTTGTACTACTGTCCTGTTCCTGTCGGATCTTTGATCAGAAGGAAGGGATGCACTTATACCCAGGGAAAATTGTCTTCCTTTGTGCTTAGGCAACGTGTTAGTCTCTTAGTCTGTTTTATGTTATCAATGAATTGCAAAGTCCACGTTGTAATTGGCTTAAATTTGAATGTGGAGTAGAGTCTGATACATAGAAGTTGCAGTGAGTGGCAGCCAAAGCTTTGAGGGGCCAGAGTTTGCAGCCACATTAAGACAGGGCATAACTGGAAGTATCTGAAAGTTGAGGGTGTATCTTTCCTTGACCCATTTTCCTCTCACACAGATGTAGTGACAGGAGATGAGGGAGCACTAAATGATTGTAATACCCACAGCACTTGTTTCTTTATGCTTATTTAGTTGCTGTGTCTGAGTCTCTGAGCAGTCTGCACACACTGCAGGCACTGCCCCTGTTTCAAACGTGGGTGTTTAAACACAGAGCACTCAGTGATCAAGAGTTAAGGTCAGTTTTGCAGAATCTGCCACAGTGTGGAAGGTGCTGAGCAGCAAACCGGTAGAATTGCTTCAGTTACTGAAATTAAAATACTTAAGCAAACTGACTAAATAGGCTTCTGCATCTGCATTGCAGATTTGCACTGACCTGGTAGATTGATGTTGGGCTTGGCTGTGCTAATACAATTTTTCTACCAGACTGCAGTTAATTACCCAATACCGGCTGGCAGCATCCACTTGTGAGGGTGTATCCACGCTGCAGAGGTGGGATGCTTAAGGAGCAAAATATTTCAAGGTGACTCTCACAACCTGGCCTCCACTTGTGAGTGTTACAGTACAGGAAAGTCCATATAGCACTGGAGACAACAACATTGATTGGCTAAAATGTGACTGTATGGAAACTGAAATTTGAGGAGAAGGTACAGTAACACAGTGTTGTAGTGTTGGCTTTCACTGAGTGTATGGAAAATGCCATAGTAAAAGACAAAGGTAAAACATGTTTTTCCTATTCACTAGAAGGAAGGACTTTGTGCTACTGAAAAGTCTAGAAATTTCCAAAACTCAGAAGTTTCCAGAGAAATAATGAGCAAATTTATGTGTCCTTTCTGAAAACAGTTTTTGATCCAGGAGATGCTGTTCTTATTATGCCTGTTGGTCTGTGAACTTCTGTGAAGTCACACTGCAGTTAGACTAGGTGTCAAGCCAAACACAACTGTTTGTAATATTGTTTGCACACAAAGCAAGGTGTGGTGTTAGAAGTAGTTTTCAGCACAAAAGCAAATGACAAACAATAGATTTCACTAGTAGAAAAAACTGAATTGGATTGGTTCAGCCAACAACTTTGCTAGTTTAAAAAAAAAGCCTGAACAAACCCTGTCCTTTCCAATGGAGGTTATCCAACAAATCTTTCACATTGTTATCAGTCTGCAAATCAACTTGACACAGTCATTGGTTCCTATAATTTGAGATCAGGTGGTAACTGCTGGATTCTAACTCACTTAGGACCCACTAGCAGAGCCCCTTGGGACTGGCACTTTCACCATTTGACATGGCTCTGGGAGGCAGCTGCAGGTCATTCACTCTGGCTCCTGAGTCACAGTGTAGGAACCCTTAATCCAAAACGAATGCTGGAAATCGTCCCCTGTGGACCTGGCAAAGTCATCCAAGCTGAAGACAGATGGGAAATTACAACAATTTGCAAGAGAGATGTTCCAGAGAGGTTCTGCTTTTCGTGCTTTGTGCTTCTAACTCGGGGAGGGGGAGCTGGAGGTTTCACTCTCTTGCAGACAACTGTGAGCCTGTGTGCAGACTTTTCTGGAGTTTCCTAACTCCATGTGGTGTGTGTGTGTGCATCATGAGGTGGTGGAAAAACAAGTCACGCATTCTCTAGCCTGTCACCACGGGCTTTCTTCCTGTTTGGAGGGCGCTGAGCACTTTAAGTTCTTTTCTTTGTCGCTGGCCGTGCTGTTGTAAATGAGCAACACCAGACTGTGTAATTTGAACAATTCAACGCCCCGGTGTGTGTGCAGGCGAGGGCTCACAGTCCAATCAAACATGCCAGAAACAAAATCTTGGTAGAAAGGGAATTTGGCTGCTCCTCCCCTCTGCCCAGGCAGCCCTTCTGCCAGAAGTGCACACCCAGGCTGACTTTCCCGAAGGGCACAGCTTTGCTGGGATGGTTTAACTGCACAGATGCAGTTAAACCATCACTGAGAGGCCCCTCAGTGTCTGGAGCACTGGCACAAGGGCTCCAGTGGGAGCACACCCCTCTGCACAGGCTCTGCTTTTTCAACATCTGTTAGGATGTTCTGAATTCACTTTAACCCCTTTTTTGTTTTGCTGGCACAATTTGTGAATGACTGAAAAAATTTCCAGTTCAAGGCAGGGTTCTCCTGTCTTGGCATCTGTTCCTATTCAGAATGAGGATATTTGCATTTTCTTGCTGGCTGTGTTTACTGTACCTTTAGCATAACCATATCATTCTCTCTAGCTGTTATTTTTTTCCAACATCCACAAAAAGTCCCTGGGAAACTAAGCCATGGTTGTGTGAATTTGAGAGAAGCAAGCAAAGGAGCTGCTGCTTAGCAGTTACTAAAGAAAGAAGGCAGATGCCTTTTCTCATCTTGCACAGTTAAGACAGCTAATATAGAGCTTTTCTTTTCTTTCTAATAACCTTCTGAAGGAGGGCTGTGTTCTCTACAGCCTTTGCAATCGTGGAGTTTTGCAATTCAGAAATATTAGCAATTCCTACGTAATTATTAATTCAGCAAAGCTGAATTTTGTTCATGGCAGGAAGGGATGCAGTCAAACAACATCATCCAGATGTCCCAGGGGCTGTGGTTTGCCTTGAGCTGTCATGGGGAGGGAGAAGAGAAAATGGTGCTTTAGAAGCTAAATGCAGGGTTAAACTGCTGTATGACAGTGCTCCATTTTGAGGGAAAAGGCAGGATCCAAACAATCTTTTGTTTAATTACAAAAAATCAAAGCACCATGAAAAGCAAGCAGATTTGTTAACTTGTCAATGACTTGATGGATCTGGTATTGTAAAAAAAACCCAATACCTGCTGATATCTCTGTTTATTGCTGAAGAGCATATGTTGAAGAGCTGATAAAATGAGTGTGTCACTCATGTCCAAGGATAAACAATGTTGAAGGCTCTTTTCCTCTCTGTAGTGTGTGGAAGCAGGCCTGTAAGCATGACAGAATTAATATCACAAGCAAGAAGCTTTGGGAGGGCTGTTGTGACAGAAGATGAGGAAGAGGATGGGCCCCACTCCTCATCTGCATCTCCATGCCCAAGCTGCAGCAGTGTAAATCTCTTGTTTAAGGATGTACTAGTCTGTTGCTGAGAGTCACTAATTTCAGCCATTCTTTTAGTAAATCTCTGTCTCTAGTTGGTGCACTTCTCTTGGGACTGGCTATAATACTTTCCAGTTAATTTTTATTGACATATCTTTGTATTGTTTTAAATAGAAAACTTCCCAAAATTGCTGAAGTTAATGTTAAAAGTAAGATGTTTCCAGAGGAAAAAAAAGTTCTGAATTGTGGAATATATAAACAAACTGGTGAAAAAAATAACCCCCAGTCAGGTCACTCAAAGTACCTGACTATGCTTCTTCAGGTAAATAAGCAAAAGCCTGTTTTTAGTCCAGTGGGTGAGTGAGAAAAATATTATCTGGATGACTCAAATGTGCGTCCTGGAATTAAAACATAAAAAAACCACTCTTCTGGCTCTGAAAAGGAAATAGCTTTTCATATTCACCAAAGGGTACTTCAGGGATTTAACTTCCCAGAACGTGGTTCATTTCTACCTTGTTCTTGCCCTATGGAATCAGGTGCACTGTACTACAATTTCAGAAATTACAAGTTTTCTTTGAAGTTTTCCTCAGAGTATGAATTGCAGCTCCGTGCTTGGATTTTATGATTACTCTGATTTTCTTTTTTTTTATTTTCTCCCCCCAGAAAAGGAGATGATGGCGAAGTTTTCTCTTAGCAAGCTTTGCTTATGTCTCTGTGGCTGTTCTCCTGTGATATGCAGCTCCACACTTCCCCTATACATTGTGGCAGATCCATCTGCTTTTGAAGAGGAATGTAAAGGACAGTGAGGTATTCCAGAGTTAAAGAAGTTTTCTAGTATAAGCCAAAATTAGTTTGCTGGTGGTTCATGACTTTCAGGAAATAAGGAAGAAAGGACAGGAGGGGTAAGGGATTCATTCAGAAAAACTGAACAGTAAATTATTTTCATTACACTGTGACAGCTGTTCAGCAAGAAGTAAATGTTCATTTTTTTTCTGAAAAGCAAAATTATGGTCCCTACTCTTTAAATTAAATCAAGGGGAAAAAACATTAATTAAGAACTTAACAAAGTTCAGGAGCAGCTGGGCACTTAAAAATGCACATACTAATGCAAGCTATTGCCACTGGAAGCAAGGACAGAACTTCACAGACAAAACATGCTACAGTTCAGATCTGTACCTAGACCTCTTGCTTGAAAATTTGGCCTGGAAATTTCTCAACAGTTAAATCATAAGATGCTTGATGCTCCTCATTCTGGTCCCAGCTGGGAATCTGGAAAGTGTAATGTTTAAGCTGAATATTCACTTTGATTCTTGGAAATGGGAACAAGTTCAATCAAGAAACTGTTTCTTTTTTTCTTTTCTTTTCCATCCCTGAATTGGTTTGCTTATTGCATATCATCAGCAGATGGTGGCACATATGTCATTTCCATAGTCTTCTATTTTGGTACAGGAGCTGCTAATTGTCCCATTTTGACTCCCAGTTTGGGAGTATTAAGCTTTGTTAATGCATCTCAGGTAATTGTAATTAGCTTATGTTCCTGAGCTGTGGCCACAGAGTTGGAAGGGTTTTAGTTCATCACATCCAGTGCATAATTGTACCTTTTCTGGTTACTCTGTGATTCTTCCAAAGAAACACACCCCAAAATGACAAAACCCGTGGGCTTTTAGTGAACAGTGAGGCATTAATAGGGAAAACAGCTACCCTGTGTCCACTGCACTGTGTGAGCAAGCTACTCCTCTGCTTTTGAAAATTCTGAGTTTGGGGGTACAGTCAATAATACAAAAATAAAGCAGTGACACTTCCCCACCTTTGTGGCTGCTGGGGGGGGATCCTCGCCCTGTGCACTTTGGAGTGGAATTGGCAAGAAACAAATCTATATACCAGCCTGAATCCCATTTCCCTGTCTCTGTAATTAAGATGCTATCCCCTCATAGGATGCTTTCTAAGAAAGTAATTTTGTTTTCTGTCAACCTGAATTGAATACCTGTGCACCAGCACAAATATTGGAAGACTGGCTGTATATTTTGTCCAAGCTGACAGAGACACTTAGACCTTAGGTGGTGATGCTGCTAGGTTTCATCATTTAAATAAAAAAAAATTACTTTTAATGTGACAGTCACTGTGGTGTGTTTTAGGTTTTTATTGCTCCCCAAAAGCATTTTGGTTTTTGATGGGTTCTGTAATAAGATTTTCCCTGCAGGAGAAGCTGCCTCCAGAAGCCTGCCCTAATCCTGTTAGATGGTAAGCAGAGATGTTTCAGTCATTGATGTGCAGGCAAGGGAGTCTTGGGACAGTGATTTAATAGTTTGAGAAGGCTGTGACTCTTCTCCCTTAGTTATTCTTCTTGGTATCTCTTGAGAGAATGCATGGGAACAGCCACGGGTCCTCTGCATGTTTCATCTTTGCCCTGAGCCTGGGGCATCTGTGTGCAGCTCTGCCCATGGGCTTCCAAACCCGTGGAGGCACCTGAGAATGCCTTTGAGTGGCCACACACCCAGATTAAAGCAGCAACTGCGTCGTGTTGCTCTGCTGCAGGAGGACGTGTGGGACTGCTCAGTCATTTGATTTAGGACAGGACAAACGGAGGGAGAGAAGATGAAACAGTGTCTGAAAGTCAAGGAGATCCAAGGAAAGGAGAATAGTTCCACAGCAGGAAAGAGAAGGCAGATTTCTAGTAGAGATGTTTAGAAAAAGGCTCTTTTGACTCTGCTGCTGCCTGAGGGTGTTCTTCCCAAAATTAGAAAGGGCAATGAAGATGATGTTGTTACTGGGGAAGGATGGAGATAATGAGAACAAGCTGAGTTTGATGTGTTTGTCCCTTTGATGAATGCAAACGGAGGAATGTGTTTAGTTTTGTAACATTTCCACCAGGTTAGGCTGTGGAGTTGTGGTTTTGCACCCGTGGTTTTGTTTGAACTGCATGTATCTCTCACTTGCAACATAATCTTACACATTTGCTTGTGTGTCCCACTACCCTCTGCTGGAAGAAATGAGGATTTTTCAGCTCTGTCCTTGAGCCCCAAAACAGTCCCAGACCTCCAGCAGAAATGGGCTGGGAAGCAGTTTGGGAGGACCCCAGTTCTGCCCTGCTGGTGCTGGCATCCACCCTGCAGGGAAGAGATAAAAATGTGTTGCTGGGTTTCAGAACAGTGCATGGCCAGGAGAGGTGGTGCACGTGGTGTCTGTGGTAGCAGGGGCCTCGATGGGATGCTGTGTCCTGGTCTGTTTTTTTACCTTGGCCCTTATTGTTAGGTCTGTTCCAGTTCATGATTAAAGGTGTTGCCAAAAAAGGCTGAATCACTGATGATTCTCCTCTGATGTCCAGTTTCAAAAGGTGACTGGTACCAGCTGGTGGCTTGAAGAAGGGGTGAAACATCCCAAAGCAGGTGGCCACAGGAGCATGTTCTTTCCAAATGCAAACTTTTATATATTGAAACGTGCTGGTATCCTATATTTTTCTTTTCTTAAATCAGCTAAAATAATTTTGATTTTTCATTCCCTGCTTAAAATCTTAATATATTAAGGCTTTATAACTGATGTGCAAATGTTCTTTTTCAGTGTAGTGAGAATGGGGTATGAAAATGTCATGCTCCCAGTTCAGGTTTCCATAAAACCCCTTCAAGAGGATATTCCAGAGGGAAATTAAAAATGGGATTCTAAGAGAGGCTTTTGTTTTATTATTATATATTTGCTCCAGTACTTGATATATGAGAATGTTTACACTTTCTGCCCTATCTTCTGTATCTATTTACAATAGAGGTGCCTTTATCTCTTTGTTTTGTTCATCTCTTCTATAAAATATGAAGTCCCTAATCATTTTGGTTCACACAGGGGAAGCTTGCAATAACTCCAGTAATTTTACTGCACCATGTGTCTAGAAATCTTAAAACAGGAGAGTTCAGACTGGAACTGGTTTCCTTTCCCCATATAGGCAAGTGATTGCGTAGTGATTGCATACACCTTGTGTAGCAGCTCTGAAGCATGTTATCCAGGCCGTGGACAGGTATTGTTTGCAGGTTTCAAAGGCAATACAAGATCCAGACGGGTCTGCAAGAACCTCTGGGCTCAATTAGTTGTAAATTTCCTGAACAGCGTTTTCCAGTCTTAGAAGAAATTTAACTGTTATCACCCACCTGACAGGATTTTCCTGCCCCTCCTTTGTCCAAGTCTCTGTAGTGCCCCAGCACTGCAAAGAGCAGCTGGCAGATCTGTCAGAGCCAGCTGGGTATTGGGTACATTGGTACATTGCTACATTTGGTACATTGGTACATTGGCTCATTTGGTACATTGGCACATTTGGTACATTGGTACACTTGGTACATTGGCACATTTGATACATTGGCACATTTGGTACATTGGTACACTTGGTACATTGGCACATTTGATACATTGGCACATTTGGTACATTGGCACAGTTGGTACATTGGCACATTTGATACATTGGCACAGTTGGTACATTGGCACAGTTGGTACATTGGTACATTTGGTACATTGGCACAGTTGGTACATTGGCACGTTTGGTATATTGGTATAGTTGGTATATTGGTACATTGGCACATTTGGTACATTGGTACATTGGCACAGCTGGTACATTGGTACAGTTGGTACATTGGCACATTGGTACATTGGCACATTTGGTACATTAGCACAGTTGGTACATTGGTACATTGGCACATTGGCACAGTTGGTACATTGGCACAGTTGGTACATTGGCACAGTTGGTACATTGGTACATTGGCACATTGGCACAGTTGGTACATTGGCACAGTTGGTACATTGGCACATTGGTACATTGGTACATTGGTACATTGGCACAGTTGGTACATTGGTACAGTTGGTACATTGGCACATTGGTACACTGGTACATTGGCACATTGGCACAGCTGGTACATTGGTACATTTGCCCTGCCAAACACCCAGCTGGTGGAGGCAGTGCCTGACCTCACCTGCAGTGGATCCTCTGTCCTGTCCTTCCAGGGCTGGCCATGCAGCATCCCTGGCAGGGCCAGCTGGCATCTCACTGCTGGTCCATGGAGGAGTGGCCCATGTGGTGGAGGGATAAGATCCTCCAGTGAGATATTCCCTGGCAGTGCCCACTGCCCCTGGCAGCCCCTCCAGCTCCTTTCAGAGCAGTGTTTTAACAGGGCAGCTGGCTCCCTGATGCAGCCCTGTGACTGCACCAGGACACCAGGACACCCAGCCTGCCCAGGATCAACCTCAGACACCTGGGCTGTCTCTGCTGGTGTTCCCTGCTTTTCTTCTCTTTCCCTGCATCTTTGAAAGCACATCATGTTACCCTGTTCTCTGCTAATCCACCGAGGACATGATCACAGAGTTCAGAGCTCACACTGAATGTTTTTTATGCATATTGGCTCATTGTTAATTTAAGTGGCACATACTTTAATCTAATAGATGCTGTCTTTTAGTTAGGTAATTGCTCCAGTAGCTGTAAAGGGATGGTATCTTGTGAAATTTAATTTCTTTCTACTGAGCTCATGTGGAAAAGGAATATCTAAAAAATCAAATTAACTTTTCAACAAGGGTAATATAGACTGTCTTTTCACTGATGTCACCACCTCCCTCCTTATATCATAATATTTCTTTACTTGTTTCTCTCTCTCTCTCTCATCACCACATACTTAAAAAGAGCTGTCTTATTTTTACTACACCACTCTCTCATGAATTCAAACATTGAATGTGTACTACAAGTTCTGCCAGTCTGTGGTTGGGGAATACAGTGGGCAAGTGTACAAATCCTTGAGTGCCAGTAGCTGGGATCACCTCAAGTGTGTCTGAATTAGGCTGCTGGTAATTTAAACTTGTTTTAAAAAACAACTCTGTAGCAGCAGCCCACCTTAGCTTTCCACATTGCTGGATTCACATGTTGACAAGGATGAAGACAACAGAGAAACAGGAGAACATTCTTCAGCCAGGGAGGAGCTATCCTGTGCTTTTGTTTTTATCTTGGGATCTGGCAAATGCAATTCCTTCTATCCAACAAAAACTTGTGTTACTGATTGCTGAGAGGTCTGGAAGGTCACGAGAGTCACTAGTTGTGACCAAATAAACTGTGTTCTTCATTACTCAGGGAAATGGGACTCTGGTGGACTCAGCATGAGGGACTGTCCTTTTTAGCACTGCTGTAGTCAGTGTGACATTAATTTCATAGTTCTGATGTTTACAAATTAGAAGCACAAGTTTGCATTCCACATGGTGTTTTCAAAAATGCTCAGAAAAACTCAGCTTGTGCAGCATTGTGTGTCCCTTTCAGACACTGTGAAGTATCTTCTGCCCTCCCTGGACACTGGCCTGGGCAACTGGACTGTCATTATTGCTGGAAGCTGTGCACATGGGAGCACAGACAGGGCAGTGCAGCCTCATGCACTGAGAACTCTGCTGTGTTATGAGTTATTGGTTCATACAGCATCTTTTGGAGAGAATTCTCTGATTTCCCATTTAGCAAGGTTTCCGTGGCTTGATGAGTCACTTATGTGACCTTTGGAATGGGCTGGAAGTCACTCAGCTGTTGCAGTGCAGCAATCCCAGTGGCCAGCCATATGCAGACAGGACTGCAAAGGAATGTTACTGAGTTCCTTCCTTTTCTAACCAAGTGGATTTAAAACTTTCAGTGTGACAGGGCAACTAGTGTCTCTCCTGCTGTGGTTATTTTGCAGCTACTCCTTGTTGCCCTTCTCTTCTGTTATGACCCAAACACCACCCATACACTCAGCTCTCTTACTGGTTGCTGGAAAAAGCAGAGTTCATTTCCAGCTGCCCAGCATGGTACTAATAAAAGGTTGATGCACGTCTGAGAAGCCCTGGATTACATTTGTCCTTGCCTCTTCCAGCTTGTGTGGTATTTTAGGCTTTGCAAAGTCCAGGATTGAAAAAGCAAACAAAAGGTGTTTGCCTCTGGATTTGTGTGCTCACCCCATGTGCCTGCACCCAGAATCTGCTCTGATTTGCCCAAGCACTGGCAACTGGCTCCTTTCCTGAGGCACCAGAGCATTCACTGCTGCTTGGAGTGATGCTGCTCACAGCCCATTAGACACCTGAAGTGCCATGAAGACCTACTGCCTCACTTTGCTGTGAGCATTATCCTTCTCCTCCTACAAAAATGTTACTGTGTGCTCTGAAATCCAGCCTGTCTGTACCCCAGAGCAGTGTGCAGTGAATGCCTTCCATTTGAGGTGCCAATAAAGAGCTGGGCATTTCAAGTGCTGCTGCACTATTGCAGCATATTCCTTTACAAGTACATCAAAACCTCTGCCCTGAGCCTTCATGTGTGTCTGTAAGTGCAAACTGACTCTGAGTAGGTCCTTAACTCCCTGCAGGACACTGCAGATTTCAAAGCAGTGTGTAGAGCAGGATTTTGCTGGGTTGCTGTGTATCTGCAGGTGAACCCAGGCCCTGCTCTGAGCAGTGTGTGAGTGCTGCTCCTGGCAGTAGCCAATGGCTTGGCTACAGCTGGGGTTGCTCTTTCAGGTTCCTGGGCTCACAGCAGCTACTGAGTGTGCAGAGAGCATCTCTGCAAGGCCTGAGCACTGAGTCCAGCCCAGCCCAGACCTATCTGCTGGCTGTGCACACGAGGTAAAGTCACACAGTGTCACAGCTCACACAGCACATCCTGCCCACTGGCTGCAGGGTCAGCCTGTGCCTGGACAGTAGGTCTGGGATGGCTGGACAGCTTTTGAACATGGGGTGATGGGTGGGTTTACCCCTGTGGTGGTCTCACTCAGACTGGGTTATTTGTATTCTTGTTCCTTCTCTGTGTTTCTCCCACATTAGTTCACATGACAATACTGGCTTTTCTCAGATATTTGGAGACTGTTAAAAAAGGGAGGAAGGGAACATGATCCAGAGCTTTGAGGCAGCTTTGTAAAAAGGGTAGATTGTGTTTTACTTTGGGGGTGATGTATAGCCCGGATAAGATTTTTCACCAAGGACCATTACATCTCAAGTTGACTTTTTAATTGATTTAGCTCCTCTGATCTGTACATTGCCAGACATGAACCCCTAGCTTTTGGATGGAGTCCAGAGTGTAATGGAAAGTTCACTGAAACCCCATCAGCTCTTGTTAAACCTGGGTGAATTCCAGCCCAGCACATTTTTTGTGAACAATTAAACACAGTTAAGCAGGTGATGGATTTGAACCTCTGTTTCTAGTGTTCGCCCGTATTTCAGTGAGAAGGGGACTCATGAAATTAATGAGATTTTTGGTGGTGGGATTTGGGGTGATTTTTTGCCTCTTCTGATGGATAACTGCACCTGAAAACTCAGGGTAGATGTTTCGATAGGTCCTATTTATCACCAGCATGAGCTGTTCTGTGTAGCACTCAGCTCTCATCATTTACTGCTTTTCAGTAGTAAATTTTCCAGTATTTACTTGTCCTTTTCCCATTTTTTGGTAACATTTGGATTTGTTATCCTTTACTTTGATATCACTTTCTGTCAGTACAACTGCCATACTCACAGTGAGAGTGTAGTGCTATGGCAACGATGTATTATCTGCAGTCTTGCCAGTGAGTAAGATATGGTGCAGAAATTAGTTCACTTATCAAAATCTGATGTGCAGAGCTGGGCAAAGAACCTGGCAGTCCAGAACCTCCTGCTATTTTCACCAGACCTGCTGTTCTGTTTCACATTGGGTATGACACTCACATAAATTCTCTCCTGACTGTTTCCAGTGATGCTTTGTTAAACCTACAGATGTCTCAGCACCTTGGAAAATATTTTTAGATGTACAATAATCTTCGTGCTGTCTTTGATAGTGACAAAAAAAATGGAAAATGAGTGACTTTTTTTTTCTTCCGTTACTATTCCAGAAAGGTACTTTCCTGTAATTTTGGACTAGGAAAAAGCATATAAATAGAAAAATCTCACCCAGACTGGGAAATGTGAGAAATGTGTTAGATTAGCACTTCTAAAGACTAAGAGAGCTCTGCCCTTCTCTGCTCTGTGGTGCAGACTGGGCCATGCACAGCTTTCAGGATGTGTCTTGCACCTTCTCTGTCCCACATACAAACTGGTGGAATGGTCTTTAAAGTACAGTGTTTACATCCAATTCCAAATCCTTCTACAGCTCAGAATGAGTCAGTTGATAGCCCTTTCATTTATGTTCCAGCTGGTGCAGTGCTGGTTGAGGAAGACTTTTACCCCTGTGGACCTGTCCCTCCTCTGGTGTATCCTCTCAGCCATTCTGACTGTGTTGCCTTAAAGGGTAGGACAGCTTTTGGGCAGCCCAGGATGCTGGTTCCAGCTCCTAGGGTTGATATTAGAAATGTTAAATCTTTGGTCAGATGATTAGAAATTGTTTATATGGATTTTACAGTGTTAACAGTCAGAGTTAAGAAACTCTAGAAAAGGTGTCAGGGACAGGCTTCTACAGTCTTTGGACATTGTTTAAAAGTTTCCAGTGAAATTAGTACTTGTTCTTAGTCAAATTGGTTTGCTTGTTGACCCCTCTTATCTAATTAGTCCCTACTTTTGCTGAGCTGTTTCTACTTGCATGCACTGAATCAGCTATTCCACATTACCTGCTGTAATGATGGCAGAAGTACATTTGAGCTGAGAGATGCTTTTTTTTTTTTTTTTCATGTTATAACCCCATGCCTTGTGATTTGTGGAGAAATCAATTGTTTTGTTGTACATCAGCCATCTGTTTGAGGCTGAGGAGAAGGATGTGTGGTAATCTCAGATCAAATATTAGGTGCAGCTGGGCAGCCAATTAGACAATCCTTGAGGGTCTTCTTATTAGGTGTGGTAAGTGTCCAAAGCTTGAAGAATGCCCATCTCTTGAAGTTCCCACATCTCTGTGCACTGCACAAGCAGCTTCAAGAAAGGGCAGGGTTGTAGCCTCCTGCCCCATGTCCTGCTCCTTGTCTCTGGCCTCCAGATGTGCTCACATGTGCTTGTGGTGCTCCAGGCAGGCTGTAAAATGAACCACTGGCCTTGTGTGCTGGGTAAATCACAGACCCACACCACGGCCCAGCAGCAGGAGCCTGACCCCTGCCCTGCTCGGGTGAGGCTGGTGGGTGCCCAGAGCTGCCTCCAGGGACACAAACATCACAGCCACCAGCCTGGGTCTAACAGAGATCCTTTAAGACTTTCAAACTCTCTGTCCTGCAATGAGGAAGGTGGTCTAACAGGGCTTTGGTCTCATTTGCAGAATATGTAACTGAGGTGGCCGGGGGGAGTAGGTGGCTTTTGGTGGCTCTGTCAGCCAGTGTCAGAGACGAGACCAGAACCTGGTTCTTGAAATCCCAGGCACCATTCTCTGTGGCCTACTGTCTCTCTAACCATGTTTTAATGAAAATGCCAAATCTTAATTTAGAGCAGGATTCAACAAAAATGTCCTATTCAATTACTTAATTATAGGTGAACTATAATTGTAAGACACAAACATGTCTTGCTACAAAGCACCAGGCAAAAAAGCAGAAAGGATTATTTGTTGTTTAATTTAGCAGAGGAAGGCAGCTGATCATGCTAAGTCTATCTGACACCTAGCAAGTTGTGTGATCCTATTTGTTAATCTTTTTAACTTTCCGTTTTATTAGGATAGGGTTTCAAGAGCAAATAGGATAAATGAGATTAAATCTGTCGCCCTGAATTACTCTCCACTGAGTTATGAACAGAATCACTCTGTGTCAGAGAAGTGTAATTATGAGGGAAATGCTGCCTGTGTAATTGTGTGCTTTGTTTGGAAAAATCTGAGATCCATAATTATCCCCAGCGTGCCATGGTGGCGTGTGCTGGCTCTGAATCTCTGCAGTAAACAAAGCCAAGGGAAGTTTCTCTTTGGAGCAGTCCTTGGTGCAGTATGCCTGGTACCTGCAACAGTAGCAACATTGCCCTTCAGGTCTTCTGGTTCAAGTGAGGGATCCAAATTAACATGGAATAGGACATGCATTGTACAATTACTTTCTCTCAGAGAAAAATCTGGTGGTGCTCCATTAGGGGGTTATACACTGGTCCTGGCTCTATTTAATTCATGTAGCCCTATAAAAGTTGTGGTACTCTTCCTGCTATATAATTCCACTGTGAGATGAGCTGAAGACACAAAACTGTACCCTCTTGAAATTTTGAGTTCACCAGCCAAAGAAAGCTTTAAATGGTATGTGCTGTTTGTCTGGATTCACAACAACTTCTGTTAGGAAAAAGGAAAGGGAAAGTTCAGCTATATTTATTCCTATATAATAGGCATAATTGCTGCTGGAAGTAGATCTCCTGGAGAGAGAATATGCACAAAGTAAAAAGAAACTTGCTACAGGTCCTGCTTCAACACTTCTGCAGCTTTCTTCTTGAGGAGAAGTTCTTCAGAGAGCTCTTCTTCAGAGTTCTTGAGGCAGAGGGGCAGAAGCCAGCCTTTTACATGATGGATTAGTGATAAAACCTGCTAGGCTCAGATAAGAATTTTTGTTATTTTGCCAAAAATTATATGTGCATTAGTAGAGAGGGGCAGGGAGACTGCATCATTTTGGTGAATCCTGCTGAAAATTTTATTTTCTTTTTCAGACCTTTTTACAGTTATGAGCCAGGACTCGATCTCCACATCTGTTTTTATTGGCCAGTCTAGTTTACAAATGAGGCCCCTTTTGTCCCATCTAATTTTATGCAATCTGTGATGCTGCATAACAATTCTGGGAAGAAGAAATGGAAGGATTGTGAACTGACCTTGTGGCTAGTATGTACAGTGACTCACTCTATTCTTTATTTCAACTTCCGTGAAGTCTTTTCAGATACACTGTTTACCCATTAAATGAACTGTGCAGTTTATCTTATGGCTGAAAATCTTCCTAATATTTTGATATATTTGTTGGGAACATGACAAAATAAATCACAAATGAGTGTGTTAAAAAATGGTTAAATTAATCATCTGAGGCAGTCTTTCTCATTATAATCTTGTTCAGAGTAACTAGTTATCTGTAAGAAAGGGTTTCCTGTCCCTTGATTTGCCAGCCTACGTGACTTTACTGCCAAGGACATCTCTCCTCCATGCTTGACAAGCAATGGGTAACTTCATAATCTTTCTCTGTGTAGGCAGTTTCTTCATGGGAAGAAATTAAGTCAGTCATGCCCATTACTGAATCTAATTTTACTATAATTTAGAGGGAAGAACTCTTTCCTGAGTAGAATTGATTGTATAACCACTTACTTCAGGATTTATTTTGCTTTCCTCCAAAGGATGTGGCAGAAACTATTGTTAGTGGCAGGCCTGCAGTTTGCTTGGCAAGGTCACTGCAGCAGCACCTTTCCTGGCAAGTGAGAAACCTGTGCCTTGCTTTGGTTTTCAGTCATCAGCAGCTGCTCTGAGGCAAACTGAGCAAGGCAGCAAGGCAGTATGACCTTGCTACTTGTTGCAATTCCACGTTTTGGGAAACATAAGGTTCTTAGGGTAGGTACCTCATGGAGTCAAGCTGTCTTCGGCTGATTTTTTTTTTCCTTCTCCCTTAGTCAGCCTGGAGGTTTGGCCCTGGCCACAGAGGTGTCTTTACAGTTCATTTACCCTGGGTAGGACTTGTCCATCACTCCAGGCCAGGCTGAGTGAAGCATGCACTAGGAAAGGTCCTTCTAAAAGCAGTTTGCAGCATTGCAGTGGTAAAAGCCCAGCTGTGAAGAGGTGGGGAGTGCAAAACAATCTCTTTTTGCCTGCCCACAAAGTAAGGGGAGAAGCAAACGTGGTGACTTTCTAACACTGGCCACAAGAGCACGTTTGGCAGTGTCCCTTCAAGGCCAATAACACCATGCTCAGCTGTTCAAAACAGCCTATTGGTAGCAAACCCAATGCAAATTCGTGGAAGAAGGCTGCTTGCTTGTTGTTTTCTCCTTGTTTGCACAGTCTTCTATCGTCGTGGTCCACACACAGAAGAAAGGACTCTTGACAATAATTTCAGAAGGCTAAAATGATTTATTAAAATGACTCCATAATTCTAGTATTTTTCTATATCTGCTCAGCAGAGAGCATTCCATGCTCCTGCTGCTGCTTCGTCCAGGGAAATGTGTCCGAATAGTTTACAATATCAGAAAGATAAAGTAATTTCAGTTCAGTCTCCTCATAGGTAGGAGGAGGCCAACCAATTCCATGTCCTTGAAGAACAGACACAGATATTTTGTTTACAGAAAGCTTACACAGAGTGAAAGACAGCAAAAGGATGTTCTCCCATGGGAAAATGATCAGAAGGCTCACACACAGAGACACTTATAATATGTTCATAGCAACAGTCTTCAGCCTGGCAGACAGTCAGATCCAGCTGTAGATGTAATGCAGGCAAAATACCAGAGTACATGGGCCAGTGTGTGATTTATGCTAATGGCAGCAGGTGTTGCTGAATGCCTGCCTGCTCAGCAGCCTTGGAAGAGTCCTTGTCTGTCAAGACACGTGGAAATCTAAGGAGCAACTCAGTGAGGGGTCTTTTTTTCAATTACATACTTTGACCCACATTCTTCCTTATTTATATTTGCAAGTATCATGAGATTGATCAGATTTTTCTCCTCAGTGGCCCTGTAACACCAAACCTCCTCCCACAGATAGGAGAAATACATTCGGTGGGGTGTTCAGAGGTTGCGAATGGTTGAGTGAATGTACACTGCTTTCTAGTCGGTGAAGCTGCCTGTAAGGCAGGCTCTTTTCTGCCACATCATGCCCTTCTCTGCTGGTGGGAAGCGTCCTCTGCAGTTTGAACAATTTTCCTCTAATTAACAGGCATTTCCCCATCCTCTTTCCAAAGTCTCCTACTTGTTCTCCTTTACCCTTTATCTTCAATTCCTCTCAGTTACACCCACTGGGTAAGCAACAAATCTTTCTGGTGCTTCTGAGCATTGTTCACATGGCATATGCCATCCACTTTCTTTTTGATATTGCATTTTCATGTTCTGCTGACACCTGGAAAACCCATGCTTGGTCTGACAAAACTTTCCCCCGAGGAGAGGTTTGTAGTGTTGGTTCTGAGTGTTGAAAACCATGGAAGCTTAGTGAGAAGCAAATGTGATTCTCTTTTCCCCTGCTTTGGGGATCAGTGGTTTGAATCCTATTGTGCTTTACACTAGGGAAAATTGAAAGTAACCCCAGCTGCAACGACGTTGTAGAGAAGGTAACAGAAATGCAACAATGGGATGAAGCTGCTACACTGAGTAGTAAAATGCCAGGTTGCAGATAAGGCAATAGGGTGGCAAAAGCCCTGTGAGCCCTGTGAACAATAAGTGCTTTCTGTGCTCTGGAACAAAGCAGCTTTACAGAGGGTGTTGCAGTGATCACTGAAACTGTCTCAGTGGAAATTTCTGTTACATTGCAAATTCAGCCTTGCTGCATGGCTGGGGTGTACTTCTCTGTGTGATGGTAGTGAGTGGAAGAAACTGTGTGTTACAGCTGAAAGAGCCCTTACCATAAATTTTCTTCTCCACAGGTGCCCCTGGTTGACAAAAGCCATCTCCCCAGCCATCCCAGTGTACAATGGACTCGTTTTCTTGTTTGTACTGGCAAACTTCAGCATGGCAACTTTCATGGACCCTGGAGTTTTCCCACGAGGTAACAGAAATGGGACTGTTGGAGGGGTTGGGGCGGAAGGCATTGAAAATCCAAGCCAAAGGAGGAACCAGGTATCCAAACACACAAGTTGCTGAGTAATCTTGTAGACTTTATTTATTTATTTACTATACTTGACTGTCAGTAGGGGTGGGATGGCAGTGAAATGCTGGGTACCCTCCAGCTCCCTTCCGAGCCCCTGGGTGTCCTTGCACTTGCTCAGACTGGCACTCGAGGGCACAGGGTTGTGTAGAATGGTTCTCCTTGGATAGCTCTCCTGAGTGATGTGATTTTGATTGCTATCCCCTGTGTCATGCTGGCACACTGGATTTAAGTCACTGTCTTCACAATAGGTAGCAGAGCATGGCAGAGGGGAGAGGCTAAACTTCCTGCAACAGTTTATTCAAAGCAGTCCTTCCAGAACACCTTAAAAGAAATGCAGAAGCATTGAAGCTAGGACAGATAATGAGTAAGGCTTGCCTTAGAGTGTCTAAAAATGTATATATTTAGAAAGATATTCCTGCTTAAATTAGTACTGATTCACAGCTGATTAAATAGGATAGAGATCACTCAGCTTTTGTAATGGGAACCACAGTGCAGCCATCTCTTTTAACACATCCTAATGAAAGAATTATCACCTCATTTTATCTGTCTTCCAATAATTATTCACATGCAGTTTGCAGCAGAGACTGCTCTAGGCAGTCTGTCTAAACCAGTGGATCTGTACTGTCTGCAAGCTGTGCTTCTCACCTCTATTCACCAAGTTCAGTGTCTGTTTTGAATTGCTACCTGATAAGAGCAAGGTACCAGTCCTACTGGCTTCCCTGAATAACAAGGCCAGGTTTCTCCAGTTAGCAGGGTCTAATGATGAGCATCTCTGCCATTCCTCTCACCTGAAGCTTCTGAACCCCTGATTAAGTGTTGCAGCGCTCCAGTTAAGGAAGTTATTATCTGTAAAGGCAATCTAAGGCAGAGGCAAGATTCAGTCACTTGTGTAAGATTAACTGATACAGTGTATAGGTGCTTAAAGGTACAAATGCTAGTGACTTTCGAAAGAGCTTATGCAGGTGGAGTTTTAAGGAGTTTCCTGGACTTGTTAGTTTCTTTATCTCAGCAGAGATAGCAGTGGTTAATTAAACATTAAACATTATCAGTCTGAGAATCCAGTGTGTTTATGCAGGGCAGCTCCCTCAGAGCAGAGGACATCCCTGGACATCACCAGGCCCTGGGAGTGATCAGTGTTAGTGTATTGTCAGTTCATACCTTCCTCTGGGCTTCTCTAACTCCTCTTTGCAAACAAGTTCTTCATTTTGGACTTTGCATTTAAAGAAGAAACACATGGGGAGATCAAATAGAAGCTTTCTCATCATCCTCCCTCCCATCCCATCTCCCTTTACACAAGGGAGTCAGGAGCAAAGCAGGAAGAGGAGGAGTTCCTAAAGTTCACCCCTCTACTGTCTCTCACTTCATTTGTGGCCTTGGCCTTGCATCTCTGTGCTGTGCCTGTGCTTTGTCCCTGTGCTGGGAGCAAGGGGAGAGAAAAGACATGGCATTCGTCCTGGGAGAAGGTAATGGAGTAGGAGTTCAGATGTGTGAAGGAAGCAAACTGATAAGGGAAAAGATGGAAAAGACTATAAATACCAGTGCTGGGAGGAAAGAGGAGCAGATGTTATTTCAGATCACAAATGCGCATGTGAAAAAAAGCTTATCACCACCCCACACCGCCCGCAGAGCTGCCGGCGCAAGGAGTTCAGGAATTGTAGGAGTGACTTAAAATGCATACACAATCACTCTATTTGCTTTCTGCTGTTGAAATTAGGTTTAGTCTTCTTGGTTTTAAAGCTTCTTAATAAATTTCTGATAGTTAGGAATTTACTTCAAAACCAGAACAACAAATAAGCAGTACAAAAGCTGAGACTCTAGTGAAATCACACAATTCCTGTAAGGAAGCTACCAAAAATCTGTTAGAAAAATATGAGACTTGGCTGCTCCATGTCAGTGGATCAGTGTATGAGAATTTGTGTAGTAAGATACATTCTTTTGTCAATTGTATTTATGTCAATTTGTATTCTTCCGCTCAGGTCTCTGGAAACTGGAAATAAGCACATTTCTAGATATATGATATGAGCTTACAGATCTGGCAGATAGAACTTAGCCTGTGGGGGGAAATGATAGAACTTGGGTTCTATCATTTCCCCCCATAGTTTCTATCAGAACGCAGAACTTGGGCTGCTGAAACCCAGCGTATTTAAGAGGAGCTTAATCAAACTCCCAGATCTGTTACTCATATTTTAAGATATTTTTTAAAATTTGTTGGCTCTCTGAATCTTTCTGGTATGAATCAGTATTGGCTCTGTGTGAGTGAATTTCTGGTAATACACCAGAATGAATGAGTAGGAAAGGAAGTATTAAGTAACTGAAATTGGGGCTGCCTTGAAAAATCTGACTTGCAGTCTAGGCTGAGACTGGCAATGTTTTTTGCTGGCTAACTATACCAACTACAATTGGCTTTCAGTATTTTTGATGTGGATCTGTTTTGTACAAACTCTGTGTTTGAATTCTGCAAAAGGAACATATTTAAATGCATGTAGGTATATATAATGTACAGACTTCTTGTCAGCATAGTCAGATTTTTTATGAGAGTTTAAATGGTTTGGCTGTTCCGGTGTCTTGTTTTCATCTACCTGCATGTACTACACAGCTTGGGCAGGTTTATAATGGTCTTGGAGAAACCTACAGATTGTATTTATAGAAGTGCCTAAGGGATTTAGAGTCTGGCTCTTTCTAAGAGTCCCACTAACTAGTTATGAAGGAAAATTATAGGGAATGGTGCCAGTACAGCACTCTGCTTCCACGCTCAAATGTTAATCCAGAGAATACTCTTGCAGATAAATACTGTAGCTGAGCCAGATCCCAAGCTCATCTAAGTGAAGGGAGAGATTCCCTCTGAAGTCAATGGAAATTGGATCATGATAACACATCTAGAGAAGATTTAATATAGGACTGCATGACAGTAATTGATGCTCCGCTGGGACAACATTATCAAATTCCACCTAATTTGGAGCCAGTCAACCAATGCCAGCTGCACTATAATATTTAACCAGGTGTTAAATAGATGTGAACTTCTTAGATTTTCTGTCAGGAGGAAACAAATAAAGATCACAGGAATCTAGAATACTATTTTTTCTTCCCAGTATATATTTGTCTGTTATAGACTGGGGTGTTTTGTTGTGCATTTATTTTTAAATGGGCTCTTTTCTTAAACAGGGCAGAGGTGATAAACCATTGTCCCCAGTAAGGGGACTGTGCAGTGTCCCTGTGTCCCAGGTACTGACAGGATTAGCTCTTTTCTCTTTGCCCTCTGCCATCTCCACTAACTCCCAGTTTTGCGTTGAGCAGCGGACGAGGACGAGGATAAAGACGACGACTTCCGCGCGCCGCTCTACAAGAACGTGGAGATCAAAGGAATCCAAGTACGGATGAAGTGGTGCGCCACCTGCCACTTCTACCGCCCGCCGCGCTGCTCCCACTGCAGCGTCTGCGACAACTGCGTGGAGGTAACCTGCTCTGGGGCCCATGGGGCTCTGCCCCGGGGCTGGGCTGGGCTGTGGGGCACTCTGGGCTCTGCCCTGGGGCTGGGCTTTGCTGAGGGGCACTCTGGGCTCTGCCCCAAGGCTGGGCTTTGCTGTGGGGCACAAGGGGCTCTGCTCCGGGGCTGGGCTGGGCTGTGGGGCACAAGGGGCTCTGCCTCAAGGCTGGGCTTTGCTGTGGGGCACTCTGGGCTCTGCCGTGGGGATGGGCTTTGCTGTGGGGCACTCTGGGCTCTGTCCTGGGGTTGGGCTTTGCTGTGGGGCACTCTGGGCTCTGCCCCAAGGCTGGGCTTTGCTGTGGGGCACACTGAGCTCTGCCCCCGGGCTGGGCTTTGTTGTGGGGCACTCTGGGCTCTGTCCTGGGGCTGGGCTTTGCCCCAAGGCTGGGCTGTGCTGTGGGGTACTCTGGGCTCTGCCCCAGGACTTGCACCTGCTGTGGGAAACAGGGGTTGGGTTGCCCCAGTGTTCCAGTTCATGGAAGTTCACAGCTTCATCCTTGGGCTCCCACTGAGCAGTACCGTTCGAAGCACAGCCCTCAGTTATGTGTGTTACAAATGCAACAATGCTTGTTGTCAGCCCTGTCAACAATGATAATTAAAATAAAAATCTATAACTCTGGCTGCATCTTCCTTGAAGTAGCTAAGGGATTGTGAATGTAAAAAAGGGGTGAATGGGAGAGTTGACACAGAGTTCAAGAAAGCAAGAAATTCAGGATGAACCATTTCAGCTTGTCATGTGTGAGCTTAAGGCTCATCATTTAATTTGGAGCAAACTGGTCCCTGCATTAGTGGACAAGCAGAGAAGCCATAATGGTGTGTGAGTTCAGGAGAACCAAACTTGGAGTTCAGCAAATGGTTCTCCAGTCAATGGAAGGAGCCCATGTTTTTTTCCATACCCCAGCTCAGAGCATGAACTCATTCATGTTTCTAACGTTGATTGCTCTGAATTAGGGGACTTTTTTGATTCTTGTTACCCTTAGGGTCTTGGTGAGTCACACAGGATTTTTAAAAATTAACCCCTAAACAGTAAGGTGTGCTTTTGGGCCATAAGCATCTCCCAGACATGTAGGTACAGAGTACTGTATTCACAGCCGTGTATTGCCAGGGGACTCCTTATTGCTGAGCTAAAAATTCTACTTCTAAAGGATCATTTCTGCTGCAAGGTCTATTTTTTTTAAAAGGAAGATGAAATCTTTAATATGTCTAAAATATATTCAGCTGTGCCATTAAAATGAAAGGAATTACTAATCAGAAGGGGAAAAACTACCAGAGTCAGCTGGAATGCTGTATACACTGCCTTTGTCCTAATCCCCTTTGCCATAAGCAAGGGAATAGTCCCTAAGAAAGCAGCACAGTTACATGTGAGAGAAAGGCTGCCTGGGTTTATCTTGTGTCAGTCATTTTCTCCTTCAGGGCAATACATATCTAAATTGTAATTATCTGGAAGCAGTGCTGTGCCTAGTAACCATCAATAAATAGGACAAGGCTGTCCTGTTTTGGAAGGCTTTAGAAGGATGTGGGATTTTAGAAGCCTGAGTGTGAGGAGCTGTCAAGGTCCCTGGGTAGAGGGAAGTAGCCACAGCTATTTGTAAGTTGTGACACACAGTTTGTTTAGACTGCTGTGACTTGTTGAATAGAGATGGGGTTTTGGTACAAAACCTGAATTGTACATTCCTAGTTTTAAAACATAAATGTTTTCACTGATTCTAGGTCCTGAGGATTGTTTAGATGATGATGTTCAGTTGTCCCATGGAGTTTCTTTCTTCCACCTTCCCCAGTGGCTCAGCATAAAAATTCATTTTCAGGAAATGAAGTTTTCTCAGAAAAAGATTGCTCAAAACTCAGTGGTATAAACACTTGAAGTTTCATGCTGATGTAAGGCCTCCATGGGAGTCAGTTCTGCAGCAGAAACGAAAATGGGAGGGAATCCAAAAGGAACCTGCATAGAATAGCAGGAGGCAAGGTGACTCTGGCCAGCTCTCCACAATTTCTATTGATAGTCAGGTCAGTTGAATGTTCCCTACTATTCTGGTGCACAACTAAAGAGCTCTGCTTGTAATTAAATTATTACTGCTGTGGAGGAATATAGGCAAAAAGTATTAATGACTTCTGAATCAATAAATCATGGCCTTAAACATGTTTTATTGATTCTTGTGATGCTTATTTCCCAGTCACCTGTCATATTCTAGCAGAGCTTTGAGACAGTAACAGGAGTGACTCTGCTGGGTTTCCATGTAGGATCCACTAGGGTTGTAGTTCAATGTTTTCACTTTCAGTCTAGAAGGTACAATAATAATTATTTTCCCAAATATAAAACTTTGGAACCAATTTGATAAAAATGAATAAACAGCAAAAGCAGACAACACTTGCAGAAATAAAACCAATTAAAACTTAAAGCATGCTGTTACCAGAGGGACCCAAAAATGAATCTGTGACAAAAGTAGTCAGATTTTTGTTTTCTTAATTGAAATGTTTGCAGTGAGTACTTACATAGTTTCATAATCCATAGGTATTTTGGGCTGCATATACCCAGATTTGCATAACAGGCAGATGTTATGTCAGCATTTCAGATATAGCTTGAAATGATCTTAATATTTAAGTTGCCCCTGTCATTTTCTAATGTGCTTTGAGAAAGCTCTAATCCATTTTTTTGTATTTTGTAAATTTTTGGTAAATGCATTGTGCAAAACTTAGAAATACAAAACCCCCTGTGTCACCATTGAGCAGTGCTTAAAAATAGCATCGCCACAGAGCAAAGAATAAACAGTGCATTTGTCAGTGCAGTGAATGTGTAATATCTGCTCTGAAGAACACAGAGGTAAGAAGGGTTTATTTCTTGCACCTGATCTTGTCTTCACGTCAGGAATAATCCCATTGAAGACAGTGGATTTACATGCTTACAAAACTGTGTAAAGGCACTTGGAGGGTGTCTGTGGCTTGCCCTCATTATTAAATCTCCTGTTAAAAGGGATCTGACTTTGTGAGGAACTTTGGACTTGTGACTGAGACAAATATTTAGGTTTGGATTCATAACTTAATTAACCTGTGCATAACTTTGCCTCTGTCTGATCCAGCTGTTCTTTTTCTTTGTGACTTGCTTGGTAAAAAGGTACTTTTGTGATGTCCACTGTTCAAAGTGGACTCATTCAGTGATGTATAAATACCGAAATGTGGGACAGGGAATCCTGCAGCACTAATGCATCTTCAAACCATTCTAGGTTATAATAACTTCATTGTAATTGACTTGTGCTAAGGATGATAAAAAATTAGGGCTTCCACTCCTAGGAGATAAATAGCCTGTCCTTTATTTTTAATATATCCTCTCTTCAAACCCTATAAACACTCAAGTATCTCTCCATTCATGGACAGACAATCAACTTGGTCCTAAAAAGTCTTACAAAAGACAGTGAAGCATTTTGTAAAGCTGCAGAACTAGTCTGATGTAATTTTACATGACAGTGGTTCAGATTAATCTCTAAGGCAATGTATTTTCTTTCACTGTTTGGATATTTTTCCCTATCTCTCCCTTTCTTTACAAGGATTTTGACCATCACTGCCCATGGGTCAACAATTGCATAGGACGGAGGAACTACCGCTATTTTTTTCTCTTCTTGCTGTCCCTAAGTACACACATGGTTGGAGTGTTCACCTTTGGGCTCATCTTCGTACTAAACCACATGGAAAAGCTGGGAGCAGCTCATACCACCATTACGTATCCTTCCTTTTGGTCTTTCCAGACTCAAGGTGACTGAGGAAAATGTGCAAGAATGAATCTGAATGTTTGTCCTCTGGGAGTTGGTGGAGCCTCTCCTGATCCCCCACTGCTCTCCTCCTGTAAATGCTGAGTGCAGGTTTTCCTCTGTTCCCGTCATACCTGTGTGAGCATTGCTCCAGAAACTGTAGCTGGCCCTTTGTCTTTCTCAATCTTTGTCAGGACAACCCAGCAGAAGGATGAGCTGCGTCCCTGAATTTTCCTTACAACCAGGTGTAGCTCTCAGCTGCTGTTTGCTGTGTTTAAAAGTCTGTTGCTGTATTTTGGAGCAGAGTGTGCTCTGGAAGTAGCCCCCTGCATGCTGGTGTAACACATGAACTGCTGGCTCTGAGGGGTGATACTGCTCTTGATAGGTCAGTGCAGAACATTCTTTACAAAGTAGAAAGGTAGAGCCACAATCACTGAGTTCACATTACTTTTTAACCATCTCAAGGGTGAGGACCCAGACTAGGAGCAGATGGACTTAACTTTGAGATGAAATTTAGTTAGACCTTGCTAAAGGTGAGAGACACTCTGATCTGCACTCATGAGACCCCACCTGGAGTGCTGTACCAAAATCAGAAGGACCTGGAGCTGCTGGAGCAAGTCCAGAGGAGGCCACGGAGATGCTCAGAGAGCTTGAGTCCCTCTGCTCTGGAGACAGGCTCTGGGACTTGATGTTGTTCAGTCTGGAGAAGAGAAGGGAGACCTTAGAGCTCTTTCCAGTGCCTAAAGGGGCTCCAGGGAGGCTGGAGGGGGACTTTGGACAAGGGTCTGGAGTGAAAGGATGAGGAGGAACAGCTTCAAACTGAAAGAGGGCAGGTTTAGATGAGATATTAGCATGAAATTCTTCACTATGATGCCCTGGCAGAGAATTCTTCACTATGAAGCCCAGAGAAGCTGTGGCTGCCCCTGGATCCATGGAAGTCTCCAAGGCCAGGTTGAACAGAGCATGGAGCAACCTGGTCTAGTGAAAGGTGTCCTGTCCACAGCAGAGGAGTTGGAACTAGGTGATCCTTATGGTCTCTTCCAACCCAAACCATTCTATGACACTGTGACACTCCCCTATTTTTTTTTTCTCCTTTTCCTTCCCCTGTCTCTCACAGACTTTTTCCCTTCACTCATCCCAGTTTCTTTAACTCTTGGATACAGAATGGCTGTCATGTGTGTGGCTGGGTTATTCTTTATCCCAGTCATTGGTCTCACTGGCTTCCATATTGTTCTAGTGGCCCGAGGGCGCACAACGAATGAACAGGTAAGAAGCAATCCTTTCTCCATGTTTGTGGCTAAGGTGTTGAGGTGGGAAGGAAAGTCAGCAAGTCAGCTTGGGTAAAGCAAAAGATGGTCCAAATCTTACCAGTAATGCTCTTATTGGAGCTTCTGTGAAGATCTAGGAAGATTGCCTATTTTTTTATGTTCAGATTTTTTTTTAATACACTGCAGGTAAATGCTTCCCTTTTTTAGCCACAGAGCATTACCCCAGGCTTATTTATTATTCAAAATCTACTAATGGCCTTGAAATAGGTTTTATGTGGTGAGTACCATCAACCCCAGAAGTTCAAACTTTATGAGTCAGACTGAACAATCCATGAGACTGAGTGAAAGAAAGAAAGGAAAAGATTAAATCATTTGCCCTCTCTCCTGGTATTTTGAACTCCTCCAGCAAGCCCACACTGCCCTTAATAGAGTCTGAGCTGGCTCTTTGTCTCTCTCTGTGTCTGTCTCTTGTTCTCATGCATATGAACACACACACACAGAGTGCTGTTGGACCCAGCTTGCTTTGCTTCTCCAAACCAAGTGCCAACATGACACCTTGTGCCAAAAAGCCTGTAAAACTCCAGTTCCCCTGCAGTTACTCAAATGTCCATGATCCACAGTCCCTGTGGTTGATGCAGACCTGCATTCATGTGCACATTAATGGCTTGGTGTGGGTGATAGAGATCAATGTGATGGGATCAATCACAGGCCCATGCCACTCCAAGGGACAGTTTGCAGGCGTGGCACTGGTCTCAGCCCTCATCCCAAGGCTCATGAACACTGTGCATTCCAGTGCTTTACCCTTCCACAGCTCCAGCTCCAGACTGCCCATCACATCTGGGCTTTTTTCACGTTTTTCCCCACCATACTTCTTTTCCCTTGTGGTTTGGGTTTTTTTCAGATGGGTTTTTGCTGCCCTTGCACCCATGGGTGCTCTGCAGCTCCCACTGAGCTGTTTTGGCTGTCCTGGGGGCTGATGGCTCCATGCTGTGGAGCTGTCTGGCTCCTGGGCAGGCTGTGAGCTTGAAAACATCTGTCTGAGGCCAGGCCTTTGTAAACTGACATGACATTGTCTCCATCCCACAAGAGACAATAAAAACTCTTATCCAGAGGAGTGTAGGAGGTTTACATAAGCAAGGAATCTGAAGTCATCCTGAACAGTTGCCTAACATGGCCTTTGAACAAAGCAAGCTTCCATAGCTTGTCATCTTCAAATGCTTTTCTCTGTCCTGCTCAGAATCATCTGCTCTTCATTATAAAATTAATTTTGGCCAAGTATTAGATTTGATAGTGCTAACAATAGTAGCATGAAGTGCAGGGCATTTTGGTGTCATAGCCCAAATCGTGGTTTGCCTTAGGCTTGTCTTTGTGCAGTGATACAAACTCTGCATGAAAATTTTAGGCTGAAGAAGAAGGAAAATTTAACTTTAAAAAATGTAAAATTTAACTTCACATATTTGTGGCTGCACTAGAATTTAGAAATTTGAGAATTTTTCTGTGATCAAAATAACTGGTGGAAAATGTATCCTAGCTTGGTTTGGTTTCCTGAGCTACCAAACCACTTGAGATTTCATTCATCTTCCCATGCCATTTTGAAAATTTATTATAATCTGGTCTTAATTTCTGCTTAGTCATATGTAGCAGTTATCTGTAACTGAAGGATGGCTATTCCCAGCCCTGAGGTCCTTTCAGAGGAAGCATATCTAAGTAATTAGAGCACCAGACCAGGATGGATGGATATGAGATCTGCTCCTGGCTTTGCCACTGTTCTAAAATTCTCTTTCCTCCTGCAGTCTCAGTGTTGATTCTCTTTTCTCACACTGGTAGTTATCTACTGACAGCTTTCCAGTTGCAATATGCTCAGCTTATCTTGTCCTCTTTTCCCAGTACATTATATATGCCATTGGTACAGACATTTTTGGATTTTTACTGTAAATTTTTGGTATTTATTAATTCTGGAGTTTGTAAGTTCTGAGCATTCATAGTAGACTATGAATCACATAGACTGTGATTGAAAAGTGCATAGTAGCTGGGTTTAGATGTTTCTGAGCTTTCTGAATGCCTCTGAAATTCTTTTATGGAATCAAAATAACCCATAACCCAACATCTGCTCATATCCTGGTATTTTTAGTTTCTGAATAGCGTAAATAAATACCCTTCCTTCTTAGACTGCTTTCTAGCAGTGGTTTTCAAACTACTTCAGAAACCAAACTGATATAATTAGTACTGTAATCTGTGAGTTGGAGAAATTTTATTTTCATACTGTGTTTGAGAAAATGGGCACAGAGATATGAAATGCTTTGCCAGCATCTGGCACAAGTCAGCATGAGCCTAGGATTGAATGCAGATGTGCCAAATGTCCCAGGCCCATGTTTTCACCAAAATGTTGCTCTTCCAAATCTCAGAACTTCCAGCCTCTCTCTCTTGGCCTCTTAAAGAGCTTTATGTTATATGAACAAGGCCAGCATAATGTATTGCAGAATCATTTAATTGTTGTTATTTTATGTGCAAGTTATTAAAGTATTTCTGGTACTCTGTAAACTTGTTGCTAGATCAGAACTATGAGCTGATTAAAATGCTTTACTTACAAATAATAACAGTAATGCTTTTAATGGCAACCACTAATAATCTCCCTGGCTTTATTGGTATTTATCCCCATATGGTGACTTTCGAGTATCTGCCTTAGAGTACAAACTCTTTATAATGCTTATGAAGCCTTGAATGGATCCTGCCAGTCTAATGAGGCTTGGCTTTTATTAAACCTGCTCATTTACAAGCAAACATTGTAATCACCAGGGAGTTCCTGGCACCCTCCCACACAAGGCAGTGGTTTGTACTGATTGCTGCTCAGGATGGGATCTGAGAGAGAGGAAACATTGCTCTCATCCAGCAAGTGGGAACATTGATTTGACTTAGCTCTTGGTTTGGAGGGGACTTGCCAAGGCAGAGGAGGGGAAGTGATGGGAATGAAAGAGACCAAAACAGGATGTCTGGCTGGGAACAGACACAAATCCAATGCAGGAGCAGTATGGAGAGGTGAACACATCACTTTGAAACCCAGTCACATTCAGTAGTGTCCTTTTGGGAAGGATCTTGATTTGAGTGCCTCCTAGCTGGAATTAGCTGACAGAGGTGGTGTGTTAGAGCTGGAGAGAAAAAGTGCAGCATTGAAAGAAAAATGATCTGTATGGGAAGGACAGAAGGGTCAGACTTGTTCTTGGCTTTCTGAGGCTTGGATGATGACTTTTGAGCACTGTCCTGAATGTGTTTCCAGGTGACAGGGAAATTCCGTGGGGGAGTGAATCCTTTTACCCGAGGATGCTGTGGAAACGTGGAACACGTGCTCTGCAGCCCCTTGGCTCCCAGGTAAGAGAAATGGGAGTTTCAGCTGGGAATGAGGGAGCAAGAGTAGTTGTTGGGACAGGGGAAGAAATGTGCTTGGCTGGGCTCACAAGCCAAGGATCATTGATGGAATAAGAGGAAAGAAATGCAAAACAGTCCTGAAGGCAGAGCTCTGTGATAGCTGCTTCCCTGTTGCATGGCTGTAGCCTGTAATTCACCACCCTTATGCCAGAAATTTTTTTAATGAGTTTGTAAAATTATGTTGAACTCATGCCCTTGTCTTCACCAGCTTGTTTATCCAGTGGATTTCAGTAACCAGGTAAATATCCATATGTTATCATACTGCCCACACTACTTTTTACACTGTACAGGAAATGTCCAGTCTGCTGGGGAAAAGGAAGGAAGCTAAAATCAGCCTTTCTCCTTAAGACTTAGTCTAATTTAAGGCTGGTGTGGTTTTCAATCTCACTGGCACTTTCATTATCATAAAACAGATTATCAATGAGATCTACATCATGGAACTTGAGATTTTATTTATGGCTTTCTATTTTTGGGGAAATGGATTTATCGTTTCACATTTTGAAATCAGGATCTTAATGCAGTAGATCAGATGGACTATAAATAATTCTAGTTGCTGAGCTGTCCAGCCTGAAAACATATTCATAATCTTACTACAGAACTTATTTTAGCCTTTTTGGGGTGTAGAACAATTCCAGACCCTGACACTCTTATCTGCCTTTTTTCCCCCTTTGGTATACAACAAATAAGTCCTAAAGGACTGTTACATATGTTAAAGACACTGGAGTAGCTGCTTCTCAAACCTTCCAAAATGTGAAATCAGGTCAAGGTGGATGAGAAGAGCTGGGTATTAAACGCTGTGAGACACTTCTGTTAAGAGAGGGGTTGTGAGTACGATAATCATGGCTATTCACAGAATTCTAGCAAGCAGAACATTTGTGTTTTGTGAAGACCTGTTCAGATTGTTCTGTATATTGAAGGTCCCTGAGCCATCACTACTAGAATGTCCTGTTCACTACATAAAACAGAGAAAGTTGGTGTGTGTATTGATATTTAGGCATTGTACAGCCAGTGGCCAATTGCACTTAGAGAATTCTATTCCACTGGAGGGAAACTAGATATCTAAAATCAGCCATTTCCTTTAGATTTTTTGCTTCCTAAAGACTGGGCAGTCTCTTTTACCTCTGTTTATTTGAAATCTAAACATGCTACAGAAACAAATCACCATGTGGTAAGTTAGAACTGGCAGCACATCATCTTCTCCATGGTAACTCCCCATGTGCTGGGTCTTCTTCCCCAGTCACTGACTCCCACCACAGGGCAGCTGTTTCATGTTAACTGTGATGATGTAGTCAGTCACTTCTGTTGGTGGCAGGCCTCTCTTGCTCTCTTCATACTCTTGTCCATTAGTGCTTCAGAAATTGCTGATTTTTTAAATGTATCCTCTCCTTTCACTCACGAATTTATTTTTTTATTGCTGCTTAATTATTACATACATTGAAATAAATGGAGGTTCTTACCTAGATTCTGACACATTCTTAAATCATAACCTGGAAGTGGGAAGATTTTTAAGCCTTGTTCTTAGGTTACTGTTTATTTTAATGATGACTGTTGCACAATTAACCAGGTACGTGGTGGAGCCCAAGAAAAAGCAAGCTGTGAGTGTGAAGCCTCCTTTCCTGAGACCTGATTTGTCTGAGAGACAGATCACGGTGAAGATCAGTGACAACGGCATCCAAGCCAACCTCAACCGGAGCAAGGTGAGGAAATCTCCAAGCTCTGCTTTTGAAGGGCATGGATTGAGCATTTTCAAGCCTGGGAATGAGTCTGTCATTGACAAATCTCTTTGAGATGGTGCAGAAAATAGAGTATGAGTCCTTGTCATATACTTCATCCTCTGAAAGTAACTCAGGTTTAGTAACAGCAGCTCTTGATCCAGTAACAGGCAGTTCTAGCATGGAATCCCTCTGGGCTTCTTTTGGAATAGTTAACTGTTCTTTGCAGTGGTTATTTTCTGTCCCAAGAGCTGTCACCTCTTGGTGTTCAAATTAATTTTAATGAACCCTTGTACCACCAGACCAGGTCAGCTGTTCTACATCAAAAAATGTTCTGAGCTTCCAGGCTGTAGGAAGGCTTGTGGTCCAGGGCAAGAAATATTGACTCAGAAGCTGAGTTCTCTTCTCTCCTCTTTTCATTTTCTCCTGGCATGAATAATAGAGAAGGATTTGTTTAGTCCCACAGAAAACAGTGGATTCAAAGGAAGCCAACTTGCAAGATTTTTGTGGATAGTTACTTCCTACACTCTTTGGATAGTTACTTGCTGAGATAGCTACCTGGAAAGTTGCTGAAAAATGCTAGAAAGCACTATTGTCTTCTCCCACATATTAATTAGTGTGATGATTATAGTACTTAGCATGCCAAGTAGACCAGGATAGTGCATTTAAAATTCTACTGGCTGGTTATGACAATGCTAATTTTACATGTGACAGTCCTTGCCTGCAGTGGATGCTAAATCCTGTTTGTCATTATAGGTATAGGTAGTTCTGGTTCTCTGGTACATCCAGCACTCTGCCACATGCTGTTATTTAACCAAGTTGCATGTAATGATTGATTTTTTTTTTTTTGATCATTTTCAGTCTAAAATCAGCCTGGAAGGTCTGGAGGATAAGAATATGGATGTGCAACCATCTCTCCCACCCAAAGGAGATCCAAGCAAGTACTCTGAGCTAAAAGGGCAGCTGGGCACCAGTGAAGGTATAGTTGCATGATCAGTGTTTTATTTTTATTTATAAGAAACTATTTTAGCCTCTTTAAAATGTTTCTTGTATTCTTCCAAACATGGGACCTGGGTGAAGGATTTTTTTTCTGTTTATAGGATTTCCAGACTAGGGGAACTAATAGCAGGAAAAGGAGAGAAAAGCCAGCTTGAAATGGTTCATTTAAGCCTAGGTTGAATTTTTCATGTCAGTTTTGGAGAGTTTAGAAACTCTTTTAAACCTCTTCTTAAATCAATTTTTAAATGAAAAATGTCTAAGGAATCTAAGGAAACAGAAATATTAGCATGAAATTCTTAGGCATTGCAAACTGAATTACTTAATTTTTAAGAATGTGAACTTTATGCTTTGATACTATTAAAAAAACCTTTTTTTTTCAGACAGAACTAGTAGCTGAATTCAACTCAAATATTTAGTATTTCAAATTAGGCAAAATTTCTACTCACCAAAATATGTCACCCTTCTCAATATACCATGTCTTGTTTCTTCTCTGTAGATGGCTGATCTGGCAGCAATGTGCTGTTACTGCCATTGGGACCCCACTGACTTTGGTGGAATTCTACACAAAAGTACTGCAAGTTTTATTCTCTCCAGATCCATTTGCAGAGGACGATGGATAGCAAGGAATTATGGCTGACAGCTTTCTGTCCACACGCATTTTAATAGAAAGTACTTTTTTTTTTTCTTTTGCAGAAGGTGGCCTCTCACCCAAACTTATCAGCCCTCCTACTCCTGCCATGTACAAATACCGACCAGCTTTCAGCAACAACCCCAAAGTCCACTACCACGCCACGGCTGAGCAGGTGAGCCCACGAGTTCCTGCTCCCAGCCAACACCAGGCAGGGTGGAGCTGAGGGTGAATACACTGCAGGGCTCTAGCAAACGTCAGAGTGTAAAAGTAAATAACAACACTTGGCACTGTTGTGTGACAGTGTATTATTTTCACTGTGCTCCTCATGGAAACATGTCTGATTTCACAGCTTCCCCCTGCTGACAGGCGTGCGCTGCTGTCTTGGCCTGATCCTGGGATGCTGACAAGTGTCACCTCCCATTGGCTTCTCCTGGCAGAGGTGCCACCTCACATTCCCTTCAGAAGAGCTGGGCATGCTGAGTGCTTCTCTGGATCAGACCCTTTAGTCAACCCTCAGTGTATTCACTGATTCCTTAAGATGTCAGCTTGCAAAATAGAAAGAACTTTTAAAGCATCCCAAGAGATATATTAGTGAAAATTAACAGAAGATTCCTCATGTTTGACCTTCCTTAGCACCTATTCAATGCATTTGGGTTATATGGAAAAAAACACCTTCCTAACACTTGGCATCATTTTCACCTTTCAAGAAAACTGAGGTCCAAACAATTAGAATGATTTACTGTGGAATTTTGACAGTTTCCTTCTTTGCTTAGAAGTTATGAAACTTATTTCTCATGGATTTATTGCAAATATTCTTTGGCCTCCAGGACCTGAGAACAGCATTTGGAAAATCACTGGTCTAACTTGTATGTTTGCTATATGTATCCAAGTCTTCACACACCAGTGGAGACACCCTTAAAATACACGTACCACACACAGTGCAGTTTTCTCAAAATTAATTTCGTCAAGTCCTTCAGTGTCACTCCTGGAATAACAACAAGGAGGTGATAGGAAGGAGTATTATGAAAGAAGTAAGGAAAGGAAAATATGGTAGATAAAAATAATTGACTGAAGCAACACTGTAATAAGACACAACATTCCTTAAATGGTGAGGAAAGCTTTTCGTGAATCCTTCTCATTTTGAAAAGAAATGGTAATAGATAGTGGAATTTCAGCTATGACCAAGTTTAAGTTTTAGTCTTACTGCAGTAATGGTAAATCTTATTCTCTGGATTTGTCCACTTAATGAAAAAACAAGTGGCTTATGAAAGGGAACACAGGAACAACAGTGTGTTCACTGTATCCAAAAAGTTTAATATCCTATCATTTTCATTTTATTACATGAAAAATGACTTGACATCCAGTTCAAAATATTCTATTTACAGGCATCATCTAGCAATTTTGAGCTGTGGAAGCCACAGCATTCTGAGTCATAATGCCAAAAGTCAGAGAGCCGAGGAAGATAGGCTTGTTGTATTCATTCAGTGCCCAGCCAGAGATGCAATATAGATACAGGGCAGGTTCTGATTAGGCCAGGGGACTGGGCAGTGCTGTGCAATGATAACAGGGAACAGCACCTTCACTCTGAGGGTTGCTGTTTCAATCCTAACCCAAAACAGTGCTGTTGCTGTTGCTGACTGGTGTGCAAGCTCTGGGGACTTGTTCAGTTTTATAGTAGTCACAACTCTCTAGTAGTCAGCTGGGAGTATCATAAAATGGGGTTCACGTGGTGAGCTGATAGGAGAGCATGGATTTGTCTGCCAAGCTTAAGTAGGAGGTACAGAGGGAAAGAGACTGGGCTGTGTGAGTAATGCCATGCTGTCTCTTCTGTATCAGTTCTTCAGCCTGTCAATGTAATTCTGCTTTTGAGCAGTGAAAGCTGCTAGGAAAGAGGCATTGGGGCACAAGGATAAGTAGCACAAATATACTTTAAAGCTACGTCATTGCTCTCATCCTCCATTACAGGCTGCCACTTGGTCTCCTTTTTCCAGAAAAGGCCAAATTTAGCACCATGCTCTAGAAGAGAGTGAGCTGTTTTGCATATTTCTCTATCTTCTAGCTGAAAGGAAAAAGCTTTTTTTAAAAATCCACAGTAAACCAGGGGTTTGTCCTTCAGTTTTTTCTTTCAATAGTTTTCCTTTAAAAGAAACTAAAGAACAAGTTGTGCCAACTGCATTTCTGATTAAATATGTAACTGATAATAACTCTTTGTTTGCAGAGCCAGTGTAGCCAATTTATTGTGCATTATGGCAAACTCTTCCTTAAAATAACAGCAAAAAATATTTGCTTAGCACAGAATGGCATTTTAAGTGAACGGAACACTGAGCAATTTTCACAGAGTTAAACAACGTGAAGTCCTATCTGTTTTCAGAGCACATAAATAAATTATGGCCTTTGTTTCCTTTTCTTATGTGGCCACTTTCTCCTACACAGGAAATAAAGAAAAGAAAATTGCTTCATTTTGTTGTCTAAATGGTGGGAAGGAGCCTCTCTGCTTTAATTAAGGTTAGGTGCCTAATTTTGAAGACCTATGACCAGAAATTCAGAGTTATTGAATATTCATAGTGCAGATTAGAGCAGATAAGAGTGTGCTGGTCCCCAGTGTGTTGAAATGAAGCTCAAAGTATTTCTGTCTCAGCACACAAGACCAAACATCCCTCAACTCAAGAGCTATTTGTAGGAAACATGAAGTGTAATGTTTTTTCCAAGGGCAGTATCATCAGGTGACAATCTGACTTACCTTGACTGAGACTTGAGTCTCAGCTTGGGTCTCTCATTCAGTGTTTTCAGTGTCCATGTATTAACTTACCTTTCACTGTCAGTATTTTGCACTTACTATGAATAACTCCTCCTCTCTTCTAAGGTGCTGATCCATATGTTGAACAGGAGTCAGGAGATTTTCTTGTAATGGGCCTGGGCTGACAGTTGGAGGGAAGACCTTCAGCTCTGTCCTTCCCATGCACTCAGTGAGAGAGCAAACCTGTACTTACGTGTCACTGGCTTCTGTTTCTCATATTCACCTCTGTTTTAGATCACCTTGCAGGAGGGACACAGTCAAGGGGCTCTGATAGAAGAGGATGGCAGGAGCCTTGATTACCAGTCCGAACCCAGCTTGGACATGCCCAGCTACCGGAAGAGCTCACTCCACAAGACCTATCAGTCTTCCCCACTCCAGATAGATTCCTTTGCCATCAATTCACGATCCCTGAGCCTGAAATCTGCTGGCAGGAGAGGGACAGACAAAGTGCCCCTTCATCCAATAAAGTCTGAAGGGGCGGCTTCCACCCCGTACAAAAGCATCTTTTCTCCCAATTCCCTGTCAAACAGAAATGGGAGTCTTTCGTATGACAGTTTGCTGAACCCCATGTCTCCCTCAGGGAGGAAGTGCATTGCCCATTCTGCAGTCAGCTCTGTCGGGTACCACTCCCCATATTTGTCAGCCAAAATGTGCCACCTCCGGGGCAGCGAGCTGCAGCGCCAGCCACCGCAGAGCTTCAGCCCGGTGCTGGGGAGCCCGGCCCCGCATCAGCGAGACCCCTCCCCAGTGCGCTATGATAACCTTTCCAAGACAATTATGGCATCCATCCAGGAAAGGAAAGAGATGGAAGAGAGGGAGAAGCTCCTTCACTCACACCCTGACTCGGTGTTTGCAGACTCGGGTGTCTATGACACGCCCAGCTCCTACAGCCTTCAGCAAGTGAGCACGCTCTCGGAAGACCCGCGCAGCATGGCCATGAGATACGGATCCAGGGACAATCTGATGGCTGCCACCAGCTTTAGCACAAGGAACCCTATACTGCAGTCCTCAGTGTCTTCACTCTCAAGTGCAATGACAAGAGCACCAAGGACTTCCACAACCTCTCTGCAAGCTGATTTAGCCAATAATAATGTGCAGTCCCATCAAGCACTACAGGGCAGGGTGAGCAATGGCTCCTACAAATCCCCAGGCCACCAGGTCCCATCATCCCCCACAGGGATGCCTAGGTCACCCTCTTACGGAGGCCCGAAGGCTGTGTCGTTTGTAAACACTGTGGAAATCACAGAGGTGCAATCAGTGGGAGCACAGAGGTATGTACTGCTTGAGGGGCTGAGAGCAGTGGGAGTCTGCTTGTGAGCAAGGGCAGAGCGCTGCGCTGGAGGCACGGCCCAGATGAGGTGTTTGCTGTGGGCCACGAGGGTGGGAGGTTTGTGGGTGCTCTTCAGTTCTGTCACACCCCCACAGCAACCTCATTATGACAAAATGTTTGCATTTCTGCTGTGCCTTGAACTGCAGGTGGTCAGTTTTGCTGTAAATTCATACTGATATGGTGTCATAGCTGACCTGGGGAATTATTTCCAAGGTGTGAGGCAGATTATTCCTCCCCTTATGCACAAAAGGGTTGAGCTGTTTTAGTTTGCAGCCTGAAGGGAGGCTGACCCAGACAGTCCAAGGATACAGAAGCAGAGCTGAGATCCTACTTGTGCAACACACCCTGCTCTGAGGGAAACAGATTGAGACCAGTCCTGGTGCTTGGCATTGAGAGCTCTGTATTTAGCAGTGTTCAGTGTCCATAATACAGAACTGCTGATAAAAGCACAGAGCTTTGTGATATTACCTTAAGGCCTTGCTGCTTCCTTCCTTTCTGTGAGAAAGCATGGAGAGAGAGGATTTGCTGTGCCAAAAGCCTCAGTAACTGAGCAAGATCCTCAGCTGCAGCTTCTGCATGTGCTTCTGTTTTCCTTCTGGAAGCCATGGAGCTTGCAAAGCCTGAAGAGATCATGATCCCGCTGAGGATGCAGTATTTAAGCTAAGTTGGGACCTGGAGGGCTGCTCTTCAGAAATATCTAAGTTTTCTTTGTATCTGGTACTTACTGTGCTGTGCTGGCCTCTGGTTAAGGTCCCAGGTTTCTCTCTCCTGTTATCCAACAGTTTTGGAGAGCTTACTGAAATGTGGGAGAACCATTATTGTAGATCTGCCGAAGTTAAGTGCCAAGAAGTTGTTTCAAAGATGAGCAACAAAGTTTTGTTTACCTGGATATTTAACTGGGAAATGTTTTTTCTGAGAATTTATTTCTGATTTTAAAACACAATTTGGCTTAAGGTCAGTGGTGAGCAGTGGTAGCAGTTAAACCCTCCTGTGTCCTACAAATGCCTATGCAATTAGTTTGGATCAACAAAGCATTTAAGCAAGTAATTAAATTAACAAATATTACTCAGGCATGGTCCACTAACCTAATGACCAGATTAATTCTCTCATTTCAGTGGCTTTTCTTTGAATGCACTGGCTTCAACCACCTTGCTCCCAGGCTTGAATATTTTGCAATGCTGGGAACTCGGGGTGACAGGGATAATTGTTTGTTCTGAATGAAGCCATTCTGCTATCACACTTTGTCACTAATATTGCATCTTCTGATACTTCTTTTGATGCAGGGATGATGTGCAGTTGAAGACACCTCACAGTAAAATAAATGGACAGCCAAAAGGAATAGCCAGGTTGGGTTCAACATCAAGTTCCCAGGGGACACCAGTCAGCCCTGCTAGACACTCAAATGTTAAGAAGGTGTCTGGAGTTGGTGGAACAACCTATGAAATTTCAGTGTAAAATAAAATGAATTAAAAACAAAGAGCCATCCACTCAGCCAGCCATGAAGCTAGGAGCACTGTGAAGACTCAAATAACAGCAAAGAAGGAGCAGCAGCAGTCGGCCACTCTCCTTTTCTTGTTTTGGGTTTGTTCTGTTTTCATCTTTCTCTTTTGGCCAAAAACCAGCTGCAGCCTTATTCTTGAGGGAATAATAAAATTGTACAGTCTATCAGACTCTTCCTGAACCAACAGGCGGGAACTGGCTACGACCTAAGACCACCACAGAGCAGAATTCCTTCCTGCAAGAGAGTGCTAAAGCCATTGTGCGTGTGTCTGTCCAACCACTCTGTTGTGTGCCAGTTGTGCTGTGAAAAAGTACAGTCAGTCCAGGATCAGTCAGTTTTCCCATGCCCCTTCCCAGTTCTGGCCAGCAATGGAGCCAGAGGACCAACTGCTGTTTTCCTGCTGACATGGAAAGTAGGGTTCCTGTGCTGGGCAGGAGCTTCTCCTTGTCCCCCCAGAGCTCAGGTTCCTCCTCCTGGGAAGGAACAAGGCAAGGCCACTTGGGCTGCAGACACCATGTCTTCTTTAAAAGCCTCCCTGGTCCCAGATGGGAGCAGCAGAAAGGATAGCAACAGCTTCTCGCTGTCTGCCATTGGCCTCCTTGTGTGTGAAGTTGTGTGTGTGTGCGCGTGTTTGTCTCCATGGAAAAGGACTGCAACACCGCCGAGGATCTGCCACTCTGACCTCCTGCTCCCTCTGGGTTTGAAAGGCTTCTCTGACCCAGAAACAAAACCAAGCAGATAAGAAAGGAAACGTTCAGATGGAAACATTTTAAACAGCCGTCAGCTGCTTTGCCTGCACCCTCCTTACCTGTTGGATTTAGGCAATAACAGAGTTTACTGCCTGCCCTGGTGCCGTCAGTGTAATCCCGCAGCAAGGTTATCATAAGCTGTCGAATTTACAGTGTGTGTAACTGAGCCAAGCGTGCATCTAAAGGATATAAATTTTCTGTCTGCCTAATTACTAGCACATTCCCTCTGGTCTTCAATACTGTTAGACAAAGGATTTTCAATTTGGGTTTTTCCCCCCGGGGAACAACTTTTTAAAATAATATCAATCAAATCTATTTAACATTCTGAGGTTTCTTTTTCCTGTCTCCAGAAAACTACATTTACTTTGTTGGATTTAAAGACAACTTTACCATAAAAAACAAGAAAGGGGTGCATTGCTTTTGTCAAAAATATGAGGACACTGGCAAAGCTAATTTTGGGACAAATGGATTTTTATTTCTCTGTTCCTTATCTCCTTTTCCTTACCATTCACTTACCACCTCAGAAGTCAAAAGTACTGAGATCTGGACCAATGCTAACTAGCCAGATCATGTGTGCAATTAAGAATAACCTGAGCGACTGCTGCCAAAGTCCCTAAAAATTATTATTTATCACTGAGCCAGTTAGCATACAAGACCTCGACTTCCCCCCTGGTTCTCTTGGTGAATAGTTTTGATTAGAGATCTAAATCCATCATTTTTCAGGATATTTGTTTCAAGGGGTTAAATCCTTTTCAGTCCTTGACTATATGGAAAGCTCTCCAGGTATTTGGTAGCAATTCAGAATGTGTTCGTAACATCTTATTTGTTTTCATGTATGGTGAGGTTAATTATTCCAGAAGGCAAATATTGACCTTAATTTTGCCTGGTTAAAATTTATATTTTGATTTGATGAATCTTGACATCTGCTGCAATACATGGTTATTATGTCCCTTGTATATCACATTATTTTTTTGGAGACAAAGGTTGAAGAGAACATAAGAAAGTTAATCACCTCTCTGTGTAATGCTCTTTGTTGCCTGAAGGAAGAAATGTAGAAAGCAATGCATCTGCAATAGGCTAAAGTTCTGAGAGAGTGAAGTAAAAATCAGTGTGCATTTTATTGCCTTGGTGATATTTTAAATGCCTGGTGTAGGGATATTGCAGAGCAGAGAAGCAGTAGTCTTTCTGTGCAGATTTGCTCACTGGCATGTAGAACGTTGCCTTTAGTTGGAGGCACCATGGTACCAGAAGGATGCTGGCAAACTGGATCAGGTACAAATG
>VXAX01006348.1:368708-420705 GCA_013399835.1 Leptocoma aspasia | reverse complement strand
AACTGTTTAGCTCTACTCTCCCTGTAAATACTGTTATGATGCACAAGATCCAAAGATCCTAAACAAAAGATTCTGAACTTCATTTGCAGAAACGGTCAAAGTATGGAAGCTATACCTCTTTGATGTTATATTCCAAAATGAAAAGCACAATATACTTTGAAATCCAACAGTTCATTTGTGCTCTTCAAATTTGAATAGAAACTGTTGCCAGATCAGATGTTTAGTTGACATGCACCTTTCTTTGCACTGATTGTTTTTCCTCAAGGGAAGATGCTAAAATAGGAAGGTATGTGAGATCAGGTTCTGTAGGGCTTGCAGGCTGCTTTGTGAAAGCAAGGAGGGGGAGCAGGACAGCAGAGGCAGAGGAATAGGCACAAGGCAGGTGGAGAAAATCAAGTAAACCAAGGAGGAAGTGAGTATAGACAAAGAAGGAAGGTAAAAGGGAAAAAAAGAGAAAGTGGAAAAGGTGGTAAGAAAGGAGGAACATGCTAGAGCTATAGAGAGCTATACTAGAGCATAGCAGAAGTTCAGAAGCAATTTCCAAATAAATTTTTCACTTTGCTTTTCATCTGCCTCCTGGGATGTTGGCTGAACTGGCTCCTCCCTGAAGACTTTAGGGCTCCTCTCTAACATTGTACTATCAGTGCAAGGACCTTTTCCACTCAAGCCCGGAGTGATCACCCTTTCTGTATCAGCTGAGTTTTAGCTGCTCTAGCCAGAGCTGGGGCCTGAGGACATACCACGTGTCCCCAGAAGAAAATTTAGACAGAATTTGGTAGTGAAAAGCGTGTAAGGAAGGCATTCTTCCCAGTGTTTCTTTAGCTGTGCTGTGGTTCTCCAGAGCAGCCTTAAGCCCTCCTTCATCTCCTTGTTCCCCAGGCAGGTCCCTCTCCCACAAGAGCTGATGGGACATTACTAAGCACTTGAGATAGAATGGTCTGACTTTAGGGACATCCTGAAAAAGTGAAGAAACACAAACACCTGTGCCTGTTCCCCACTCTGTTTCACAGTACAGGCTCATTGAACACAGGAGACTGTTTCAAGTGAAACCTTTTGTAATGGCAGCCTAAATCTCTAGCATGACATAGGCAGGTTCTCTGCTTGATATGATAATGTCTGTTTTGGGTGAAACAGCACATTTTCACCTTCCTGGGTGCTTCTGCCAGCAGCAGGCTGGGCAGCTTCTCCCCTCTTGCTGAAAGCCCTTTTTCTTTTCTGACAACTAGTCTTCGTGACATCTCTGGCTGATGTTGTCACTGTTAACTGCTTGTTTATCAGATGCCACCTGCATTTTCTCACCTAAGTGTTCTGGCTGGTCCTTTCTTTCTGCAACAAGACAGAAAAACAAAGAAACACAAGAAAATAAACTTCATGTAATAATATTACAGATAAGAAGGGTTCTTCTTCCTCAATTTTTCACAACATTTTTTATTTCTTGAATACAGAAGTAGGAAAGGGAGGTGACTAGGAAAGTTATCCTCCTTGATTTGTTGCTTGCTAACAACAAGGTCTCATGAGTAAATTGGTGATTGGTGGACATTTTGGACCATGAAGCAGTTGAATTTAAAATATCTAGTGACAGGAGGAAAATAGCCAGCAAAATTCTGAATGGGAGAAGAGCTGCTCAGGGAAGTAGATTGTAAGGCCCCTTGGGAAAATGGTTTTGAAGATGCTGGGGTCTACCAGTGTGGTCAAAATTTAAATACCACCTTCTCAGAGCATGGGAGCATGTAATTCCAAAATGCTGGAAGTCAAACTGGTGAGGCAGAAGGCTGGCTTGGCTGACCAGGGATCTTTCTCTGGAGCTAAGGCAGATAAAAGAAAGTGTATGGCCAGTGAATGTAAGGTTGGGTGACTTGGGAGGATGTTGTGGTTTAACCCCAACTGGCAACTAAGCATCACACAATCACTCACTCTCTTCTCCCCACCCTGGTGGGATGGGGAGGATGAATCAGAAAAGAAATGTATCACTTACTGGTTGAGATAAGAACAGTTTAGTAGTTGTAATGAAGTAAAATATAATATCTCAACAACAACAAAAATAGTAAGAAAAAAGGAAGAGGGGGAGATAAAGAAAACCCATGAATGACAAGTGATGCACAATGAATAGCTCACCACCTGCTTGCCAATGCACAACCCATCTCCAAACCACAATCAGATCCCTTTCTGTGTTACTCCACCAGTTTATATACTGGGCATGACATTCTATGGCACAAAATAACCCTTTGGCCAGTTCAGGTCAGCTGTCACTTGTGCACTTCTCTCTGGCAGGGCTTGGACCTTGCTTGCCTGGTTGCTGTAGCTGTGTCCAAATTACAAAGCACTGAAGAGTCCTGAGTTTCTGTACATCAGGGTGTTGTGATGGCATACATTGTGATCTGGTGTGAGGTCAGTTAGGAGGAGAAACTATGGATTTTTGGCTAATTTAAAAGTGGACTTCTACAGCTGCATTAACAAGTCTGTGTGTCATTCTCCCTTCAGAGGTGAGGTCATAGAGACATTTTATGAATATCTCATCCTAATGCAGGAGTTTAAGAGGCATGCAAGATGCCATTATTTTAATTGCAACCCAAAAGTAGGATTCTTCTCCATTAGCTCTGTAGGTCTTTGCATTGAGAACACTTTCAGTAAGGCAAGGTGGCTGCTGCTCCAGGCTTACATGTGCAGCAAGTTGGTCTTGAATACCCATGTCATGTGGACATCAAAGTATCTGATGTACTATAAACACCCACTGTGATGACCAAAGAATGTTCTGTATCAATTGCTACTTCCTTACAGAAATTGTAACAGACCATGGCTAGACTTGGCATTTAGCCTATGTGGCCTGGAAAAACCACAAATGGAATGGAAGAAGCAGAAAGAGGATAAAGGAAGAAGAATATTGGTGAATTAATTGAATTTTTACCATTCTTCTGGAATTAGCAGGAAAAAAAAAGTGCTATTTACATTACTGTCATTAGTGTGGCACAAAAATAGTAGTCACTGAAAGTTGGTAAGAAAATTCTATACTTACAGCACAGATTTCTATGCCTGTAAAATCCTCTTTGATCTCTTTGATCTCTCTGTTTTTATGAACTGACATATGAGGAACTTGCAGGTGTCTCCCCTGTGAGAAAAATTTATACTTGAAGGGACTTCTGAAATCAAAGCAGGTCTGATTTCAACATAGCTTGTTTAGTCTCTTGTTCTGCAATATAATTGGGGTGTTATGTAGCAAACATGATATTCCATAAAGGAACTTTATAATAGCATCTTTAAAAATACACTGTGTAGTAGATCACACTGGGGGTCAGTAGGCCCTCTAGAATCATGAACCTAATTTTTGTCTTCTGACTAACCCTGCCTTTTCATTTCCTCAGTCTTGTTCTGAAAATATCTGCCTGTAGAAATTAACCCTATGATGGGTTGTTCATTTGAAAAAAATCAGCCACAGGCCAAATTTCTCCATTAACTATGAAGAAGATATTCAGATCATTTTGGTTATAATTACTCTCAGATGCCTCAGAGCTCAACTTCACTGAATGTCTATGGAAGTTAGTCTTATAATTTGGGAAGATAGATTGCGTGTCCAAATACGAAAGGCATAAACATTAATCCATCATTATCTCTAGAAGTATAAGTGATAAAAATAAAGCACGGAGAAGTCAAATTTCTACTAAATCCATATGCTGCTGCTGAAATTAAAAAGGGAATCTGGATATCCAACTTCTAAAAGCAACCTGTGTGCATTCCTTAGTTAACAAGCACTTAGAGTTTATTATACATGGGATTATTTAATTAAGAAAATAGCCAAAACGGAGAATCAAATGTGTACCTGATGATAAATTCTTAATTTGGGTGCGTAAAGTACGAGATAGTAGGAAGCCCAACTAAGTTCTGAAAACTAAGGTGGTTAGTTTTTGGTGGGACAGCATCTTTGTTCAAGATATTCAGTCCTGAGCTAAAGTGTACCAGAATAGTCACGGATCAAAATCCATGGCCTTACCTCTCTTTGTTTCTTTCCTTTATTGTTTCTGCATGCTGCTAAGGGCAGCATTTTGAGCAAAAGCATATCTAGGTAACTTGAACTTTTTTTTTAAAGAGAAACGCCCATAAAAATCAAAACCATCTTTGCAGATGAGAATTCAGAAACATATGAGGAAACAAAGTTTTAGTCCTTTTCTATCAATGACATTATTGAAAGAGTGTAAATAGATTTATATAATTCTGGAAAAGCTGGAAAGCTATAAAATGGAAGGTTTCCACTTCTGGTTTCTAAAAATTTTTCTGAATACTTTCCTTCATTTTACAGGCAAAGTTCTAGTCACACTGTCTTAGTTATGTGGTTTATCTTTGTCATACTCCCCACAGGAATATCTGCAACTCTGGTATCATGTATCTTATCAGTATTTCATTAAGATTCCACAAGAGTGAGAAGGTCGGAAAGTATGTATTACTTAAACACACACATGCCCAGTCTTGTATTTTCTAACAGACAGAGTCGTTTTCAACTAAAGAGCAAAGCTGTAAATAAGTTCTTTGTGAATATGCATTCTTTCCCTGTCATAATTTTTATGGTTTTGCTTTGCTAACTGAAGAAATAATTGAAATCTAATTTCCAACTGATCTCTCACAGTGACAAATTACTTTCAGTATAGAAGAACAAAGGAAATTTTCCTGAAACATAGACCAAGAGAAGTTTTAGCTTATATTCTTATTGGCTGGTTTCCAGATGATTCTTTGCCATAATTTACCCAGAATATTTGAAGTCCACAAATTCATATGGAAGGATTATACTCATACAAGATTATGCTCTTAAACATTGCAGCTGAATCCTGCATTCTGTTAATAATAAAATTTCTTAACCTAATTACCTTGGTCTAAGGGTTACTTTTAGTTCTAGTATTAACTTAGGAAAAACAATCACTAAGCCATGTTCTTGCTTGTCTATCCTGAACTTGTATTCATGATGAAAAACAAAGGACCTCCAAAGTAAGAATTTTATTGATCCTTGATCCTTTGGAAAAAGGAATGTCAAAGTCTTTCCATACTTCCCTGTAGTTTCTCACCTTGCATATTCCTCTCAGAAGTTCCACAGCATCACTCTGACAGAATGTGTTTTAGTGTCCTAAATCCCACCTCAGGCAGCACTGGCATCAGCTCATCAAAATCCCAGAGCTTGACTATTTGTCTTTGAAAATCAAGCAGAAATTTGGGCTGCTGCAAGAAGAAGAAGAAGAGAAGTAATGTATATCCTGTACTTAATGCCAGAAAACTTATACACCAGTGTGTCAAAGAGGTGATGAAAAAGGGAGCAGAAGCTAGTGGCTTTAGCTTCCACCCCTGTAATAACAAGAAACCACATTTTCTGTTGTTTTACCCTGGATATCTTTTGCAATTCCACACAAGACCCATTCTAGCATCTGGCATGAGAAAAGAAGAAGCCTCTCGTGTGGGTGACAGTCTTGGGTTTTGGTTTTGACATGCACCTCAACTGGATCTGAAAAGAGAGAGGGAAGAGTGAGGATGCTGACATGGATTGTAGGTTGGCATGTTGAGCCAGCCCAGCGATCTCTGGGAGAGGGACACACTGAACTTTGAAGGATAACTCAAAGTTTTGTAGAGGTTTGACAAACATGGCCTAGAACAAGTGATTCATGTAAAGAATAAGTTTTGAGATTACTTTGGTTGTGCAACACATCTTCCACCCTACATATCCTATTTTCTCATTTGTTGCAAGTAAGAAAAGGAATCATGTTACAAGCATGGGCAATGCTTCCTAAACACATTTCTAGGGACCAGGATCAATGTATATAAGGTACTCCTCAGACACAGTTGTCTCATGCATTTAAAGAGTAAATCAAACACAACAGATTCCCTCTTAGTAGTCAGATGCTCTTCAGCTTCTGATGGATGACTGTGAATGAAACCCTGCTTTCATGAGTCCCAGAAGCTGCCTGGCACAAATGCTAATTTCCCGGATTACAAACATATTTGGGTTTGAATTTTCTTGAGACTGATGTGGCTGTATGTGTGCATATGCATGGGCTCTGAGGTGTGATGTGCACTCTCTGGCTCTACCCCTGGTCCCAGAAATCCTGCCATCAGGGAGGCAGCTCTGCAGGTGACAGAAAAAGAGGAGCCACTATTTCTGCATAGAGAAGATGTGGTGGAGCCCAGCTTTGCAGCAGCTAAAACCTTCTGATGCTCTCCCCTTTGATCAGACACTCTAATCCCAGAATTGTTACATATATACATATTGTATACGTGTATGTGTATACATGCATATATACATATAGTATATATGCATATATACATATAGTCCAAAGAATCTTCCACTTTAAAAAAACAAACAAAACAAAACAAGAATAATTTTAATGTCATGGACACCAGCAGGTTTCTACAAACAACCTCGGTTTCAAATTTTTGTCAACAGGATAAAAAACTAATTAATAAATCTCACACAGAATTGTAATCACAGAAAGATTGTGGTTTACATATTGAAAGGAAAAAAAACCTCAAGAAATGGCACTTCTAAAACAAGTTAAATATACAACTAGCTCCAAAGAAAGAGGAACCTAAGAGCACAAAAAACCCATCATTTCTCAAAGCCGTATCCTATTGTTAGGAACAAAAAATATTAATTGACAATTCCAGTCTGGCACTGTTCTTAAAAATTTTCTTGTGTTAGTAATTTCACACACAATGAGTGATTACTAATGTATAATGAAAAAATATCTCATTCTTTTGGACAGGCCAGTTCTTCTTTTCAAAAAGAAAAATAAAAGCTCTCCTTTTCTAATGTCTCATGGAAAGGCACTTCACAGTAGTGTGGGTGATAACACGCCTGGAGGAGCAACAAGGGAAAAGAGCAGATGCTCCAATTGCCCCCTCTGTGGGCAGCTGGCCTGCAAGCCAAAGTTGAGAAAGAGAAGCTCAGAGTGTCAAAACCCAATTCCTGCCACAAGCAGCTCCGTCTTAATCAGGAGAAGCCAGTCCCAGGGAGTTCCAGGGGAGATGCCCTCCCTTCAGTATGATCCTGCACTGAGGGCTGGGTGCTAGAAAAGGATAGAGTCAATGCCTCCACCTTGTCCAGCTCTCCAGTTTAGACTGTCCTTTCATGAGACAACCTGCTGCAGACTCACAAATGCTCTCTAATATTGTTTCCTTGGGAAAAATAAAGCTCACAACTTTGGCCTCCAGGCTCAATCATGTTCTCATATCTACCTACACAGTTTTTTCTGATTCTGCTACAGGGCAGAGGGCTCAGACAGGACTTTAAAGGCAAACTTGGCATAACGGAGCCCAAGCCTCATTGTCAATCCTCCTAACTAGTCCTCTTTGTCTGGAGGTAGGGTTCACATTTCACTGAGTGTAAGTTTGAGAAGGATGGCCAGAGACAGTGACTGAAGGACAAGGGAAATTCTCCAGACCCAAAGACCACTTAAATGAAAGATGAACTAATCAGGATAGCATGCAAAGAGCACGTAATACCTCATTGCCTTGTCAATCTTCTAGGTTTTTTCCCTCTAGTTTCTGATTCTTCCTCAACGTATCCTTATCTCTGATTTTTTGTGATTTGTTATATACTGAATATTGTGCAGGGAAAAAAAAAAGTCTAAAATGGTATAACTCCTGTTCATAAATTCCTGATAACTAAAATAATTTATAACTTCTGTCTCCTCCTCTCCCTCTCCCTCCGTGTCTTGTCTCTCCATGTCAATATGTTGTCATGCCTACAGCAGAGCCCAGTGGTAGTTGCACTGTAGTTATACAATGCAACTGCTTTTCAGGGACAGAATATGAAAATTTCTTCTAGTGTAAATGAATGGAAAATGCATGTTGGCCTAATGGAACATTACAAATTGGAGCATGAGATGAAGGGATTGGGTGCACCCTTGGCAAATTTTCTGATGTCAGCAGCCTGAGTGGTGTAGTTGGTGCTCCTGAGGAACAAGATTCATCCAGAAGGACCTGGGCGGGCTCGAGAAATGGGCCCATGGGAATATCTTGAGGTTTAGTAAGACCAAGTGCAAGGTGCTGCATCTGGATCAGGGCAACCCTGAGTACCAACACAGGCCAGGGGATGAACAGATGGAGAGCAGCCCTGCTGAGAAGGACTTGGGGGGCTGTGGATGAGAGCCTGAACATGACCTGGCCATGTGGACTTGCAGCCCAGAGAGCCAAACATGTCCTGGGCTGCATCCAAAGCAGAGTGGCCAGCAGGGTGAGGGAGAGGGTTCTGCCCCTCTGCTCTGCTCTGCCCTGCTCTGCCCTGCTCTGCTCTGCTCTGCTCTGGTGAGACCCCACCCAGAGCACTGCATCCAGCTCTGGGATCCCCAGCACAGGAAGGACATGAACCTGTTAGAGCAAGTCCAGAGGAGGCCACCAAGATGATCAGAGGGATGGAGAACCTCTCCTATGAGAAAACACTGAAAGAATTGGGAACTTTTTACAAGGATGTGTAGTGACATGACAAGGGAGAGTGTTTTCAACTGAAAGAAGGTAGGTTTAGACTAGACCTTAGAATGTGAGGATGGTGGGGTACTGGAACAGGGACATTGTGATGCCCTATCCCTGGAAGTGTTCATTCAAGGCCAGACTAGATGAGGCCCTGAGGAGCTTAGTCCAGTGGAAGGTGTCCCTGCCCATGGCAGGGGGTTGGAACTATTTGATCTATAAGGCCTCTTCCAACTCAAGCCATTCTATTCTATGATTGGAAGACTGGAATCTGAGTTTGATGTATTAAGTTCTTGAGGAAGAGTATTGAGACAGTTAGTTCTTCCTGAATCCTCACATTCCTCTGTCTGCTCATCACCACATACCTGCGCACCCATCACTTGGACATAACGATTTTACTTCTTATTTTTCGTGACACATTTTATTTATTGCCTCCCTTATTTCACTTTCACTTTGTTTTTTATGAGGGAACTTTTCTGCAGAGCAAACAAGCTGACACAATGTTGATCTCAAATGTCAATATTCTCTTTAGTCATTATGTTTTGTTCTCATTTTAGAGGACAAAATAGCTCATGCTAGCTATCTACTATGAGATATTTTGTGTTCATATGCATAAATAAAAGCACTTCCAGGAAACACTTCATGTCATTCTACAGTGATGCTGAAGACACCCACCTGTATTGCTTATTCAGACACATTTCTTCATCTAACTCCAGTAAAACCACTGCATTAGTTGCCAGCATTTCTTTTTCATTTCTACAAGTAAACAGTTATCTCCTTCAGCACAAATTCATATTTAATTTTTTTTCTTAATTATGTAAGTGGTTTGAGTAATTTTGCATTTGCATGGTTATGTGTCAGAGTGTTGTGCAGGAATACCTACGCTAGAGAATTGCATTATGTTTCAGGTTTGTTGCTGCATGTGATCCAGCTGTTAATGTAAATAAATTTTGAATTGTCAGTGTAGAGGAATTCATAACATTTTCATCACTTAAGCTTCTCCTTCAGGCCAATTTTTAACCTACTGGAGAGGATTTGGAAGTTTGTAACAGCTAATGCCAACACTTTCTACATGTTCTGTTCATGTGAAGGTGTTTGCCCTGAAGTAAATTACCAGAGTGAAATCTAATTTGATCTTGGTCACTTTAATACAGACTATGAGCACACTGCTTGATCTGTACTACAGGATTAATACCTTATTTTAGTATGTGAAAAGCAGAACCAACAAACTTTGCATTCAAGTCAGGCCATGGGAGGACTAGAGAATGAGTTTCCAGTTCCCATTTTTGGACATACTCTTAAAAAAACCCAGCCAAAAAAAAATCAAAAAAATATTACAAAACAAAACCAAAAGCCAACCCAACAAAAAACTTGTCCCCTTATTTATTCTGCAGGTTCTTGATACAGTTAGGTTTTAATTAATATATTTGTTTTGGTGCAGCTAGAAAAGGAGATTTTGACATTAACTGCTTGTCATTAGGCATTCTGATCTATTGGGAAATATTTACTGAAGGTTGGTTTTATATATTCTACAATGTTGAGGAAATCAAATACTTGCACATGATTTCCATGGACATGATGTTTGCTGCAGGAATATGGGATAGTTTTGCAGTCACCCTACTCCAGTTATTGAGGTTGCAAGTAAGTGGCATACATGTTTATACTTTTTCCAACAAGTTGGAATATTTCACTATTGGTTTAGATATTTTTTAGAAGATGTAACAGCATTTAAAAGATATGAACAGAACAATTCTATCAAAGTTTTAAAACAATATTTTTCTTTTTGTGTTAAACAATAATGGTATTTCTTTTTGTATTAAACAATCTGGTCAAAACCAGAAGGACAAGTATTCACCTTCCCATGCATTGCTAACATTTCCATCCTTTTTTTGCAATGCCTTGAGGGAACAATTCAAATCACAGGAACAGAGCCAGCAAAGGGCAGCAAAGAAGTGTGCAACATAAATCTCAACTGAATCCTAATAAAGCCAATAGTAATTTCCCTGTAATTACAGTGGCTTTGAATCAGGTCCTCAGGGATAACTTTGTAAAGTAACGTTGGTGCCAGCATTTTTGTAGATCCCACCTGATACCTATCTGCATGTTTAGATAGATGAATAGTAGTGAAATTCTGCACTATCAGATACCCTTATGTCTGGGACAAGGTCAGATGTATCTGCTATTGCAGTCTGTGAACAGCTTCCTGAAGCTATTGGGCACCACCACTTTATGTAAAGCGATTATGAGAAGTCATTAAATTCTTCCCTGAAGGTCAGAAGGCAAATAGTATTCTTTAACCACCCATCACTATTTTTGCATGAAAGGCAAAGGCAAAACACTTGGAAATAGAAATTTTGCTGCGCATGGTCCTACACAGGCAGGTGTCTCTGCATGTGTGAGTGGGAGATGCTGGGGGGAGGCAGAGCTGGGTGGTGTGAGAAAGCTTGTAGGAGAAGCCTAGAAAAGCAGCAAGGGCACCAATGTGGGATAGGAAAGTAGTCAGCAAGAGTCTTTGCAGTTCCTGACCAAGAGAACCCTTGTACTGAGAAAAGAGAAATATTTACTGTGGCTGAGATGACCCTTGTTGTGGACAAGAAAACAATAATTTGTCGATTCTTATGAAGCTTGCAAAGCAATCAGAGTAAGAAAAATGCTGGACTCAAACCTCAGGTTCTCTTAAATTATCTGGAGTAATCTACAAAACTTTAATCTCTGGCTGGCTGTTTGGATTAAGAATTGCAGGCATTGTGCCAATGTAGTGTCTATTTGTCCCATCCATTCCTTTTCTAGTAGCTGCTGTGTCTGTATCTATGATACAGTTATGGTACACTTCTTTACTTTTTTCCTGAGTCACTTGGGAGATCAGCTTTTTTATTATTATTATTATTATTATTATTAATTTTATTTCCTTTTAATCTTGGTGGTTTTTATACAGTTAATCTGTCCAGTTCCTAGATCTTTGCTGAATCATTTGTTTTCAAGGTCATTTAGACACTTGATTCTGCCTTCAGTATGTTCCCAACATCTGCATTTGAACAGAGGACATTGGAGGCATGTTCTGAGAGCCACACTTTGGTCTGTAGTGTGGTCTTGTCTTCATGGCATGTCCCTGGCCATATCCTGAATGCATTAGGAGGAGTAAAGATTTGGGTACACGCTACATCTGCACACCACTGAGTTCCCACTGTGAGGAACTCTGGAACTGCAGACAGATAGGGACAATTGGTGCCCTCCAGCAGGTCTCCAGAGCTGGAAAAGAAAAGCACATGATACATTATGAAGCACACCTCCTCCTGGCTGTAGGGACAGCCTGGGACACATATGGTCTAGATTACTAGTGATGAAAATTCGTTTAAGATGGTGAAGGCCAGGTGCTGCTTTGGTACTTGACATTCCTTGCTTCAGGTGTCTGCCCTTGCTTGGCATCCTCCTGTGAGTAAGAGGTGAGTTGCCATTGTCTGGATGTCATTGTCTCCTACTGTGATACAGGGGGAGTAGCTGCTCAGTAGGTCCATTTTTGGAGGATATTATATTGGCAGCATCTTTGTCTTTTTTTTGTAGGGAGGGACAGTCCTCAAAGCTTTTGTCTAGTAATTTGGAAGGCTAGAGCTGAAAGTATCCTTTTAGTATTCTGGAACAGTGTTTTCTGGTTTTCCATACTTGTTTCATATAATTTTAATTTTTTTTTTATTGTAATAAATTCAAGGTCTGACTGTGGGATTTTGCATGATTGTATGGTTGTCAGGAGAGTTTCATTAGCCCTTTTATGCAAGTTCCCATATACTTTAACTCTTCAGGCAGAACCTTGGCATAAAACTTTGATGAGGTTCAGGATTTTTGTTGGCATGCAATAGACCTTCAAGATGTTCCAAAGTGAATTGCACTGGCATCTGTCAAATGCTTCCATAAGCCCAGATAAATTTAAGGCTCTAAATACTGTTTGAAATCTGCCTCTGATTCAACTAAGCTTCACAATTTCTGGATTTTAAGTCTGCTGTCAGTTTTTTTCTTGATTTAAAACCTGCCATATTTAAGGGCATATGATGACTGCACTGTTTGGACTATCATTTCTAGTTTCATCCCATAGCTCATGTCCATGAAACCCAGGATCACCTATAAATTGCAGGTGTATGGGTCACATGAGGCATTTCCTGCTTTAGCCTGGCATATACTTTTCCCAACCCAAGTGATGAGTACTTATCAAAACAGGGAAGAGAAGACAAGCTCAGAAATATTATTTAATGACATCTTATTTTGTAGCAGAATTTGCAATACTAACCCCAAACCCAGAAAAAAATGGAGGTCAGCTCAAGATAAAAATCTCCTACATTCCTTTTTTATTTTCTGCTTGGCTAAAGCACTGCTGCTGAGACACTCCTGTTGCCATACACGTGCCCCTCACATAAAGCAATCCTTAAACCTATTTTCATCTGACTGTAGCTCAGGTTCAAACCTGTCTGATTACATCAGCTACACACAATATTTTTAGGAGTATGAAAATACTGTCCTGTGCCCAGGGAAAGCAGATAAGTGCTAAGACTCCTCCCTCAGAGTGCAAATACAGTGGAACTGCTTTGAGATACTGTTTCAGTGTGACTTCACTAATGTTTTCTGAACTGAAAATGTATGGGAGTGAGCCTGGTTACTATAGCAGCTGAGTATTTGGTTAAGTATTCAGAATTTCTAACTGCACATCAGGTTTATGAACCTTGTTCGGGAAGCTAGAAGATGCTGAAGATAAAAATTTTAATGAGTGAAAGCATTTTGTTGTGACAATTTTGAAATTAAACATTTTAATTTTTCATCTTGAAAATGCTTGTACAGAATGCAAAAGTAAACAACTCCAATTGCTGTTACCGATCCAGTAAATATGTCATGTTAGATTACTTAGTACAAAGGGGAGAAGAAGTAGCTGCTCAGGAAAATTCAGAATATTCTGTACCCTTCGCTTCTGAGATCTGACTGTTGTCACATCAACTACATTCCTGTCCCCACCACTCAACTATCTCATTGGCTCTGTTACTGACTTCAAATGCTGAGCCTGCACTGAAATAAGGGGAAGTGGATCTTTTCCCATCTTTGTCAAGCAGCAAGCCTGAATCAGACAGAATGCCTTTTTGGTAAAAAAGACCAACTGCTCAAATAGTTAAGTCTGCCCTTCTACATGAAAACTTTAATAACTTCGTATATGTTAATGATTTCTTTTAGGCAACTGTCATTCTTCTCTTATGAAAAATAAAAGTATCCCACAAAGAACAGCACAACTCACTCTTCGCCATCCACACAGAGCTTGAGTCGACAAACCACCCCAGGAGGGATTTGCACAGAACAACTCTTCCTCATTAAGACAGCTCTGCAACTGTCAGATGGGAAGGATGCTGTAGCCAGAAAAAAAAAAAAAAGAAAAAAAAAAAAAAAGAAAAGTCAAACCACCACACCACTTTTCTAAAATGCAGTCAAACTGCAGCAAGTGCATAGCAGCAAAGAGACAAAAATATGACACTGCAGAGATTCTTGTTCCCTGGTAGCCTTGGAGAGGCGTTCATCACAGAGATGGTCTGTCCACTGACAAAATGTGCATCCCTGCACAAGATTTATTTCATTCAAAATCTGAGATGCCTGAGGTGCATTTGAGAGTGGGGAGAGATTATTTTGGATATCTTTGCTGAATTTGGTGCTAACATTACATCTGCAGTTTAAATGCCCACTCACTATGCTGATCCCTCTGAAAAGTAAATTTACGTACCTTGAAAATACTTCCAAGTATTCAAGTCCAAAGAGTGATCCTTTAAATTGTCTCAGGTTCCTCTGATCTACCAAAAGATTAGAAAGATTAATGTTGTTTGAAATACTACTCAGTTCTATCTGGTAATAAAAAGAGCTGCAATTTATCTTACAAAACTTTCTAAACAAAGTTACATTCTCTATCTCTTTAACAAAATTAAAATATTTGAATTTTTATGTTTATTATGCTGAATATGGGGTGTGATCTGATGAAGTCTGTCACTCAGACTTTTTAAACTTCTTATTTTATTCTGGACAAACCCAAGGACTCAGAATGTATGCCAGTGTTTCAGGTGTTTCTAATCATGGTGTGAACAACTATCACTCTGTTTCCCTCAAAGCGGGTAATATGATGTGAAAGTCCCTTGGTAGCTACAGTTCCAGAAGGTTTTGTACTTTCTTAAACATTTGGAACAAGTTCTTATAAGCTATTAGTGACTGATGTCCAGTTCAGCTAAATCAAATACCGTGTCCTTGAAAACAAAGGAATAAGGTAAAGCTTAAAATATTCCACTGGAGACAATATTTTAATTACTGCTCTGCTTCAGCAATTTATGTCCAGCGGATAGACATCATTCCTCAGATTAGACATGATACATACAGCTGAACATTTTTAGGGCAAAAAGCCCCTAATATGCCCATTTCTTGTCACAGGTTATATCTGCAACAGCATATTTCTTTAGATATAGAGCAACTAAAATTGAAAGCAACTTTCCCCTTCCTCTGACTGGCTGTGCTTTGGTTCATCATGTGGAATGGTCTTGAAACACATCCTCTGGTTTCCTCTTAGCTGAGACAAAGCTGGAAGACAATACGCAGAAGCACAGCTAATGCCCATTCATTCAGCCTAAGGACCAGACTATGACATCTCTCTAAAGTAAATTACCTTGAAAAACACATATTTTTTCTTGTATCAGACTATGTGTCAATGTCACTGATCAGTCAGTATAAGCAATGTTAAGTATTGCCCTCAAAACCAGCCCAGGATAATTTTTGTTCCTTAATTGCCATTTCTTTAACCTTGGGAGAGAAAAACTTATTAAACCCATAAACAACTAGAATCCATGATATTTATAAAGTAGCTAAGTTTTTCTTGTGACCTTTTCATAAATGCACGCTTTGTATAATTAAGAATGATCTAGAATGTGATTATTAGCCCTATAGGACAAAATTATCATATTACAGGTTTTATTAATGGGCTGTTCATCCAGCTGTTCTCTCTTGAGAAAATCTGTTTTTCCCTTGAAATAAAATGTCTGCATCCAAGACTATCTGTTCTGCTTGCTCTTCATGATCCTCATGGACCAGAAATCTTTTATTACCCCAGAAAACTACCATGTACTTTAGAAGCAGAAATCATCAGTTTCTTTATAGTCTTTTACTGAAGCTTGAAAGTTTTAACAATAAGTGGAAATAAATGGATAATGCAGTCACTTTGACGTCTGCTTATATTCATACCAAAGTAGTTTCTGATGGCATCTTTCAGAAGTTCACAAATCCTAAAGAATAACCTTAAATGTAATGTGTCAGGTCATTCCTATCTCATTCTTTTTTTTTTTTTCTCCAACTTAACAGGATTAGGGAAATTATATCTCAGTAACAAGCTCCACAAAGTATCAGGGGTTTTCATCTTTCATTACAGCGCTAGGACTAAATCTTAACAGTGCTCTTCCCACTACCAGAAATTTGCTCTGACAATTCTATTTACAGAACATTTATATTCTATTTATTGCTCTTACAGAACTGTATGAGCAAGGACTGCTATTAAAGCAAACCTCATGGAAAAAAATTTGATTCAGGAGATGGGGCTTTTGCAGGTCTCACTGATTGAACCATTCTTTCTTCTTCAGCAGCTTTACCAGAGCATCTCTCCATCTGCTCTCCTCAGGAACCGAACGTTACCTTTGCTTAACTGTATAAAGACCAGTCATGGATGGGATTTAAATAAACTTTTTAATATGGAATCTCTTCATTCAAGCAGGCATCATCTGAGGTGGTATAATGCTCATTTTGTATGCGAGCCCTGTATGGGTAACACCTCCATCCAAACACTTGCTGGATTTGCAAAACCTTTAATAAATTAAACACTTGAATCATAACCAGCCCTTCCCCAACTGTTGTTTCTGCCATCTGGATTCATAGCTTGCCCCAGTGAACTGTTGTAAAACTAACATTTAATTATTTCAGGAAAGAAACGTCTTTTGAAAAATTCTTGCAGAGTTTGACCTTTCTGGATAAAGTTATCTTTAAATTTTAAGAAAAAAAATAGGCTGATGGTATCTAAACCTCACACAGTCTTTTTCTTCTCTGGTATTTCAAAATGACTAAATCTTCCATGGTATGTTTGAAGACCTAACTGAAAATCTCTCAAAAACTGTTTCCCTAAAATAGTCAGCTTTTTTTTTTTCCTGGCATAAACTTTATAAAACAACCTTAACTTCATTATTTTTCAAAATGTTAATAATCTCACATAAATTAATTTGCAAGGTGCCACTTTGAGGACAAGATAAGACTAGTCTGTTAGACTGACTTGGTGAAAGCATGACTATATGACCCTTTCAAGAGTACTTGCTAAGACAAAAGCATGGACTTTTTATTTTAACTGCTCTCAGACCTGACCTAGAAAAACACTGGATCTGAGCTTCAAAAGCCTCAGATTCATTAACTCAGACCAGTTAATAAGCTCTGGGGAAAATACCTGATTGAATTTCTCTATGAATTACAACAGTCAGGCTGTGAATGGCAACAAATTCAATATGTGTGATTTCAAATATTTAAATCTGTCTATCAAACAGTATATTGGATTTTACTTTTAGTTTTGCAGTACAAAAAAAATTAAAAATCTAGAACTACTCAAGTGAGCCACAATAGGCAAGACTCACATCTCAGTTGCCATTTACTGAAAATCTCCCTTCCCTGAAGGTTTCTAGCTTGTGTTGGAATGCATTTTCTACGTGTAGAGACCACCATCTAAGCAGTAATCCTCCTGAGGTGTCAGTGTTCTAAGGAAACTACTTTAAAGTTTCATGGGTCAACAGATTGATATGGGAAAGACATGTATTTTTAAAGAATATTCACAACCTAACACATCTTGGTATATCCCATGTTAAACAGGTAACAGTCCCCACTGAAGCATACTTACTGTGCTAGGTGTGATCACCAACAAAGTGAAAGCATTTGCCTTAACACCCTTCAGTCCCCTTACTGGTGTGAAGCTGAATGAGCAGAATTTTGGCCTTATTGTGGCTGCTGATGCTTCTGGAGACTCTTGGCTCACTTCACTGGTAAGGCTTGGCAGGGTTTCAGAGACTGATGCAGAATGTGCTGTTGAAATAGGACATCCTTTGTACCTTGAGCTGAGTTTCAGCATGCTAAAAGAGTTGGTCAACCTGCAGGGCTTGAAAACACATGTAGTGAAAAGGAAAATGGACAAAATTATGACTTCATCAGATGTACACAGCCTGTTACCCCCTTTATACCACAAACATATGTTGTTTATATCTCAACAACAACCACCTGAACAACAGCCCTGGGGGTCCTGCAGGGCAGGCTCTTGCACTTGGAGGAGACAATGATCCATGTGCAGTTGACCTGAGCAGTGCAGACTTGGCTTTAGGACTGTGCCTCATGCCTTACCATACAATAAATGCAGCCAACTTGTCAAACCAAACAGTCCATAGGCAGCACCTGTTTGTCACCAGCCACAATGCCAAAAGACTGTTCCTGACATTATCTTAAAGTGAAGCAGCATGTTTTCCTACAAACATTCAGGTTTTTTTTTCCACAGTAAATATGACAAATAGAGTTGCTTTGCTTCTAAGAAAATCCTATAAAAATTCTGATGACTGCTGGTAGACCTCACCACAGATGGGAAGTCTAACTAGTGTGCCATGGCATGGCCAGAGGTCTATCTTACATTGTATCATTGGGGGGTCCCAGCATCAGAGGGAGCATAACATAAGATAAATTGCTATCCCTTTTGTGGGATATTAATAACATGGTTAACTTCCTGATAGCACTTTTGCCTTTCTTGCTAGGATCAAAAAACAACCAGCACCTTCTGATACCAAACAGAAACTATCTCATCTGGTCTGCACAGATTCATAGGATTTCCTACTTACTGCTATTAGCATTATTTTGACAGAAATCACAAACCATTTTCTGGGATGCCCTCTACACCTACTGCTCCTGCCCAGCAAAGGGCCTGGCTGTGTGTCCATGCCACAGAAAATACTCCTGATGACACAGGTATTGTGTAGGACACCCAAGAGGCAGTGCTGACTGACCAGAAGGCACCAAACTTCACCCATCTGCAATCTGGCCAGGAGGGAAGGGGAAGAAGTGGGTCCTGCTGTGCCCAGAGGGAAGGTCCTGAGCCCCAGGTGCAGCTGGTCAGCAGCTGGGTACAGCATGTCCAGGCAAAAGAAAAGCAATTCCTGCCTGCAGGTGTGGGACAGCACAGGCATATGCTGCTTACAAGATATGCAGAGAAAGGCGTACCCTTAAGCTTCAAAGAAATTTCTGCTTTTAAGAGTGTTTACTGCTTATGTGCAGGACATTTTTTGGCTCATTCCAAGTGACCCAGGAGTACTTGTGAGGTCTCTCTACCCTTTGCCTTAATCATTTTGGCAATGTAGATAATGAGAATTGCTGTGCAAATAATTTTGCATCTGTCAAGTGCTTTGAGATAACAAGATGAAAGACACAGGGAGCCTCATCTTGCCAAGAGGAGATCTGTCAGGATCTCCCAAAACAGTGCCCAGTTAATATTCAAGCAAGTGAGATATTGCTATTGAACATTTCAGGCAATTACAGCTTTCTCACAGTGGCTGCAAGCAATTATTGGGACCATTTTCCCAGATTTTCTCTCCCTACAGGCTTTGGTATTCAGCCAGATCAGTTTTTGTTTGTGTCTCCTCCCTTAGTGAAACTATCATAGATGTTGGCTTACTGATACCCTAGGCACAAAAATAGTTAATTACCTCCACCCTACCTCAGGGGAATTCTCCAAGGCACCTGGGCATTTAAGCCCCAAAATACAATGATCTCTAAGGCTACAGCCTTGTTTTGTAAATATATACATTTACATAAATATCCACCTATGGGAGATAATTCACAATCTTCATCCAGGTTTCTCTTACTGGGCATAGGACAGAGAATGGCAACTTAAGGTGGAGTTCAACTCAGGCAGCACATTGAGTGGAGGCATCCTAATGCCAAGGAGTAGGAGATGTACCTTTTGAGACAGGCATGCTGCAGTCCTGTCCACCTCCTGCCATTTATGCATCTAACCACCAATCTGAGCAGAGGTCAGTGTGTTTATGTCCACAGAGCTGAATACAACAGGATTGATCCTTCTGCTCAATGTCAGTGGCAAAAAATAATGAAAATTTTCTTTTTCTTCTTTTCTGATTAGAGGGTTGGATTATGGTTATTGAATTGCATTTAATGACTTCAGAGTTTTGGGGTTTTTTCATATTTAGTTCTTGGTCTCTCTTCTCTACTCAGAACCTATTGTAAATCCTATGATTTGTGGATATGTCCTTAAGTTAAGAGTTGTGTCTAGCAGAGTGGAAGAGACACTCAGAAGTTTTACTCAAATTTATGCTGAAATCTGAGTGCAGCTTGCCTCACAGAGGAACAAATTATTGCCATGATTATCAGGGAGGGAAGGAAATAAAGGCACAGCAGAAAAACCTTGCACACACCCTACTGTCAGGGTGGTCCTGGTGTATTTCATACAGTTTTTGGGTGTGAGGTATTTAAACATCTGGAGGCTGGACAGTTGTATCTCTGTATCTTTTATAAGGCTTTCACAAACATCAGAGTGAGATGCATCCTTGCTGATGGACTCACTAATGATACAGCCATTCTCAGAGCAAGTGCTATGAAAATAACTTTATAACTTTATAACATCTAACATAATCATAAGCAATATCATTTCCCAAATGCCACCACAATTGAAACTGGAACAGGCTTCAGCCATTTAACCATTTGAGCACTTTCTTTCTCTAAATGGCTTGTCCAGGGGAAGAAAAAGGAAAGGACCTGGTAAGCCTCTCTGAGGCTAGAGGGAATAAATTACGCGGCAGTAATTTTTAACAAAGCTACAGGAATTGTACATAAAGTAAATAAAATGTATTTATACTTTTGCTTTTAATATTTATTATTGGCATTTCAAAGTCATGCTTATCTTATTTATTATCTTATTGTCAGCATTGCCCTGGAGAATAATATTTTAAACAACCAGTGAATTTTCTAGAGGTGCCCATTGTGGACTCTATTTTTAAGACCTATGAGAGCAATAGACATAAAAGTTCTCATACATGATAAAAGCTTGGGACTGGAGTTTATTTTGCTATATATATATGTACATAAATATTTAAGCTACTATGCAGAAAGCATGGAGTTGTGTGGGCACCATGCTCAGATAATTTCCTCTCCTTTGTACTTTTCCTCCTGAATAGGTTACCAGCTTTGTGATCTATTCTGGCAAAGCAACTCATTGTGTGGCTGTGTCCCTCTTGGTCATCTTTTGTCATTAGAACTTATATTCCCACACTAGAAAAGTATAGAAATTACTCTGTTAAAGTAATTGTGACTTCCAGTTAGTCCAGAGAAGATGCTAGAGAAACAAAGATCACTTTTGTTTACACACTGGGCCCTCTGTGTCAGTTTATCAGTAGATGACAGCTTTCAGTTTTGTCATTACTATATGCAGATTATTTTTTATGTCAGAGAGATAAAGAGAATGAGTATTTTCATTTTTTAAAACACGAAAATGCTGCCAAGAATTTGAGAAATCAGAGGCTGAGTTTGCTCTTCCTTAACACAGATTCCTGCTCAGGATAGCTTTGTTTATGTGTCATTGGAATCAATCTCACAAGTTCTGACTGGAAAATCATTGTTCTTCTAGAAAAAATGCTTTACAAAAATGTATGCTTTTTAGTATTATACAAGCTGGGATTGCCTTATGAAGTCTCCCAGGTAATCCTGTAGTGATGAAAAATAAGAACTTTCCAACACTCCTTAAAAGTATATTTGTTCGGACAACCATTCATTTTAATGAAATACTAAGGGCTGCCAGTAATCCTGTTTTATGGATATTTTTTATCTTTGTTCTAGACTATTATAATGTCAATATATAAATACACAGTACTAATACATTAATATTTTACTAAATATATTTATATGTTTGCTTGTGCTTGGTGTTTAAAAAAACAAGTTTTAATGCATTTTAATTGTAGATAACAATGTTTTCTTTGGTCAGACCAGTTCAACAGCTATCATATTACCACTTATTCAGAATTTTAATATCTACCTTTTGATAATAGTCCCTTCAACTTTTTCATCTCACATTCTTCCCTTCTTCTTGTCTTCTTTGTATATCTCCCTATTTGAATATTGTCTACAACATTATAATAACTTCTTTCTAATCATATGCTTGTATTATTTTGCATAATAATGTCTTTAATTTTTTTTTGCTTTGTCTTTCCTTATAAATATTATTGTGCTCAAAATATTATTGTAGTTTTGAGACTAGTCCATCTCATTATGATACTTAACCTTCCTTCCAAAAAAAAAGGAAAGGAACAAAGCTAACAAGAGAAATAAAGATTCCTGAGTGCTGGTGCTACAAGCTTGATCTCCCTCATTCAGTGTGAGCCTTCTCCCTGTCTTCACCTGTTTTTGGAGTACAAGCATACTCCCATATGTGAACATATTAAAACAACAAAAGTCTGATCAGCCTTTCAGGGAGATTTCTAGCATTTTCTTTTACCATAAACAATACACCCCTTTTCTGTTAAGTAATCTCTGTTGTCTATGCTGTTGGTATTTATTTAGAGAGGCATCTAATATCTCTACAAAAGCAATGAAAGTCCAGATGAACTCCACTTGCTGTGGACAGTCCCTCCATGAATTCAAATTCAATTGCTTACCTCTCTTTTTAAATGTTTTTCTTTTTTAATAGCAAAACCAAGGTATATTATTGTCATAGAAAAAAAAAACCAGTCCATGAATGTGTGTATTTATGTTATGGATTTTTAAAAGCTAGTTCTAAGTACCTGGTAAAAGAAAATTAAAAGTCTCCTTTTTTAAAAAGGAAACCTGAATGCTTCTGTCACAAGTCTGTTATTAATTGTACTTTGATATTTCCAAAATTCTGGCTGAATTCAAGAATCCAAATGCTGCCATTTACCATTGTAATGACCAATTCTTCTGTCATTCTTGGCTGTAGTATACATCACTTGAAAGGAGAACACATGGAGAACTGAGAGAAGGATTGAACTGAAACTGTCAGACAACTGCAAGAAAAAACTTTCAGAAGATTGTTTTCAGGGCCTGAACAAGCTGATGAAAGTGAATCTACACAGGAATCACTAACCAAAGGCAATTGAAATGCCTCATGATTTATGCAAGAAAATGGTGGAAACTGAAGATGAATCTTTTGCTAGCTTTGCAAATCTTAGGGAATTACTGGCTGATTAAAACAATTTATGCAAAGTACCAGCTGGGCTTCCATTTACTCCAACTACTCTGTGTTTGAGAAATAATTGCACATTTTCCATCAGCAACATTTCTTTCAGTACTTACACAGTGGCAGAAGCATTTGAAGGAGAATCAGCTTTACAATAATCCCTGAACAAAAGGAGCAAAAGGAAAAACTTCAGTGTCCCCCAAAACAAACAAAACCCTCTAAAATCCCAACCCTTTCCTCACGGAGCATTACTCCTTCCACCCCTTCCAACCACAGGAGCAGCCATTCCCAGTGCAGGCTTTGGTGTGGAGGTCAGGGTGAGGGTGCTGCTGCCCAAACCTTGCTGATACTCAGGACACAGCTGACATGGAAACCTCCCTCTAACTACACCTACCAGCTGGCTTTATGTATAAAACCTGCTGTTCTGGAATTCAGCTACTCAACAAAAGATAATGGCCTGGGGTGTGCTTCTATTCTCTCTTATTTATAGCTTCTTGACTCATCTTTTAATCACAAAAGAAAAATGCACACTCAGGAGCATAAACATGTATAACTCCTCCTGCAATCTGCTTCCCTCCAGTAACTGTAGTGAAGAGGTTTGATGTTCAAGGACTTTGTGATGAACATCTTAAGCCTTTCAGAAATCTGAAAAATCTTCCTAACTGCAATTCTGAAGTGTTATTTATCACATAAGCTAATAGCAGTCTTTCACTAAGTTAAGCACAATTTCTTTGTCTAGCAGCAGAATATCACCTTTATTACAGGATAGTGACAACAGTGCTATCAGCAGGGAATCAGTCAAAACCTGATACAGACCTGGAGGAAATAATATGCCCTTGCCAGAAGATAAGTCAAGCAATGATATATATTTGCTAAAAATTCATTGGAACATCTCTGATAAACCCTTCAAAGTTCAAACAGTGCTTTTTTTTTTTTTCCACTGACAGAGATTTGAAGGTGTTTAAAGGATATTGTGTTTGAATTTGTCTTAATAGCATTAGCCAGGCTCTGAATGATATCAGTTTTATTTTCCAACCTAATCTGAACTATTTCTACAGTCATATACTGAATTTAGTTTCATTATGCTTTTCATGAATCACCTACTTTAGGGGCATTGGACCTTAGTGAAAAAAAGCAGGCCTTTATTGTGACAGGGAGATACATAAGTTGAGTTTTCTATATCTCTCTTTATTTAAGATCTTGAAAAAAACAAAAACAGGATTTAAGATTTAGGAGGGTCTACCTCAAGTGTATGCATATGAATAAGGAGGTGTGAAAAGGACAAAATGATGGTGGAAGCTCTCACACTCTTCTTGGAAATCAAGAGTGGATGTGTCTATGAAGTGCTATACAGTAATGTCCCTGGCACTTACAAAAAAGGAAGAACTGGTCAAGGATGTGAAGGTAAGGGGCAGCCTTGGTTGCCATGACCATGAGACAGTGAAGATCACGATCCTGAGTGGAGTATCCTGCAAAAAGCAGGGCTGCAACCCTTGTCTTCAAAAGAAAAATCCAAGGGTGAAATGGTTTGCCCAGAGATGTTGCAGAGTCTGCATCCCTGGAGATACTCAAAACCTAAGTGGACACAATCCTGAGCATCCTGCCTTATCTGATAGTGTTTTGAGCAAAGGGGATCTACTGCACAACCTCAGTGGTTCCTTTCAGCCTCAGCTACTCATCACTCATCAATACCATTCTCTGGTATTTTACACTCACACAGACTATTATAGTCAACAGCTCTCTACAAAAGCTAGAGTTTGATGGAAACCACCTCAGCTACTTGTGGAATGATGGAGATTAAAGTTATATAGATCAATTAAGAGATCTTTGTATTTTGGTGTATTTTGACATATGCCACAAGGAACTTCATAATATTACCCACCAGAAATTTCTTGATTGTCCACAGCATTTATCCAAACTATTTATAAAAAATAAACTACAGTGCTTTTTGATTGGAAAACACAGACATAAACCCTCAAATAAACTATCTAAGATGAAAAGCAAAATTTTAGGTATGATAAAAAATGTCATATAATGATAGTATACATAATTATTCATATTACTAAAATATATATGTAATCATCTTGACGACAGCATTTCTGTCTTTCAGGTATTTTTACTTCAATGTAAGAAGTTATCCCAGCTTTCTGATAGACTTTTTTTGTGCAACATGACTAATTTCTGTTTTTACAACCACTTTTATCACAGAAAGCAAACAACCTTCCTGTCTAATAGGTAGAATTACTTAATGCAACTGGGCTATAAAGGGAATCCTTGTTCCTGTGCAATTCCTGATTTCTCTATAGGGATGTATGAAAATGTTAATGCAAATATCCCATGACTGGAAAATATTTCATCTATGCAATACCAGAACATTAGGCAGCTTAGAGCACATTGAACACAGACCTGTGTGCCCAAATGGGGTTTCAGCCCTGTGTTGCTTCTTCTTTTTTTATATTATTCTGACTGCTACAATAGCCCTGCCTGACAAATTCCCGGGCTCTGCATCTATGGCCACAAAACCCACTCCCTACAATACACAGATTGTACAGGACACCCAGGAGCCAAGACTGACCAACAGGGAAAGCACCAAGCTTCAATTTGGCCTGGAGGAAAATGGGTCCAGCCACGGCTGGAAGAAAGGGCCTGGAAAGTGGGAAAGGCTAAAGGTCTTTTCTGGCAGTCTATAAACAGCAGGCTGCACAGAAAACCAAAGCTAGTAGAGCAGATTTTATACAGACTTCACTGAATGATGGGACAGAAAAATCAACCTTTGCCTTAGAAACTGTTTTATCAGTGTGGAGAAATCACCCAAATAGTGAAGGTGGCTGTCATTTCACTGGAAAAGTGTTCTGCAAAGAACACTTTTGGAAGAATCAGAATCTATAAAGCCTTGGCCTGATTTTATGAGAAGTGTGATAGTATTATATAACTTGGAGTTTCCATTCATAAATGTTATACTGATGATTTTTTGGGAAAAAACGTTATGGATTTAAACAGCTTAAATAGTTATGATCTCACTTGCCAGGGGAATTGCTAAGTGCTTTTTGTCTTTTCTAACATTCAATTAATTTATTCTTACTATTTCATTGTTCATTTTGAAATAATTTTTTACAGTTCAAATCATTAATTGTCCCCCAAAGCACTCAACCACCTGTTCATCTTCCAGTACCTACTCCTGTCTTATGGAAACTGGATTTATGCTTTCTCTTATTTAATTCTCAGAAGGCACAAAAGCAGTGGTGGAAGTCCAGAGTTTTCATGGCTTATATCACCAGCTAAATATAATTTATTTAAAGTGATTGAAATAGAGCTATTTAATAATAGAAAAGAAACACAGAGGAAGCACACAAGGAGGCACTTAGGGGCTTCCTCAACAGATACGGGGTTGCTCCTTAGAATATTAATTGTGTTAGAGGAATACAAATTTTCTCTCAAGGGAGACACTCTGTCTTCCCCAAAGATATTAGTATTCATAAAAATAATCTTCCTCCTTTTTTTCCTTTCTTGATGAGAGTCTTATGGACTTCAAAGATTAATTAAGAAAAAAAAAATCATTTCCATATGAAATCAGCTTTTTTGGTGCTTGTCTTCCTTGAACCCAGTGGAAAATCTGTCTGCAATTGCAATGGCACAAGTAGATTAGCTGGGACACATTTATGGGTATGTGCTTTTGGAGACTAAATTAAATAATGCATATAGCATAGGCTGCTGCTAAACTGCTAAACTTCCAGGGGGCTTTAGTTTTGTGCTAATTAGAATAATTAGCTCATAAATTTCTTTTTCAGAAGCAGAAAATGTTCTCTTGTGGCGTTGTAAAGGCTTATGTTGGCTATGTTGGATCCTCTACAGTCAGAGACAAGTTTCCTAAAAGCTCCAGACCCTGTGTTTGGGAGCATGACCATCTCCACTGAGTATAAGGGGAGCCTGAGAATCTGGGCAGCTACCCTTGATCCTAAAACCAGGGAGTGAATATTCCTGCTGCCACCTCGCTGCCTCCTTCAGATCCTTGAATTATCTGTGGTGTTGTCCTTTCATCTCCATCATCTGTGGTTCATTCCCAAACTAGCCATAAAGAAAGAGATTTTGAGTTTCCTGCTTTCCAAAGGCTTCCTCAAAAAATGTAAACCAGCCCACACAGAGAAAATTAAATTAAGATGGGAAAAAAAATTTTGAATGGTTTCTGAGTGATGAAATAAGGCACTAAATCCACTTTTTCAATATTTTTCACATGGAAAGCAATTGGAACTGAAGAATTTATTAAACACTTTAAAAATTTTTAGAGAATAATAAAATGTTTCCCTTGCTATTTTGTTCCTTATAGTTTAAGCAGTGCAGAATCAGCCTTCTACCTTGCAAAAAAAAAAATATCTGAAATATTAAATAATTATTTCCTCCAAAAATAGAGAATTTGTAAAATCCTCAATCTGGTATAAAAAAATAACTAATTTATCATTTAACTTAATTTAAATCCAGATTTTAGAAATCTTCTGGTAAAAAAATTGATGAATGATTTTTAAATAAAATTTCTGTTTGATGTCAGGATGTGAAATAATCTAGTTTTGAAAATTTCAGATGTATCACATGTACAACAGCAAGGCTTTATTCTAAATATTGCCAGTAAAAGGACTTATCAAAACTGCAGCATTTTCAATATCTATTTCCACCATCCATTTAAAGTTTAACAAAAAGTTTATGTCAAGAAAGAAATTAACTCTTACAGATTTGGGGAGTTTCTACAAGTAGTTTCTATTTTATTTTCATTTCCTTGCTAGTAAAGAGGTGGCAAAAATAGGCAGAATATTCCTATTTACATACTCTTTCTATATTTAATCCTGGTGACAGTCAATGAAAGCTTGAGCAATCAGAAACTTTCCAAGTAATGTTTGCTGGGAGGTGTCACTGCTGGCAGCTGGGAGAAAGAGAAAATTCCCCAGCAGTTAAGGGTGCATTTGCAAGCTGCAAAGAAATCTCATGTTCAGTTTTCTCAGTGTTGATGTTTAGAATAAAATTAGTTGAAACTAACATGATTGTGTATCTTTGTTTAACTGTTTATCACAATGGACCATTGGATTGGGGGTCCTTGAACAGGATTTGCTCCGTGATGTCATTAGGCTAAGCATCAGTAATATGTTTCTCTCAAAGTACTTTGTCCCCTTTCCAGTGGGGATGTTGTCCTTCTGACAGACTTTTTGGAGCAAGACATTTCACAAAATCCATGCTCCTGTGATTGGCAAAAAGTTCTTCTTGTGATTGATTCTTTTCATTCCTTATTTTTAATTATGATTATAGGGCAGTTCAATAATGCATGTTACCTAATGTCATCTTGTGACACTAAAAAATGTAAAATCTATTTCTATAACCATTGCTGATAGCAACCAGGTAATGGAACAGGTAATAGAAAGATCTAGGTAGATAAAGCCATTTTCTGGACACACCTGTACTGTCATGTTAGTGTCAAAAACCAGAACTGTGCTGCATATTCTACTGGTACTGTGCCATAACTTGCAGTTTTCTTATAACCTTTTCTGCTAAAAAGCCAAACAGACTTTTGGGTTTTCTTTTTAACAGCCTTTTTATGAGCAGCAGCTTAGGAAAAGTTATAATTTGAAACCTGCAGAAGGTGTTTTCTTGTACAAAACTGTGTTTTTGTGGTTTCTGATCCACAGTGACAGTATATTTCTATTTCAAGGTAAAGGCCCTCTTCCTATGTTGCAATTGCTGTCTTACCATACTTTTAAAGAGAGTGAGATTTACAAGGACATATTTTTTGGTCCAGACAACTTATAATTTTCACATATTAAAAAAAACCCAGAATACAATTTAGCAAATATAACTACTTCTGACTTGCCTTCCTCGTGTTTTACTTGCCCCAGAAGCAGAGTTTCACCCTCCTTGAAAGATTATTTTAATTACCTATCTGCTTTGTGAATTCCCCATCACTCCCTCAGCCACTCAGAAGAACAAAAAGGTGTTATATTTAAAGGCATCAAAGACCAGAGATACTCCACCACTGCATAGACTTCCAGGGTTTAAGCTCTCAACATAAACCATTTATCAGTGGCAAAAGTGTGTAAAACAAATCCAAACCTTATAAAAATAATTCCCCTTAAATATATTAGCAACTGATAGCATTACTTTTACTTATGTTTTAATGTGACAAACACCCATCAGAACAAATCATGAAGTCAGTCAGAGGAAATTCCACCTAAAAATTGCATAACAGCTGACTAATTTCCTCACAGCATGGGCCTAGAAGTACACAGATAGAAATAGTATAAGGGAACCAAATTAGAAAGTGGAAGTTAAGCCTTCAAGATTTTGAAAATGCCAAAATTAGAAACAGCTTCACAGTTTCATCTTTGCTCGTTGTACCAGGCAGCATCTCTTCTGAGCCACAGGGCGATGTTTCTCTTCTTCACCTCCCAGGCTCAAACGCCCCCTTTCACCAAACTCCAGCACATCCCCTGGGTCCTTTCCCACCTCCAGCCTCACCTGCCCTGCATATCTTGCCCCTTTGGTGGGCAGATCACTCTCTGCAGCTCTGGCCTTCTTTGGTGAGAAGGAGGAAAGGCATGTATTGGAGAGGCAGGTAACCACAGATGCCTCCAGCACGGATCCAGAAGCTGCTCGAAGCCTGCAGCTTTGCACCCAGTTACTGCTCCTGAGCAGGATCTTTGTGAGCATGGGCTCCTGCAGCTGACCAGGTGTGTGGGCACACCTCAGTGGAGATGCTGGTGGACACCTCGTGCAGAAGGAACCTTTGTGGCCTCATGGCAGCTCTGCAGCCAGAGAAGGGGCTGTGGCTAAAGACAAACCCATCTCTGCTGGAACAGGACGCTTCTTTGAGGACTGTAATTTGGAGAAAGTCAACAACTGGCCTCAGGGTGATTCATCTGACAAGCTTCAAATCCCTGCCAAAAGGGAGAGTGGTGACAGAGATTCTCAACTAAAAGACTTTGCATTATGTATCAGCTTTAATCTGAATCTTGGCTATATATAGATTTACCTGTGACTTTTTAAGTTCACAGCCACAAAGCTGAACCAGTGCCTCTAAAATGCCAGCCAGAGCCCTGCCACTTGGAGCAATTGTGGGAAATTGGAAAGAAAACTGTACAGAGGAGAGCTCCTGGTAGTGTTAATGGAATGCTGCTGCTTCCAGCTGGAGGGCACATTTCTTGTGCCAAGACAACGGTGTCCCTCTGAACACAAACAGCTCCCTTCTTCCCTGTAAACCACTACCAGGCTTAACAACCAGACCCTGCAAAACTGCTGCTGCTATAGATGAGAAAGGCAGAGAGGGACAAGAAAAGGTTCTCTCAGGAGCAAGGGCACACAGGCAGTTTGGCCACCAGAGGACATGAACGGGGAAAGCAGATGATAGTCACAGTTGCCATCTAATGGCCAGGAGTCAGAAAATAGAGATAGGGAGAGATGATACAAGTAGTGAAAAGGAGGGGTGAAGGGGGAAGGGACTCACTTTAGGAGTGCAGGTTTGGGGCTGAGCGCTACTGACTGCTCCTATTTCTAACTGGAAATTCAATTTGTGGGATTCACATCATGGAATGGAAAAAGATGTTTAGATCTGACACTAAATTTTCTATTGAGCCCTGCAAATAGTGTGAACAGCCAAGCTGTGCTTATCATATAGTCACATGTTCTTTACTGCAGGAAATGTTGCAGAGTATCTATATACTTTTGGTTATTCTTTAGAGAGTAAGAAGTAGAGAGGGAAAAAAAGACCTGTTCCCATTTATCCATTTATAAGGATGCTGCAGACAGTGCACATCCTTGGTTAAAAAGTATTAAAAGCTGATCAGAATCTGTGTTTCTTTCCCAAGGCCTTTCCAGAGTGCCACAAGATAGAGGAAGAGTTTTCACCAGCAGAGTGCGGTGTTTCCCTAAAAATATGGCATCATGAATGATCATTGACATCGTAAAAGGTACTCTCCCACTCTCTGCAAAAGCTGTTTTTTTTACTAAAGACAACTTGAAAAAAAAACAATTGTATTTTCTGAAAGAAGGTGCCCTTAATAATGATCATGCTAATCAGGGAAATTATGCTGTAAAGTTCAAATATGCACAGCTGTAACAATCTAATTACAGTAACACTTTCTGGCAGTAAATCTGTGTTTAATGAAGTGCAAAAGTATTACATTTAGCATGTGAATAGACAGTGAGACTAACCATGTGCTTAAAGTCAAGCAAATTACTAAGTTCTTTTGTAGATCACATCATACTTAATATGCAGATTACTGCCAGGATGACTTCCCTTTTTAAAAAAAAATGATTTTTTTTTTTAAATTCTAACTATTTTGAAACATGCACCTACTTCCCTGGAGGAGTTTCTTTTCTTTTGTTTACCCAGAGCATCATCATATTGCCACTCTAGTTTTCCCAGACAAATTGTGTCAAGATTAATCCTTTTCCTTTTTTTAAGAAACATTGGAGGAAGGCAAATAGCTAAAGATTTTATTTTGAAAACAAATGTTACCCATTAATTATGGTGTCTGTTCAACAAACATAGGATATAGTTCAAATATGCAGCCAAAAACATCTGGAGCAATCCTTCAGGCAAATGGAATGAGGAAATACAGTCAAGGAAATGGAAGAAAACCACAGTCGTCCTCAACTACGGCAATGCATCCCACATCCACTTAACTTGTCATGCTGTAATTTAGTAAGAATACTGCTTGGACCAAATGTCTACTTTTGCACCTTGCTGAAGCACATATAACCACCCTACTCAAGATGTTAAGACATGAATAGTATCAGCTGCACTCACCAAAAGATCAACCATCTTATTTCTGGCAGCCCTTCACCCATTTCACAGTGGGACTGCATTTCTCCCTGGTGTATTGAGTGAGGGGTGCACTTCCCTTCATTTTAATGAGTAAATTTGGCTCAGGTTATAGTCAACAATGAGAAACAGATGCTTAGACAGAGGACTTATCTGAGTGCCGTAGACACTTACCTTAGTCTTAGGGTGTTTGGTCTTTGGAGATGTACACCCTTGGTGGCTGCACAGAGGGAGCCTGGAGTGACTAACTTTGGATGGCTAACTATTTAAACAGCTGGATTAAAGAAAATAAACCCCAACCATACCTTTAAGGGCACTTCTCCTCCCACCATTCCCCCCCAGGAACTATGTGGCTTAGTATGCATGACATTCCTAAATGGGGAAGGGGGCAGGCAAGGAGGGGAGGCCGAGAAGAGAAGAGAAGAGAAGAGAAGAGAAGAGAAGAGAAGAGAAGAGAAGAGAAGAGAAGAGAAGAGAAGAAAGAAAGAAAGAAAGAAAGAAAGAAAGAAAGAAAGAAAGAAAGAAAGAAAGAAAGAAAGAAAGAAAGAAAGAAAGAAAGAAAGAAAGAAAGAAAGAAAGAAAGAAAGAAAGAAAGAAAGAAAGAAAGAAAGAAAGAAAGAAAAAGTTCTTTTGCATTCTATACTTCCCTTTCAGTTTCTTTCTCAAAACGGATGTGGGGAGCCATTAAATGTCAGCTCAGCCAGCGTGGCTCAAAGCTCACTGTGACAAGGTCATACAGAGGTGGCAAATGAATGCACAATGAATTCAGCCGAGTACTGCTGGCTGCAGCAATTCTGAAGAGGTCATGCAAGCCAGGAAAATAAAGAAAAGCAAGAATTTTTGTATAGAAGTGGAAAGAAATAAAAGTATATGTGCTTTGTATGTCACACCTTGGCATTTTTTAGTTTATCATTACTTTTAAGCATCACTGTACTTTCAAACCTGATCTACTATTATTGCTAGAAAACTAAGCAAGCAAGAACAGTTGTGCTGGTAACTATTTAAACAGTGACAGACATGCTAGAAATTTGTCTGTGGGCAGAGGAAGAATCTGGCAGGTATGCAAAGAAAAAGAAAACGGGACAGATAGGAATGTGTGAGAGGGCTTGGAGAAGAACAGGAATCAAGCAAAGAGTGGCATCCATGAGAAAAGATAAGCTGTGCTTTGTTTTGTGTTATTTCATTTTGCACTAAAAGACACAAGTATATGCACATGAACGTGCACATATACACTTATAAAACTGCATGGTATGATAATGGTTTATTATATTGAAACTTTTGGCTTTTCATTACTTTTGTGACCTCTATATTAAACAAGGATTCACTTTTTTTTTCCTCATGGAACTGCAAGATATAAAGAAACTCCTTTCAATAGAAGTAGATATCCATTGATCCTGCAATATTTATACAAAATGTTAAAGGACACAACAATATGGTTTAAAAAAAATTAAGTTCTGGAGTTCACAGCACCTTACAAAGCATCAGCCAATATTCAAACTGGTGTGAGTGGACTGCATCAAAATTATGTACTCCGTATCCTGCCCTGGGAATCACTTTCCATCTTCACAAGACAAAATTAAAAATTTAACTACTGTTTTCCAACATATTAATCTAATTTTTTTCCTGCAACAGGATCTGCCTGGATGACACACGAGGCAGATGTGCTAATTTTAAATGCAACTTCCCTCAGGATGTGGAGCCTTTCAAGGATCTCAGCAGCAGCAGGCTGTCTGCCTGAGAGAGCAATTTCCCCTTACAGGTGGATTGAAAAAAATAGAGGAATATGTTTAGACATTTGCCTTCATATTCTATCAGAATATAAGGTTTAAGTATTTTGTAATGGAACAACTCATTTCCTCATTGTTTCAAACACTGCTGCCAAATACACAGGAGAAAGTGCATTGTCCTATGAGAGGCTGTGAGAAAGCTTTAAAATATGGATTAGGGAATAAAACATGTAAGCATCTGCCTTGATTAATTATTGGCATCTGTTAATAAGATGTAAGTCTCTGCTAGTTCCTTTAACTGTATGAAAATTATATGATAATTATATTATGAAGCAAACAGGTTTACATACTGGAGCATTTTGGGCCAGGATAGACACCATAGAAAGCCTTTCCTCAAAAAAAGAGGAATGGAGCTCGGTTTGACCTTTGGACCTCAGCTGTGCAATGTCGCTCCTGGTCTCAGTGATCCTCACACATGCTGCAATTTCAATCTCCATCCAAACAAGGAGAAGCCAGTCCTTCAACCCAATTCAGAAAGCTGCTTGTGCCTAAAGTCATGGTCATTGCACCAACACTGACTTTTCCTCTGTCTTCACTGAAGAACTTGGTGGTGTCAGGGTGATGGTGCAGTGGGACACAAGCACCTTGATGCAACCAGCTGCTGTGAGTGGAGCGAGAAGTGACCGGAGGCTGTGGCCATGGAGCTGTAAGGGCTCACAGAGTGGGGGGTGGGTTTGGCTGTGCACTGGGCTCAGATGTGCTGCCAACCAGCAGGAATCACAGAGTCAAAAATTCACATTGCAAAAGACCTCTAGGATCATCCAGTCCAACCATTAACCCAGTACAGCAAAACCCACCACTAAACCATGTTCCTTAAGGGCCATATCTACACATCCTTTCAATATCTCCAGGAATGATGACTCAACCACTTCCCTGGGCAGCCTGTTACAGTGCTTGATTACCCATTTGGTGAGGAATTTTTTCCTATTATTCAATCCAAACCTCCCATGGCACGACTTTAAAGTTTAGCAAGTCCAAGTGCCGAGTCCTGCATTTTGGCCACAATAACCCCCTGCAGTGCTATAGGCTGGGGACAGTGTGGCTGGACAGTGCCCAGGCAGAAAGGGACCTGGGGGTGTTGGTCAACAGCCGACTGAACATGAGCCAGCAGTGTGCCCTGGTGGCCAAGAAGGCCAATGGCATCCTGGCCTGTGTCAGGAATAGTGTGGCCAGCAGGAGCAGGGAGGTCATTCTGCCCCTGTACTCGGCACTGGTGAGGCTGCACCTTGAGTGCTGTGTCCAGTTCTGGCCCTTCAGTTTAGGAAGGACGTTGAGATGCTGGAGTGTGTCCAGAGGAGGGCAATGAGGCTGGTGAGGGGCTTGGAACACAAGCCCTGTGAGGAACGGCTGAACAAGCCCAGCTCCCTCAGCCACTTTTTGTAAGACCTGTGCTCCAAAGCCTTTACCAGCTCTGTTGCCCTTCTCTGGACATGCTCTGGTACCTCAATGTCTTTTTTGTAGTGAAGGGCCAAAAGGTTTGATTTATTCCAGACCTTAGTAACATGGACACTCCACTTCTGTGAGTGTTGTGGGCTTAGGCTTGGTTGGGCTCAGAGATGAGATGTGACAGAATTTTTTTTTTTTTTTTCAAAAAAAGAAAAGCTTTTAAAATGGAAATAGCATTGAAAGGCTGCATGGAAAATCCTGTGGGGTAGCAGAGGTGTGGTACCAGGCTCTCCTGGCTCTCAATGCATGAAGTTCTGCTGTTCATCCACTTTTTTTCATGCCAAAAGCAAAATCAAGCAGAATTACCAATATCTGGGAAGCCACTATCCCTCCAGAATGTCTGAAAAGGTCCAGGTATAAAACACAGAGAAGCATTTCCATCCAAGGTTTCTTTAAATTAAGATACAATTTTTAGGCATTTATTTCACAAGAACGGCTTCCATTAACATCATTGCAACCAGTGTGGGAAGAGGATACTCAGGCAGGGATCAGCATTAGCTCCATTGATTCCTTTGTGCAAATTGCAATCCTTTCCCCTCATTCTACCTTGCAGGAGTATGGCCCAGTTTACACCCTAAGTTTAGGAGTCCTTAGTGAGCCCAGTGATTTGCCTGGAAAATGCAGGAACAGGCAAGAGTCTTAAGATGCCCATAAAACCTATTTCTTGTGGGAATCTCCTCACTTAGTCAACAGATCCCAGGTTAAGTTATCAGACCTACTTAATGTTGACTTTAAAGAGAATTAAGTATACCCAAATATCTCTGAGAGTCTGGGTAGTTCACTGGTTACTACTAAAGTACTAAGGGTCTCACCTAATATTAGCTATCTAAAAGTTAAGTGACTATTGTGAGGTAGTCCTTCTAAACTCTCCTATGGTCAATGACATGGCAGTGAGAGGAAACTAGAGAGTGATTCATTTCCTCAACCTCTATCCTTGGATTGGCTGAACCAGCTAAGGCTGTTGCACTGGTTGTGGGAAGAGTCTGGGCTCCAGCTGCAGAAGGACTTCGGCAGGATGACTCGCATCCTCTGCAATGCTTTCAGCAGCAGTCGGGGGAATCAGGGAATGTCCGCTTTTTCTGTAAGTGAGACTAAGTTTTCCAAGTCACTTCCATTTTTTTGAAAAAGACTGTGTCTGTCAGGCTACTAAGAAAAATCCCCCTCTCAAAACACCTCTCACCTTGATAGAGGACTGATTGCTTACTTTTAGTGGACACGTTTTGTAAGGGTTTCCCATCCTGGCTGTATTTCCTCAGTTTGGTCACAAGAACAACAGCAGTCTCACAGGCCCTAAGGGAGTCAGGATATTTTACACTTATTGCTTTCCCATTATCCAAAGAAAGAAGTTGAATTGGCTTGACCCCTGTTGGCAGTTCTTTATCGTGATGTTATCTTCCGGGTATTTAATATTTTTTTTCTGAGGCTTGAAGTTAGGCTGTTAAGTATATTATGACACTGTGTTTCTGTATCCCACCAATTAAAAATTAGTATAGACTTTGACATTTACAGCTTTTCAGAGATTTTTCTTGTCTCTCCCACATTCTTTGAAGAACCCCCTAAGTTATTACTTTTATTTGTTTCATAAATATCTTGTCAAATTTCATCAGAATGATTCAGCTTGAATACATTTATCTCAACCTCACTGCCTAACTCAATCTTCCCTTAGTTTGACATGCCACTCCTGTCTTTGTCTGTCTAAACTAGTGTGATTAAATCCTCACAGAGTTTACCTTTTGGCACCCAAAGGCATAAGGTATTTTCTCATTTTCCTTAAAATTTCATAGGGAGGTTTAAGTTTTAGCCACTCATTTGCTCAGAAATTTTTATTTCATGATTGTGGATACTTAGTATGTCTCACCCCATATTAAGGCAGATGGACATCACCAACTAGATGAGGGAGTGGTAGGGAATAAGACCTTCTGAGACAAATCCTAGGAGGTACAGCAATTGTCTGTGGAATCCTGTGATTTCAAGCCATGCCCCTTGCACTCATGCTTGTGCAATGTTTTCAGCCCATCACAGTCTGAATGAGAGATGAGGTTCAAGGTGCTCTCCTATCATGTTAAAATTTTAACCCCATAGGGTCTGAGTAGCTCCATCTACCTGGAGGTTGCCCCATCTTTGATGCCAGAGTACAAAGAGCAGGCACTAGCACATGCTGCACCTCTCCTCTGCAAAGGGCCAGGTGACATCACAAGTGGAGGACAGAGGGGTTTGGTGTCCCCTTGAGCACCTGTGGGAGATGCCTGTGGTCCCTCCCTAGTCTAATCCAGGAAACACAATTACAAACTGACTGCATTTTCCCCTGCAGCTTCCTGAGCTCCCACTATAGGCTTCAGGACAAGTATGGTAGCAACATTAAGGCAAATTTGTCTCTTTGCCCTGCTCTCCAGGCTGCATACTGAAATGTTCAGTGAAGCATTGCCTATGTTTGGCACCTGGATTACAGCAGGCTGGATTTCATCCGTCTGATGCTAATGATGTATTTGTTAATATATGAGAGGAATGTTATGTTAACAAATGAGAGGAATACTGATATTATGCAACCACATGAGTACTTTAATACATCATTTGAAAAGTGGCAGATTTATATAAAGTATCTAAGATGCTGAAAGAAAAATTACCCCAAATACCCATTTATATATACAGTCATTTTACGGTGTCTCATGAAATCTTGCCCAAAAAAAAGCTTGGGTCAAAACTTTGCGTCAGAAAATAATTAATCAGTTCTCTGAGGTAGACTGATCAGTCTCACTCTTTGCTTCATTCTTTCTCCATTACCAAATCCCTCCACAATCTTTCATTTCCTTCCTTGCCCATTAATTGAAAACAGTAGCTTTCTCTCCCTGAGACAGTTTTGACTAGAAGTATCAAAAGTAAGTCTCTGATGTCTCCATCTCAGCTGATATCGCACACCCTCAGCCCTCCTTATACTCTGAGGATAGTAGGGGGTGGCCAGCAAATTGACCTATTTTGGCACCAAACCACAGGACAAAGACAAATGCTAACAGCATACTAATTTAGATAATATCCACAGCATATCTTAGCTGGTGCAAAAGAAATAATGGACTCTTTTAAGGTTTTAAATTGAAGGTGCTGTTATATACTATGGATGCTGGTGGCAGATGGGCAGCTACCCAGATTAATAAGCATAAATGACTTTTTATACCGGCTGACTTTCTGCATTATCTTCCCCGAATCAAAAGGGACTTTGGATATTTGAAAGATTCAATGGCTGAAATAAAAAGAGCATTTCCATCTGTGACTTCTTTGTCTGTGTCTAGGTTCAATTATTAAAGGCAAAGGATAATCAAACTGCTGAGCTCCAAAAAATTGCCCAAAGCGTAATGACATAGGATAGCTCATTTTGAGCAATCCATTCATAAGTGCATTAATACAACTCATGCACAGCTCCACTTGGCCTTACCTCAGCAAAACAGTATCCCCTGCAAACATCAACTCTGTTTCATGGTATCGTTTATTTTCTCTCTAATTGTGTTTTGTTTGCTAGGCAGTACTATTAAAAGCATTATTGTAGAACTGGTGAAAAGCACATGCAGATGCCCATAAAGAGGGAGAACTGGTTTGAATTGCAATAAAGACCACTTGCTACCATTTTCCATCTCATTCAGAAGCTCTAAAAAGGGAAACAATACACAGGAGCCAATGAGTAATACGAAAGTAATCAATAAGTCTGAAAACTTCATCAAGCCATTAAATAAATGACTAGTTTGCTCTCATCTGGGACAACTGCCTAAGCATTCAGTAGCAATACTATCACTCTGGCTAGACAAGCAAGGTGGCACCATTGGTGTGACTGAACCGTGGCCACAATGCTTTGCTCTGTTCTCTGCCTAGAAAACAGAGAGGCAGTCTCAAAAGCCATGACAAATATCCATCTCAAGGGAACCTAGTTGGGCTGCACTGGTTACTCTCAAAAGGAGACAATAAAAAGCATCCTAATGAAGATTTAATAAAGGTAACGAATGACACACAGAGAATAAATAACTGGAGATACCTCTTCGTCACTTGCCCTCGTGGCAAAAGCAGATCTCCAGTGAGAGTGGAACACCATGCATCTGCTGTTGGTAAAAAGATTTCTCATACAACTAAAAATTAACTATGTGAATTCCCACTAGGCGTCAAGAAGAAAAGTTTGGTAAAGTATAGCAGACAGGCAGCAAAGGGACAGTGGAACCACTGGCAGCACCAAGGAGCATTGCAAGCTTCTGCTCCTTCTTGCTTATTCTCACTTGCACTGTTCTCTGGTGCCGCTTCTTATACCCTTGATGCTACACCTGCTTCACCTGTGTGCCCTTTTGTGGTTGGTCAGTACACCTCAGCATTCCATGCCTCATCACCTTCAATACCAGACACCTGTCTGACACAGCTGCAGCCTATTGGGGACGAGGCTTGGCCACAGCCCCACTCCCAATTCCCACAAGCTGTGTGCCTACAACAGTAAAGCTCATGAAAAGGGCTATGAAACAAATGCCCAGTTATGGTCTGTTCTCCTGAAGGAGTATAAAGCCTCATGCCTCACTCCAATTCACAGTGGGCTTCTCACATCAATAATGCAGAAGCATAAGGCAGTCTTTGCATGGGCCCTTGCAACTCTGCCATATTGATCACTTACTGTACTCAGACCTGAATATTTATCTCCAGCCTATTTTTCCTGCTGTTTCTAATCTATGGCACTATTTTTTCCTCACTATCTGAGTTCAGAGTCCCCATAAAATATGTTTCCCATAAGTTTTTTTTTTTAACATAGCAATTACCTATTCTTGTTAATCTCTGTTCTACTGGATCTTGCATTCTAATGTTTTAGGAAGCATCATCTTAATATTTTCCAGAAGCAATATTAACACATAATATAATATTTTCTGAGCATATGTTAGAACTCCAATTACAGTTCAGCTAATGAAGCCATACAAATGTTCAATTAAATCAAACATATGCAGTGCAGTCTACCCACCAAAGTACTTGTCCAGCAGTTGACTGTAATGAGATTATGTGGATTCCTATCAGATCTGCTTATTCAAAGCTTTTGGGTGACTTACAGACTTAGAATATTGAAAAGTAAATTGAAAACAAGTGAGTGGTCATCTCTCTGACTGCAGGTTGTTCATCACTGGGTCCCTCATTCTTACCAAGAACAAGAGACTGAAAAGCCTCAGCATTTCTTCTTGACTAACTCCCTTCATACTTCTTGCTCGTCTTCTCTTCACTCAGGAAGGCAAACCACCAAAATTTGTAGGGTTTCCTCTTTGCCTCTGTCGATTTTAACTTTTAAAAATAGATTAAATGTTCCAAAAATGGAACTAGTCTTCAAAATCTTTGTTTCATCTTCCAAATAAATTTTCTTATTTTCCAAATACAGTGTAAACAGCACCTATTGGCAAAGTCAGCAAATCCAAAGCAAGTTATTCCAACTCCATGGTTACGGAGCACATAACCATGGAGTTGGAATCCCACATGCTGTAGATGGATGGGATGCTGAAGCGCTTGTGCCCAGTGGTATGGGCTCAAGAAAGATGTTAGAACAAACACCAACAGACTCTCTCATTTCTTGTTGAAGTATTCTATGGATTAATTGAAACAGACAATTAAGTACCATCCTCCTGCCAGCAAACAGTGGCATTCCTATTTTTCTGATAACCTCGTATTACTCTGGGAGACGACATATAATTTTAGATTCCCTATATTCATGAATTTTAGAAAAAAAAAAAAGCATACTTCCAATTTATTAGCATTCCCTTAATGGTCAGAGCCTCCCTCATGGCAGTGTGTTGGAGTTGCAAACACAGAACAAAAATATGGGTTTAGACTCACTGCAGAAACTGGAACAGTAATTTTGCTCACCAGTAAGTGATAAATGAAGTTCTTGCTATAATTCTGCCCCAGGATCAGCAGGAGGGAGGCTCTTTAGATCACTGTAATTCATTACTCGCTTAGAAATTAAATCAGCCCACATTTACAGAGTCCTAGTCCCTCACTCTTTTGAAGAATTTGAAGCAAATTTCAGATTTTTCAACTTCATAGCAAAGATGGTGATAGTTGTAAGCTGCATGTGAACAACTATTTTGTGCATGAACACACTGCAAGGCTGTGTTTCAATTCAGTATCATCTTTTAATGGGTGAAAATATGTGGCTCACTGGATGCTCCTGGGATCCAGATGGGAGAGCTGAGCAAACTGTGGGCTATGCAGTACATACTGCTACCCTCAGTGCTAAGGAGGGGTGGGATGCTCCAGGTTGATGAAGCTTTTCAGAAAATACATTTTGGCTGAATTTGAAAATCCTGAAAAGGAGCCTGAATTTTTTCGTCTTAAATAATTTTGCCCATATCAGTAACACATCCAAATAGGAAAGATTCTCCATTGCCTTGCTGCTTTGCTTTCATTTTAGTGGTGTGTGAACTGGATGTGCAACACCAACCCTTACTGCCTGGGTATTTTCCAGCAAGGTAAAAAATGTTAATGTGAATAACCCTCAGGCTAAAAAAACATTGAGTCAATATAGCATAATGTAATATAATATTGTAGGTATACCATATTATCATATTACATTAAAAATGTACTCTATATTATGCTGCATTTAATGTTGTATATGTATTACATATTCCATATTCTATGTTCTGTATTACAGTATATATATATATATGCAATATGTGTGATATATTGTATTTTGTACTATACATATTGTATATTATATATTATACATATACATATATATATATACACACACATATATATATGCTGTAGGTACATATACATATATATAAAGACTATCATCACCACAATCTCTGGCCACATTCTCACAGAAATGGTAGAAAGAAACATATTTTTGAGGAGTCAGGGTTCTGGTGTGTGTTAGTCATGGTCTGATCAAGCATTAAGGAATTCTGGAGTGATGTAATTTCTAGATCTTTGATAAACTTAGTCAAGAGCAAAGCACTGGGTGCTCAAAGTAGCTTATGTGCCTGTTTCAGGACACGTATGGATCTTTTCTGCTGAAGCTGACCTTCACTGTCTAAAGCTTGTGTTTTCTTGAATACTGATGTTCAGTCTGTGCAAACCCATGGCAATCCCTATTGCCGTGGTCCATGCATTGAAAAAGGACTCTTGACAATAATTTCAGAAGGCTAATATGATTTATTAAAATAACTCTATAATCAGAGGATTTGGGCTATAATGTGCCCAGGTACAGAGCTCAGAGCTGTTCCTTCACTGCCCTGTACCAGAAGCTCGAAAATGCTTACAATATCAGAAAGATATAACAGTCTTTCAGCTCCTTCTCCCACTCTCCGGAGGAGGCAGAGGAATTTAATGTCTTTGAAGAATAACACACCAGATATTTGTTTACAGAAGGCTTATACAGAGTAAAAGACAGCACAAAGATGCTTTCTTATGAGAAGAAATTTTCTGCAGGTTTGTACACAGAGAAACTTATAATATGTTCTTGCAACAAATCCCCAGTAAAATTTGAACCCTACCATTTATACATAAACAGTTGCATTCCAAATAACCAATGTTAGAACTAAGCAATGGCAGGACTAACACTAGCAGATGCAGTGTAAAGNATGGGTGAAAATATGTGGCTCACTGGATGCTCCTGGGATCCAGATGGGAGAGCTGAGCAAACTGTGGGCTATGCAGTACATACTGCTACCCTCAGTGCTAAGGAGGGGTGGGATGCTCCAGGTTGATGAAGCTTTTCAGAAAATACATTTTGGCTGAATTTGAAAATCCTGAAAAGGAGCCTGAATTTTTTCGTCTTAAATAATTTTGCCCATATCAGTAACACATCCAAATAGGAAAGATTCTCCATTGCCTTGCTGCTTTGCTTTCATTTTAGTGGTGTGTGAACTGGATGTGCAACACCAACCCTTACTGCCTGGGTATTTTCCAGCAAGGTAAAAAATGTTAATGTGAATAACCCTCAGGCTAAAAAAACATTGAGTCAATATAGCATAATGTAATATAATATTGTAGGTATACCATATTATCATATTACATTAAAAATGTACTCTATATTATGCTGCATTTAATGTTGTATATGTATTACATATTCCATATTCTATGTTCTGTATTACAGTATATATATATATATGCAATATGTGTGATATATTGTATTTTGTACTATACATATTGTATATTATATATTATACATATACATATATATATATACACACACATATATATATGCTGTAGGTACATATACATATATATAAAGACTATCATCACCACAATCTCTGGCCACATTCTCACAGAAATGGTAGAAAGAAACATATTTTTGAGGAGTCAGGGTTCTGGTGTGTGTTAGTCATGGTCTGATCAAGCATTAAGGAATTCTGGAGTGATGTAATTTCTAGATCTTTGATAAACTTAGTCAAGAGCAAAGCACTGGGTGCTCAAAGTAGCTTATGTGCCTGTTTCAGGACACGTATGGATCTTTTCTGCTGAAGCTGACCTTCACTGTCTAAAGCTTGTGTTTTCTTGAATACTGATGTTCAGTCTGTGCAAACCCATGGCAATCCCTATTGCCGTGGTCCATGCATTGAAAAAGGACTCTTGACAATAATTTCAGAAGGCTAATATGATTTATTAAAATAACTCTACAATCAGAGGATTTGGGCTATAATGTGCCCAGGTACAGAGCTCAGAGCTGTTCCTTCACTGCCCTGTACCAGAAGCTCGAAAATGCTTACAATATCAGAAAGATATAACAGTCTTTCAGCTCCTTCTCCCACTCTCCGGAGGAGGCAGAGGAATTTAATGTCTTTGAAGAATAACACACCAGATATTTGTTTACAGAAGGCTTATACAGAGTAAAAGACAGCACAAAGATGCTTTCTTATGAGAAGAAATTTTCTGCAGGTTTGTACACAGAGAAACTTATAATATGTTCTTGCAACAAATCCCCAGTAAAATTTGAACCCTACCATTTATACATAAACAGTTGCATTCCAAATAACCAATGTTAGAACTAAGCAATGGCAGGACTAACACTAGCAGATGCAGTGTAAAGTTTATTGTGGGAAAATGATCCCTTACTGAGGGTTAATGAGGGTGTGTCTAAACAAACAGAATTAACATCTATGCTGAGTGCATATTGCTGAGAGAGATGAAACTTTCCATCTAGTACACGTCTCCCTCCAGCTGTCCTGTTCAGGCATGGCTTGATTTTAGAGCTGGATTATTGGAGTATTTTGGCTATTATGACAAGCACTGCGGACGCGTAGCATTAAAAGCGTGTGTCGATACAAACCAGAGCCCACTGGTGGCAGCAGTTCGTTAGGAGTGGACAAACGCTGCTTGAGCAGCAGGGGCTCTGCACACAAACACGTCATTTGTGGGCAGAGACAGCCAACTCTCACGTCTAGTTCAATCTACTGGGACGCTCTTCTTTCTTACCCCAGAATCCGGGTTTCATGAAGACTGCTGCTGTGAAATAAAACTTAAATTAAAAGTGAGAGAGACAATCGTCCAAATACCACGAGGCTATGAGTTGAGATGTCCTCTCTTTGGAACATTTCCTACCATCCCCAATTTGACATCTATTCTGTATAGGGCACAATGAGTAACTGTAATAAATGGAAGCTAGACCCTCACTAATATCAATAGGAAACAACCGTGGACTCAAAAAAACCACCAGAACCTACATATTTTTACTCTTTCTCTTTCTGTGTGACAGCTTGCATTCAGGTTCAAAGTAGCTGTACACCTTTCTGCATAAATGAGCTCTGCCTGCTTGCCTGCCTGCAGTGACCTATTTTGGCAATGATCCACTATGTCAATATGTGTTAGTGTTACTGTTGTTGTTTTTCCTGAGCATGTGTGCAGTAACTTCCCACCAACCTTAAAACATGCCAGGGAATGCTTTTGTTTCTGTTAGACATAAACAGACTAGTATCTAAGATAATGAGCATGAAGTGAAACTTGAGATGCCACAGACCCTGTTATCACCAGAAGCTGTGAGTAAAGCTGAAGGTTCCTCTTCTTGCAAGGGAAAATGGACACTGCTCCATCTGTTCCCACCACTAATTTTTCTGCCATCAGCCATGTCTGTGGGTGTATGCATCTAAGCCTGACACTTTAAAAACAAAAATCACAAGCTTTATTAATTTTTTAATCTCTAGCACTGGTCCATACCTTTCTGTGTGGAATAACCTGAACACTCCTATGGGCAAATTGGTGCTTTCCTGAGCCCCCTGCCAGTCGTTCTTAATGCCCTCAGGAACAAAACTATTCCAGGTGACATTATTTGAAAAAGTGAGACAGTGATACAGCCTGAGAAAATTCTAATTACCTACCAAGCACAGGGTCCTTTTCAACCCACACAACCTGCATGTGTGACTTTGCTACAACAGATGTCCCTGCCAGTCCGCACCTCTGTTTGCACTTAGACATTGTAATTCCCCTCAAATTTAAAAGAAAATTGTGAGAGAAAAAGACTTGCAAGTTTCAGGAGCTGTGTAGGTGCCAAGGACACACGTTTGTCAGGTGATAAGAGAGCTGTGAGATGAGAGATGCTGTGAGAGCTGTGCCTTTCATCCTCAAGAAGGTTAACCTGCAACACACACATACACACACACACACACACACACACACACACACACACCCTAGTCCATGATACCTGTGGAATACACCAGAGTCAACTAAAATCCAGGATTATGACAGTTATAAGAAGCACTTCTCCCTTGCTTTTTACAAACTGGCACTATAAAGAAAGCATCACACCAAGGAAGTTTAAATGACTGGATGTGCTTTACCTCAAAAGCTTCATCCCTCACTCCTTACCCTTGTGTAAGATTGAATGTCAAGGATATGAGACAGGTTTTGAGCAGATCTCCTAGTTATTTTTATATCTTGTTGGGTGGCAAACTTAGTTTCTTCTATTTTCTTTTTTTTCTTTCTTTTCTCCTAAAATTAAATTATGAAGGGAGTAGTGTTGAAAAAGAAATGACTCACCTGACTACAACCTTACAAGAGACAAAAGATTGTTGCATTTGTATGGGTTTGGGAAGCCAAAAACAGAAGGAAGCTTGAAAATTGAATATGCTTAAGATGGTTTTAAAGCAAATGCCTCAGATACAGCTAGCAGCATTCAGCACAAGCAGTAAAATCCGCCCAAGAAAATCAATATAAAGCAATAAACCTGGGGTGAGGTCCAAGCTGCCACTAGTTTAAAGCCAGCTCAGAGATAACTATATACAGAGCACACAGCACAGGTGTGGCCTCAAGGGTAGTGCTGTTTTCCAAGCTAAATAAATAAGTCCTTCCGTATGCTCATGCATAGTGACTTACACTACTCTTCTGTGTCATGCCAACTTGTCATAAGAATCTTGGTTATGGAGGGAGGGAGCCCTACTTTGGAATGACATAATTCACCTAATTAATTATGCTAATTAATTATTTTGTCGCTCTGAAACTCATCCAAGAGTACAGTATGCAATGTGAGTATCCTGGAGATGGTCTCTGACAGGTATTTCCTTATTTCTGTGCTGTTTCTTAAGAGCAAGTGGACTGGCAACCCTCAAGGGGACTGCCAAAGCCCACACAATAGCCTAGGCAGTTTGACTAGCTATTAGTCATTGTTTCATTTTGAGTGTTTACTTTGGTCATTCCTATTTCAGTGGAAAGCTGATAAGAATAGCTGCCTTGTCTTTTGTACATATGGATGTCTTTGTATGTTGAATAGACACCACAGTATTTTGAATGCCTATCTAGCTTTACCTTTGCTTTGAAAGCAACTCATATTCAATGATGGCATAAAAATCCAGTCTTTTCATTTGCCTGAGATTTCTGTTTGTAATCTCTATTGACAACATACATATGACATAAAATTAGCACTTTTGCTGAGGAGAAACCTAGCACTGCAGGAACAAGGGCTTGCTGAGTTGCACTAGGAGAAATGATTCATCATGATTTTGTGATGCATAATGCTGATATTGTCACTTACACACTTTCAAAATTATTATTTTTACTCATATAAATGAGAGGGAAGTTACTGCAAAATTCAGAAAGTGATGGCAAGCACTTGTGAAACTTTGGCACAGAGATGCTTTTTTTCAGGCAGGAGATATGCTACGGTATTGTTTTCAGTTCTCTCAGGTACTTTGCAACTCAATCACTGTTTCTAGAGATAGCTTTCAAACACAGTGTTTACATATTGAATCAAAAAATACCAGAGGTAGGAAAAGACATGTAAGATTGTGAAATCCAATCATTAACCCAGCATTGCCAATGCCACTGCTAAACCATGTACCCACCTGCCCTGTGTGAAAAACACAAGACAAATAACTGGAAGTTTGGTGGTTCCCTGCAAACTTACAGATATCCTTATGAAACTTTGAGACATACATATCCTGCTTCTTCTCCACTTATTAGAAATTTCAGGGTATGATGACAATGAATTCTTAGCATCCCTGAAAAGCCAGAAATGACAGCTGAAGGCCCCCTCATCTTGTTATTGATGGTATGCAGGCAGCCTTTCACTTGCAGTATTTGAATATCCTGGCTTCCAAACTGTTGCATTGCCACAGCTTTCCGTGTGCATTAAATAAAGGCTCAGCACTCTTCATTTATTGTTTACGGGTATAGGCAAGGCAGGGAAAACAGAGTCAGGCAGATTGGTGTGGGAGAGGAGCATCTGCTACGGGAGGGTATTTAGCTTCCTATGCAGCAATCTGAGCTTCCCAGCCTGGCTTCTCTTCTCTTCTCCCACTACTTTCTGAAAGTCATGACCTGTTGCAAAGTTCCCTTTTGTCAAACACAGCAAAAAAGGAAATGCCACTTCTTGTAAAGCCAATTAGCACCAGAACCTGTCCAGCTACGACAAGCATTTTGTAATCCCTCTTCTGAAATCAAGTGGTGGGGGGATGGGAAGGTCTTCCTTTTAAAAACGTTGCTCCATGAATCAATTACCCTTTTTTAATTGTAACTGTCGGTAGCAATTTGTGGAATGTGGCACACCACAAATATTGTGCTCTGGTGTTTGAACAACTGAACACCCAGGCCCTGATGTCACTGTCAACACCCTGCTGCTGCGGGCAGGGAGGCAGTGCAGAAAGCGACTGCCCAAAGGGATTGTCTCTTCACTTACACTCTCGGGCTCACTGCCAGCTCCTGTTTCCTCTAGCAGTATATGGAGTGAGAGAAAGCATCCTCTCTCAGAGAGTCAAGCATGTGAAAAGAAGATTTCACATGTGAAACTGAGACCTGGAAAACAATCACTTGGCTTCGCTTTCTTTAATTTATTTCCCATCTAATGGAGAAATTTGCATAGAGTTTATTTTTAGCTTACTATCATTTTATGTGCCTAGAATTCCATTTTAAAGAATAAGCTGACATGGGAATTAACCTTGGGAGCTTTATAGCGTAGGTGTTGCATGGTCCTTTTATTAAAAAAAGAAAAAAAGTAAAGGACCATGCAACACCTACGCGATAAAGCTCCCAAGGTTAATTCCTTGGGAGCTCTATCACACAAATCTTCTAACCTTATGCTTATTCTGCCAGAGAGTTTACACATTTATTAAAAAAAGAAAAAAGTAATGTGTAAGCTCTATGGCAGAATAAGCATAAGGTTAGAAGATTTGTGCTCCTGATCATGTTTCAAAACATTCTTCCAATAGAGTTCAAGGAAAAATCCACTGGAGTGAGTTTGAGATACAGACACTTCCACTGACAGCTGCTAATATCTGATTAAGCCCCTGTTCCATGGCCTTGAGCAAGTCTTATATCACATTTAAGCAAAGAAGATCAGTATGTACTTACCTAAAGAAATGTTCATGTTTTTTATAACGCTTCAAACTTGAACATACAAATGAGATGCAACAACTATGGTTTAGCAGTTACTACCTCTCCTGCAACATGAATTTCATAGAAGGCAAGAAAGAACTTGCTGCCTTGCTCTAGCTCATTCCTGGAAGGTGTTAGCCAAAAACTATGTTAGCAAGGGTCCAATTTCCTTCTTGCAAATGGAATCACCAATGTGCTGAAAAGTGCTTTCCTTTAACACGCAAATGTGTGATAGAGTGCATGTCTAGCAGGGTACTACAACTATCAGTTGACTTTTTAACTGATTTGTTAAATTTTTTTTTTTAAATAATCACAGGAAGAAACTGCTGACACAAAACTCAATAAAGCACTAAAAAGAAAATTATCAGCTCATTAATATCCAAACTAAGAATTCCTAAGCTATCTATCCTTTACAAATCATGGCCTCGGACACTTATTGAGGACGTCAGCTCTTTCCCATCTAAGTGTGCTTTGTTGTCCTCAGATGTTACTTGACATGTGACAGTTTTTCATGAACATGTATCTTCCTTGCATTCTCCAAATAATAACAAACATAAGCAAACATAAAAGGACAAGGAGATGTGCAATTTCTCTAGCTACACCAGTAATGCAAACCTTTACGGAGAGGATTTAATTCTACAGAAATTAGCTGACCTCTTGCCACCAAAATGCAGCGACACTCATTTTGCTTCACCAGAACAATCCTGCCTTCGTATGGAAAGTACATGTAACATTAGTAAGGTACTGCGACTACCTCAGCATTATTCCACCAGAAAGAAGGTATAGGAAGGCAGAGAAACAGCAACAGTGAAAATCTTTTGTCACTATATCTCAGAACTATAATTGAATCTAAACTCAGCAGTGGAGTTTGGTTTGTTGACAGCAGCAAAGCTCCATCTAAGGCTGTGGCTTACAGTGATTTAGGGGATTCATGGCTCTGTCCCAAAATGAGCAGAAGAAAAGAAGGCAATGTTGCTACTGGACAAGCAGTTTCTGAAAAAAAGCCATACCCCAGTTATACAACATTTGCTGTTCTTTAATTTCAGGAGCACATTTCCTGCACTGAAATCAGGGGAATACTGACTTGCTTAGACAAATCTGTGAGAATTCAGAGAATCCATAGAGAAGAACAAATTCTAAAGAATATTTATATTATATTTACACTCATTTAAAAATCAGGAAAATCTTCGGCAAAACTGAAAAGTCTGGGTCTGTAACATCATTGGGGTGCTTATGAACTGATCATCAGGGAAATTTCACAATTCCTAGTCATGAGGTTCAGTGCCCTGAAGCGTCAAAGCAGTAAATGGTCATAAACTCATTTTACAGAACTTGCTCAAAAGCTAGCAGAGTTATCCAACACAGAAGATGCCCTGGGGACATTTTTAAAGCCATTATTATGAAAATATGCAAATATCCCCAATTTATATGATATATTCCTGGTCCTTGGCTTCCTGAGAGGTTCCGTTGGCCTTCAGTCTTGCACAGTTCCTGATGCACACAAAATTCATCTCAGTTTTGGAGGTGCTCATGCACTACAGGAGGAAACTAGACTTTATACTCCACATCTCCAAATGCAACGGAGCTCGACTTTAGGAAGACCGTGGGCTGACTGGAAATCCTGGTTCACTATAGAAAGTATTGTTGGGATTGCCATGGGGACAAGATTTTACCTCCTCCAAAATACAGCTCTGGAAATGCTATGAAAAATAGCCAGCCAAGGGGGAGAGGACAACCACGAAACAGAGAAAGCAACATCCCCAGGGAATTTACTGAAATGTATTTACAGTTCTCCTTGCATGTATTAACACTGTTTATGACTCAGGGCTTTCAATTCACCATCAATCACACTCACATCGAATACCCTGCTGGAGGGCAAGGAGCACGGAGCAATATGCTCCATGGTTTCCATTCAGGTACACCAGAAGGAGCAGAAATTAAGTGAATTCCCACACGCCTGCTCCTGTACCCCCTCAGACCTCGAAAGCGAGCGTGCCTTTGCTGCCGTGCAGGGCTGCTGCCAGACAAAGGCGCAGAGATTTCCCCGTCTCCCTGTCAGTCAGCCACACGCACACGCACACACACTCCCCCCGGCGTCTCTCGGCTCTTTCACGTGAATAATTCAGTTATTTCCCAATGCCGTATTTGCAGGAACAGGAATCACGCGTCCCATACACTCCTTGCTTCTGCCCCATCCCCTACAGCAGCTGCCCCCCAAGCCGGATGATGCTGCGGTGGGGAGCGATTGCTGCCTGGGGCTGCCTGTTTGAATCACCCGAGCCGAGGGAGCCGCTGCGCACATCTGGAACACCGCAGCGGGGGCAGGCAGCAGCCCTGACCCAGCCGAGGGCCCCCACAGCCCCGTCCTCGGCCCCAGCCCTGGTCCCAGCCCTGGTCCCAGCCCTCTCCTCCTCCGGGCACAGGCAGACAGGGCCGGGCGGGCGGTGCCAGGTCGGGGCCGCCCCGCTGCTCGGGAGCGGGGCCGGGAGGCAGGGCCCGGTGGCATCTGGCCGGAGCCATTGTCTGCTGGCCCGGCACCAAAGCCTGGCGTGGGGGCGTTGTGAGGTGGTTCCCTTCTTCCACTGCAGCAGGGTTGCAGCGACAACAGCAATGGGATTTTGCTGCCCCTGCATCGGAATGCAAAGGCAGCGGGGAACTGGGAAGGGGATTGGGGGGCGCACCGGCGGCAGCTCCAGGAGCTCTGAAGGGACGAGGGTTTCGGCTTTTCCTTCTAAATGCCGACATTTGAGTAACGTTATCAGCGAGATGATGTTGCTCAACCAGGGACGTGGAGTACAGCCACCGCCCGGCTCCAGCCAAGCACAGTCCTCCGCCGCCGCGGGAGGCGGGAGGCGGCCGGCGGCTGCCCCTGCCCTGGCCTCGGTCCCTGCCTCTGTCCTGGTCTCAGCCCCCGGCCCGACTCGTCCCGGACACGCAGCAGCCCCGGGACGGGGGCCCGGGAGCCAGGGGCAGCGGCCGCTCCCCTTCGGCCCGTCCTGGGGCTGCCTCCCGTCGGCCGGGGCCGGGACCGGGACCGAGGAGACTGGGGCGATGCTCGGCTACGAGATGAGCTGAAAGCTGTGCTTGTGTCTCTGTGTGTATCTGTGTGTGCGTGTGGAGCTTTGTGTGCGTGTACGCGTGTGCGCGGGGAGGAGGAGGGCTGGGCGAAGAAGGGAGGGGAAGGAAGCAAGGGGGGAAAGAAGAAAAGAGAGAGAGAAAAACGCGGAAAGCGGCAAAATGGTTAGTTGGTGACATCACCGTCATTTGCATAGGCGCGGGGATAAAACCGCCCCGCCAGCGAGCGCCCTTTATACTGGCGTGCGGAGCGGCGGCAGCAGCGAGCGGCGGGACTGAGCATCACCGCGCGGCGACACCGGTGGGTCCCACCGCACCCCCCAGGCACCCCTCGGGTCCCTTAGCACAGGCAGCATGAAACCCGCACCCCCGTCGGGGGGGGGC
>VXAX01006348.1:263271-367140 GCA_013399835.1 Leptocoma aspasia | reverse complement strand
GGAGGGAGGATACACGGCTATGTCTGTGCTAGACAGCGAAAACCTGAACCCACCGCCTAGCAGCGGCTTAATTTACAATTATCTACACCCTGTTTTGATCTGTAGCTAAAAATATACATTTATTTTAGCAGTTTATAGCAATTGTCATGTGAATGCATTTCAGGTTCTCGATTTTCATTTTGTTTTCTCCTTTTCTGTTTTTTTTTTCCCCTTTCTAGCAATTGAACAGGAGAAGCAAGCGGGTGAATCGTAATGAAATCTGCCCTTCCAAATTATGCACTGTACATTCCACAAGCATTGCCTTCTTATTTTACTTCTTTTAGCTGTTTAACTTTGTAAGATGCAAAGAGGTTGGATAAAGTTTAAAATGACTGTACTGCCCCTTTCACATCAAAAGAATAGAGAGAACTACTGACACTGAATGAAGGCGCTGCCTTTCCCTCTGCCTGTCTGGCTTTGGTCCTGGTGGCATGAAAGAGCTTGCATGTTGATGAAAGAAGAACTTGGGTGGGACTACAGTAAACTAGAGTAACACACGAATAAATGCAAAGCTGTACCAAGGTCCTGCGAGCTGTAAAATGCAGTTAATCGAGTGCCATTTTTTTTTTTGTTCAAATGATTTTAATTATTGGAATGCACAATTTTTTTAATATGCAAATAAAATGTTTTAAAACCTGGATGGTATTTATGTCCTCTATTTGGAGAACTGTATCAATGGATAAGAAGCATAAGAGCCGGTACAGAGACACAGGATACTATAAAATCTTTGGAGATGCCTCAAACATCAGTCACCATTCTCATTTTTTTCAATATGTGTGCTTACCAATATATAAACCTGTGATCCTCGAAGCTAGTTTTTAGACAGATTTCAGTAAAAAATTGCATACCTTATAATTTGTCACCATGTGAGTATATCCCTTTTAAAGTATTTCTTTTATGTAGAGATTGATAAAGGCAAAAAAATCGGGCTGCATTTATTGCTTTGCCCCACCCATAGCATAGCTCTTTTATTAAGAACCATTCTGTGCTGTTGCAGAGATTCAGCCTGGGTTGTACAAACCCCTAATTAGTTTGTTTAATAATTAAGTCTTGTTCTTTTTGTATGGTATTTAAAGGAAGCTGTAACCTGAATTTTAAGTCCAAGATTGAACATAAGCTTTTTAATTTCGTAAAGCAGTTAGTGATTGGTGTCCCATGGAAATAAAAATAATTTTGCTACTATGTTGCTCATGTTTTGAACAATGTCTTTTAACAGTCTCCTTGATCCTAAGATCTGGTTTCAAAGTTTATAAAGCTGCAGTCTTCTTAAAAATTCAGAATGGACCATTTGGGGATAAAAATGTTGTGGTAACTTATAAAGATTGTAATAAATCTGGTAATGCAAATAGCCACACTCCATTGCTGGTTTACAGCAATTCTTTCAAGCCTGGGACAGTTTTTTGATTATTTTTCTTCAAATGACTGCGGCTAAAACCTGTGATCCAGGGAGATCAGTAGGAGTTGACTTTAGTAGTCATGAATTTCATCAAAATGGAGTGAGTAATGAACATTCTGGGAAACAAAAATGCTGTCAGATAACCTGTAGGAGGGTGGTGAGCGTGCTTCTGCAGTGCCTTAGTTTTATCTTATGGATTTGAAGCTGCATTAATTTCAGCCACCTCCTGTAAAGCAAAATTAGTCCTTCTGGAGAAGCTTGAGTTTTGCTGAGGCTGCCAACTTGGTGGGGTCACATAGATTTGGGGTTTCATCCTATCACTGCTTCCTAGAAGCGTCTGACTGCAATAAGCTGTCCTTGGTTTTACACCATTGAGGGCAGTGGGGCTCCTCTCCTTGGAGACTTGTTGGATGTCTGTGCTTCTGGAGAAGGTGGGAGCCAGAGGGGTGCCACATGCTTGTGGGCACAGCCCCTAGCCCCCAGCAGTGGAAAACTTGCAGAATTGAGTGTTTGGTAAGAATCTCAGTTCAGGCTTGAGATTTTATGATGCAGTCCATGGGAAGATTTGGGAAGTCCTGGTGTCATATAAGGACCTTCACAGTAATTTAAGGTGATGAGTTCAGGAAGGAAATGAACCATTTCTTGTGCTTGTTTAAGCTCTGATTTTATCCCACATTTATAATGGGAAAGATGGGAAACTTACAAGCTGAGCTTCTGAGAAGTCAATTAATCAACTCCCAGCTACTGATCTTAATCAGGTAACATGGGATGTGACACGACTTGGTGCAGAAGTGTACAGTATGAGCTGCACGTGCACAGAGTAGAAGGAAGCGCTTGCTTAGTGTGGATTTATCTATGGGAAAAAAACAGCAAGGTATTTCTGAGGGAGGCGAAGCATGAGGTATACACAGCTCTGCCTAAGTCAATGAAAGTGCATGCTGTAATACAGCACAGTTCAGCAAAAATGTAATGAGTAATGAGGCCTGTGACTTCAGAACTGCTCATCCAAAGTGATCAGTGCTGGTCAAAGGGTACCACCAGCTGCAGCTCGAGGTGGTGAAGCTCAGATCTGTTTTCAGGAGATAAGGCACTAAGCCACTACTACTGTTATAGCTCTGTTTCTGCCTTGAAGGACTGAATAAAACTACAAAATCAGCTGTGAAGAAAACCTTCCAGGTGAAATTCAGGGATTAGTGACTGGAGTCTATCATCGCCTGCTTTGTTCCTTGTTTGGCCCTTTTCATACATTGTAATAGATTGCAATGCTCAGGACTGTGCCTGGACTGGTTGTTGGGTGTTGTTAATAAAATCAGTCTCTTCAGCTGTCAGTCTAGAAACTTTCATTAGCCACAAATTAACTTAAAAAAAAATACAGCCCAAAACCTGGTTATGAAAAAGGGTCATTAGAAAGAGAAACATATGGGTTTTGATCTCACACTCTGTGCAGGCACAGTCTGCCAGCCCTATGAGACTTATGGTGTCTGGTGTTGCAGCCTCCCCACCCCCAGCCAAGAGGCAGCTCTGCCGAGGTGATGTGGTGAGAAGCTCTGCCCTCCAGTACTGAAGCAAATTCTTCCTTTCTCAGTATTTCTCAGAAGATTTTCTCTCTCTTTCATGCATGTCCCCAGATATCATTAGCTATACATATATTGGACAGAAAGCATATGCTAACTGTATCCAAAATAGACCACTGTGGTATTAATTACAGAAATGTGGAGACTTCAATGTAAGCATTTTGGTCTTCTAGGCTATTTTTGTGCAATGTTGAATGTATGATAAAATACCACTTCCCCTAGTAACCCTTTACTTCCCTAGAAACAGTGCAGAAATGAGCAGTTCCTATTGTGTATTGTGATCATATATGGCTGCCACATACATCTGCTGCACAGCAGAATTTTATTAATAAGGAACCCTGTGCTACTCCAAGCATCATATAAAACACAATGAGCACATGATGGTTCTGTGCAGTAATTCCACTGAGCTGATACTAAAATGGGTGTGAAGAAATAAAAAATGCAGCTCTTGATTATTTGTTGATATACCGTAGGATGACTATGCAAAGCAACCTATGTCAGGCTTGTCCCTCTGTGAGATCCTCTGATGCACCAGCTTTGTGCTTTTTCAATTCAAACAGGCAAGGTAATCAAACTCTAAAAAACCAGGCTATTTTGTTGATTCAGAGAAAAGGAATTGTAGACATTTATTCATTATTTGTATGCTGTCTGGCAGTTTCATTTGCTAGTGTCCCTGTGATATGGTGAATAAAAAAAAACCACTCTGTGCTTTACCATACACCTGTTTCAAAATTCTGTGGCTTAATGACAGGAGTCTATTTTTCTATCTGTTTTCGGCTGAAGTTAATGACCTGAATTCCAGTATTGCTTTTACCAGGTTTTAAAAATATCAGAACCCTCTCTGACTTCCTCTTCTTCCTGCTTCGAAAGAAAAAAATAAAAATTAAACATGGTGGGTTTTCAGAGATGCTTAATTTGCCTCTGGGTTAATGAGCTTTTAGCATATTGGGAGCAGAGCAAATATAATTTTTTCTCCTGTTTCTACAGTCATGAGGATTACCACATCTTTTTCTCCTTGCAATCAAAAACTGGAGTTCTCAGGAGATTTTTCAGACTTGTGGAGCTTGGGCTTTATGAAAATTGTCAGGCACGACAAAATTCATGCAATGTTATGGGAATTGGCAACTTGGAGGTTCTGCAACCACTGCTCCCTCTCTGTAAGTGGATGCTGGTGGCTAAGCAGAATCAAATATAGGCCTATAGCCTTAGTTTCAGGCCATAATATGCAAAGAATGGCATAGTAAGATGAGTAAATATGGGGGTTTTTTGAATTTCCAATTCCTGTGACCTCAGGTTTTTTGATAACTCTAAATTTATTTTTTGCCTAACACAGATTTTCCTTTCAGCAATATTTTGGAACGGAGTGAGTGGATTTACTCAAACTTAAAAACATTTTCAGCATTTGAATAGTCCCCAAATATTCACCACGTGCCCCATCAAAACATTGTCTTGAAAAAAATTCATCACTATATTGACCAAAGACTCCTCAGTGATGAAGAAAATTTTCCCCACTATTGTAATTCTCATAATTTTATCTTTGGCATGTGGTCATGGGCTTGAAATTTGGGCCTGGAAAAAATCTCACGTGATTTTTAGACATTGCAGATTCCATGAACAGACACTTTCAGTGCTCTTTGTTTGCATGTTATGGTCAAATATTGAGTCCACTTACTACACTTAGAGATATGTTTGAAAATGGAAAGAAAATCCCCAAAAATCAAAACAAACACTCTCCAACAAACACCAAACCAAGAAGGGGAAAGCATTTGTGTGTTCTAAAATATCTGCCATGAGCAATTTAGTTATTCCTAGTTAGTTCTACTGGTGTGAAACTATTGCAGTAACATTCAGGTCTCTAAAATAAGTCAAATGAACTCACTGAAATCTACTCTGTAGACTAAAAGTATGAAATTCAAATTCTCAGATGGTTCAAATCTTACCTAATGTATTTTACAAATTTCCAGAGATATTACTTTATGCTTTATTTTTTTATAATGGTGCTTCCTTTCCATCTGACATATAACTATATATGATATGGTTTATATTAGTGAGGTATAGCATTTTTAAATGTTTTGAAATGGATAAATACTTCTTCAACCATCACTTGAAGTTTTGGAATTTATATTTAAAGCCTTCTGCTCAGCTAGATTTTGATGTAAGATAATGTAGAGAATTGTGGAGCCACATAATAATCAGAAAAATAATTTGCTGGATTAATTTTTCATGCATCTTTGTTCACCTCACCTGCTCTATATTATGTGGTCTGTACAAGAAAATTGAGCCAACAGAAGGATATTCTTCATCCTTCCACCTAAACTGGACACTGCCTCTGAGAAATGCCACTGACCCCCTGTGCAGTGTGAATAAAAAAGTCCATTTTTCTCACTGCACATTTTTCTTGATGTTTAATGTGAGAACCAGTAGTGGGGAAAAAGAGGCCATTGCAGAGTGGCATCCTCAGACAGAAAAGTGGACACGGCCCCGAGCATCCACGCTGCCAAAGTGGAAACCATCTTCAGCATGCTGAGCACCCTCCAGGCTCACAGCAGGTTTACTCACACCATTTTGGGTTCTTGTGAAGGGGGACCTGTTTGCAGGCCACCCACAGTGTCATCCTGTGGTGTGCATTGCTGGCAGTATCACAGGGGGGGCCCCAGGGCACTCCCCAGGGCGGTAGAGACTTTTTTATTTTAACATTTCCATTCAGCTTTCCCATCACTTCAGTCACAAAGTTTCAGCCATACAGTAATACAAAATGCTTGAGCCCTACTAGTACTAGGCTGAAATGCAGACCAGCCATAACCTTATGTTCCCAGCCCAGTGGTGGCTTTGCATCCAAAGAACAGGGCAAACAGCTCAAATGCAAATGCATTACTTAAAGAAATTAATTACGAGATTAAGGACACTACAACCTGTATGAAGGCTTTGGCTGGTGGGGGGCTTGATGCCTACCTCTTAAAAAAATCTTGTCCTTAAAATGCACCAAAGTCTAGAAGGTCCCATGAAAATTATCGTAGAGGGCGTAATAAAATGACTTTCACAAAAAAGCAATAAAAGATAAGCTTTATACAAAAAATCCTGTTTCATAGCAGTAGCAAACAAAACAAGAAAATGAGTTGGTGATGGCATCAATGATTTTGCTCCCACTGTATTGTTTCAGAACAAATTAGGAATAAGAAATCTCCTAGCAGCTGAGCTATACCCCATGACTTTGACATATTGGGGCAGGACAGATGGATCCCAGACAATCTCATCTCCATAGCTCGCAACTACAAAAGCAGCTGATGCTTGGATCATGCAGAGAACATTGCTCCTGGGAAGAACTACACGTTTCTTTAATTTTTTTATTATTTTTTTTAGCAACTTTAATTACCACTCTGAGAGACACAAAAAAATCTGCTGCCTGCTTTACTCGTGGTAGCTGACTTGCCAGCATTAAGTGGAGGGGGGAAGGGGAAGTCCTGAAAATTAATGAGGCTAAAAATGACACCACTTCTCAGCATGAGGAGTTAGAATGATGCCAAGAGGAATACAGGTGAAATTCTGGGAGATATGCATCCTTTTACAGGGGTCCACAGACTGTACATATTCATACATGTCTGCTTCCCTGGTGCTTTGCTTGTAAAGTCATCCCTGCTGTGTGTGGGAGGTGTGGGTTACACTGAGAAATGCCAAAGTCGCTCTTGAAGTCCTTGCTGCATTTTAAAGGTTAAAACTAGGAACACACTGGCATTCTCCTAAAGGTCTTTAAATGGAAGAGCTGTTTAATCACGTGCACTGCAGCACGAGTAGAGCACTGTGTCTTCTATATCATTCTCAGCTGGAATTGTGAGCTGATAGGCACAGAGCTTGTTTTCAGCAAAGGCAATGCTGTGACATCTACAGTTTGCTCTCTCCAAGATCATAAAAAGCCAGCAAATAGTATTTTGAGACCAGGAATGGTTTCACACAGTTTTTAATTTGGTTGCCTAAAAGACTTCTACATGGACATTTAGGGTTAACAGTAATAGAGCAGTTGAATGCTCACACTTTCCAGTGAAATTTCCCTCCTTGCTGAAGTGAAGTCTCTATGAAATGCCAAGGTGCTGAGCAGGTATGGTTGCCTTCATTTCAGTGAGTTTTCTAGATATGAGGCTATTTTTCGTTTGATTGTCTGATTAATGGTAATAACATAGTTTTAATCCCATGCAACTCTCCTCAGTTTATGATATTAGCTCGTATGGGGCGTCCTAGCCAGGACTCTGTTGCAATGAGCACTCCTCAGAAGGAATGGGAGTATCCCCCCTCTTTGCACAACATCTGAAGTGCAGTCACATATCTCAAGGCTTTCTTTTCTCACTGTCTCCTTTCACATATTCTAATTTTTCATGGAATCCTGCCCTAAATTTTTTCTCCTCCATCTAGATAAGCACCCTAATAATACCACCATTATGTGCCCAAGAAGTTTGGTCTTCTCCTTGGTCCTCACCCATCAAACCCAAGCCGTGGGTGTAACACCCCTGTCAGCAACTACTCCCTGCTTCAGATCATATGTCTGACTCCACTCTATGGTCTAGTAGTCTGTCAGATTGCTTGGTGTCTCCAAATTGCTCACTCTCAGCAGGAGACTTCTGCCAACTTTTTGACAGTGGAACTGTATCAACTCTACCTTTTGCCTGAGATGGCTGTGCCTTTAAAATACTGCCAGCAAAAGCTTCACTCTTTCCTTTCCCATCTATATGGAGTGACCAAAACTGGTCCTCATGGTTGATCCAGCAGTGGAAACAGCTGCATGCCAGCAAACTGGAAGGGTCAGGTGCTGTGTAGGCTGCCTATCAGGAAGAAAGAGCTCCTCTCTAACCTTTATACAATCCTTCCTCCTGTTTGTCTCAGCTTCAAAACAATAAATTTTAGAGGGTTGTAATGAGCTTGTTTATTTCTAGTGCTAAATTCCTAAACTTATCCTTTTTCGCATTGCTAGCCAGCAGTGGGAAGGTTAAAAATGCAGTCAGTTACCAGTGGCAACATACCAGTGTTGTAAATCCTGCCCACACATCTTCAGATCTACTGACATTTGAAACATCTAGGTCTTTTCTGTTAGCTATGCCAGTGTAATTATGTCTTGGTATAGCTTTTTTTTCTACATGTCATCCTTCAGGAGTGCTCAGATAAGTATATCTGAAGGATATAAATGGAAGGAGAAAGAAAGAAGGAGGCTGAAGTTACAAAGAAAGAAAGGAAGCCATTGCAAATAGTTCACTGGGGTGTTTGAAAAAGCAATATCACATATTAATAGTTGCAATTTAATAGAAGATTACTGATCTCTTTAAATTATTTGAGATTGTTGCCTGTGAGCTGCAGGACAGGCTGTGCCAGTGAAATCAATTACATTTCCTATCAGTACCGTATGCTTATCTTGCACAGCAGGGATGTGGAGGTGCTGTATGTCCTCCTAGTCAGCAGTGCCATAAGCTAAACAGGCTGTATGTAGTGGAACTGGCATATATGCTACGGCAAACGTGTGAAATCTCCATGTGAAGACCAGTGAGTCATTGCTGCTTCTCTTTAGAGTCAGCAGGGAGAGGAGACAGCTTTGCTGCTGGTCAGGATTCAGCTCGATGCAAAACGGGCCTGAATGAATGTGAGAACCTTTTGTTTATAGTGCACACACTATAACAAACAAATGAAATTTCCAAATGGAGTGTGTTTCCAAATGCTGAGAGAAAAAGGCTTTACTGTTCAGTCAAGGCCTTTCTGGCCTGATCACTGCCTTGCTCAGTGGCCAAGACCACTGCTGTTTCTGCAGGACTTTGTGAGAGTCCACCCCAGCACAGGTGACAAAATGGAGCCACAGGTGATGGGAAGGGCAGCCACGGCTTCAGTTGGATATGCCCAGGGTAGCAGCAAGTCTCAGCTAGAGCCTGGCCCTTGGCAACTTTCTTTTGTACAGCACTTTAGAAGAGGGCAGGGGGAGAGGGTCATCCCCTCGTGCCCAGCTCTGGTAAGTGATCTTGAAATTTGTTATTTTTGTTACTTGCTGCTGGCCCAGAGACAGCAAGGATGGGACTACCCAGAGCACTGGTTCTCCTGGAACAGAATATCTCAGTCATCATCCTTCACACAGAATAGTATCCAAGTACACTTGCAGAATTAAAGGCAGATAGGAAACTGGAGTACCATGCAGTAGTTAACATGTTTTAAAATTCCTTTTTATTAATATTTTTACAGAAGTAATATAGCTTAGATCAGTGCTGAATTACGGGCATCTTAATCACATGTGTCTTCAGGCATGGTATATTTCTAAAATGTTATTGTTCTTAAAAGAAAATGGGCCACCAGAGAGAACAAAGTAATACAAACTTATAATTATGAAGCAATCACTAGCAGTTTACACCCTTGTCCACTCCTGTGTGGAGGACTTTTTATGGGGTGGGCATGCTCCAGGCTGAGAAAGGGTGGCAGTAACCAGCGGGGCTAATCACAGGAGTGAACACCCCACCAATGGACAAAGATTTGGCAGTTGGTCTCTGTGCAGATAAATCAATTAATTATGTGATCAAGGCCTGCGCTTTGGTCTTTGCCAATGTGAATTATTTATAACACCATGCTGAATTTCAGCCATATATACTAAACTCTTTCAACAGATATAATGAAGTCTGAGAAATTATCCTTTGTGATATGAATGTATGTTAGTGGGCCCTTATAGATTGCTTCTTCCATACATAGAGAGTATAGATTTTTAATCTGGTAATGGACTGTTTGCTGCCTTCAGCCACTATTCTTGCATTTGACAGTAGTGAGGCCATTATTACAAATCCAGCACAATTTATCCACAGTTTATTGCTTGCCTAGAAAGGGCATATCACACGCAGACTTTCCTCCCTAATACGCAAAACAGGATTTCCAGCAAGGTAGGCAAACATACTTTTGCCCTTCTGGACATTCAAACATTACAGCACTCAATAGTGCACTCAGTATCTCCAGTGTAAGTTTGCAGAATCCCATTTATTAGTGTACATTGTGCACTTAAGACAAATTCTATGTGTATATATATATATAGACAAAAGTGTATCTTAATTTGCATATAACATTCTTGGTAATATTTTAAGAGTTACTATGTATTTGACCCAGCTGACAAATATTTTTATGTTAAAATATGCTTCCATTTTATCTCAACAAACAAGGAAATATGCAGCTAGCTACTTCAGACATCTCTGTTGACATCAAAAGGGAACTTGTCTGCTAGTTTTGGTCTTTCAAATTGTACAAAATCACCAAAGATCACCAAATTGTACAAGATCACCAAACCAGCCTAATAGAGATGATGTGGATTCCCTTATAACAAGAGCCTCTTACTGCACTCTTTTTTTCTGCAGGTTCCATTTCAAAGAGTCAGCTGGACTGAGAGCATGGTTGGCTCTGCAAGTTGAGCTTGGAGGAACTGTAAATTTATATGTCTTGACACATCACTTACTGCCTGATATTACTACATTTGGTTAGGAAAAGAAAGGTGCCTACACAGACAGACTTTTCTACAAGCAGAAGCAAAAGAATGTTCCTTCAGTGGGAATAACTGATTCACTGTTTGTCCACCATCCACACTCCTCATCACCATCCCTGTCTCTCAAGATCGAGGAAACTGGTCCTCATTCAAGAGTAGTCCTTTTTTCTTCCTCATCCCTCAGCAACTCACAACACACTCAACAAAATAAGGAGGCAGCCTGAGGCTGCACTATCACTGCTTAGAGAAGTATTTCATTTATATTTCAAGGTTTGTCTGGAGCTAGACAAAAGTCAGGAGCTCAACAGACACATAAGATGCCACCCTCTATTTCCTCTAGGTCCTACTATGATCCTTCTTTTCTTTTCAGACAATTCTATCATACATGCATTATCCCTTAAGACAATGACAATTTTCTGAAAAAACCCACACTTTTAACTCAGTCAGTAGCTAAATTGACAAGAATATGCATACTCTACCACCTTCAGAAAGCAGGTATGAGTATATGAGGATTAAATGAAAATTAAATAAAATGGTTTTATTATGATATTTTAAATTCCCTTCTCAGTTGTGACCAGTGATTCTGTTTCACAGTAGGAAGTCATATTTCAGCAACAAATTCATAGGGCTGGAAATTAATAACTGCCCTCTTTCAGTGCTATCTTAAAAGCCTCTAATTTCACCTCTGTTTTCTCACTTATCCTCTTCTGGGTCCTCTGGTTAGTTTACCTTAATGGTAAACATTCAGTCATTTTAGAGCAATAGTGGATCTTGTGCCATACAAATATACAACTTTATTATGCAGTATTCTCTGAATTATTTTCTTGGTATAATTTCAACAGGTGCAAATTTTAGCTGGAATTTCCATCATTTAGAAGATAAAATTTGGGACAGGGCAATGCCTTGTTTCCTCCTAAGAAAAGTGCAATTTACGGATATTATTTAGTTGATTATGACTTTAGAGTTCAGGGTCAAATTATAGAAGCTTATTCCACTTTAGGGAAACCAATCTTAGTAAACACATTATGAAATATGCCTTTCATAAATCCCCCATGAAATTAACCAAACATCAAGGTCTGTTACTGTCATTAACTTCTTGTTGTCTTGATTTTCTTCCAGTTACTCCAAAGAACATTAAAATGTGTGAATGGCTGATCTCCCATACAATAGGATCTAACTGATAGTTTTATTTTGCTTTTTCCCCTAGATCCTGTGCAATTGTTTTAAGAGGGATATTGCATATGTTGAGTGAGTGCTCTATTTAGGACCACATGTATGTAATCTCCACAGAGTATTAAAAGTTCTGAGTACAGAATACATAGTTATGTGAAGCATTTATAGGGTAATATATAGCCTTATATACCCAATGTAACATTTGCCTAGCCCTACTGCCTTTATGAATATAGTTTTCCTCCGACTTTGTCTTTCACTCCTTGAGTTCATTCTGATATGCTTCCTGATTTACAGTGTTTCACACTCTGCTCCTTTGTGTTAATCTGTAAGGACAGACTCCAATGCTGAAAGTGAAGGATCCCAGAGCACCCACGCAAACAGACTGAGGGAAGGGACTGTAGTGCACATCTTGTAATTAGGAAATGTGCTCAGAGTGTTAACAGCATCAACAACTGATATTTCTTGAAAAAAAAAACTTAATTATGCTGCCACTTCTCTTGTTTAGACTGCAAACTGGCCTGAGTACCTCAGCTATCTTCTACATTACATTTATGTCAGCTTTTGGAAATCAATTAGTGTGCACAGGTGGGGACAGATATGCAAAAGCATCCAGCTCATTTAGACACATGCATGCATTGAAAACCCCCTCTTTTGGAAGTAGCTCCAGTTGCTCTGTAAAGCCATCCTTAAAGGACTGGGTCCTCAAAAACTGGGCTCAGAACAAATTTAAAAAAGCAGATCCTCTGGAGTTTACCACAGGTGAAGTGTGTCTACTTTCAGGTGAAGTGTGATCTGTATTATGGTGGCTTGGGAAATAAACATCACCTCACCTCTTTCAGTAGGTCGTTCAATATAGGCTTTTTTTTCAGTATATAGCTAGGTCAATTTTTGTCTATTCATGAGATGCTCTGCTCATTTTTTTATTATAGGGCATTCTCAGACCCCTTCTACTTTTCCCCTTTGTTCACAGTTAGCAAAACTCCCAGTTACTTTATGACATCATTGTGTTACTTCTGACAAAAACTAGCCCTACTGCCTTTATGAATATAGTTTAGAAAAATGGGTTCATGTGTTTAGAACATGTGTTCCCATTTTACGTGAAGCTTTCCTATCGGTTTTGTTCTCATTAGCTGAAGCAGTAGATAGGTATGTCCATAACAGCTAGGAATTGATTCTGTCAGGTGTGGGAGGGAAGCAGGGTGGGAAGGACTGGGGCCCTCCAGCAGTAACAGAAGCTGGAAAGCCGTGAAGCCGATGTGCCTGCAGTGCCACTGCATCTTTCCACGCCAGCTGAATGGGAGTTTCCACTTTCCTCCTTACTTTGTTCTCTGAAGGTGCTAAACAGTCAGCGAGAATTTTGTTCCTTTGGCTGTTGCTAAGATGAAGAATCTGGGATTCTAGTCTTGCATAAATAATGAGTATACTTATGTACGGATACTTGTAAGAAGCAGCAGCGAGGGGAGAGCGGCTGCTCCCTCAGGCCATATTGTTCCTATACGCTGCCTGCTGGGCTCATTGTTAGATGTGATGTCCTGCCTCGCAATAGCTGAAAGAGAGGCTAAGTATGACAGATTTATTCTCAGCCTCCCACCAAGACACTAATTCCAGTTTCAGCAGCTATTTGTTCCCTTGCCTTTAGACTGTTCCTTGCCAGGTTTGCCATGCCCCTCCTTTCCCCAGGGCTCCGCTCCACAGGGAAGGAGAGGGGGCAGCCTTTGGGAAGGAGCGTAGCTAACTCCAAAGCATCGCGGTTGGGTGTGCTTTGCACCTTCTCTGGGCTGCTAAGCGTGTAATTTTCACCCTCTAAGCAGCGGCTTCTCTTCGAGTCCCACTCCCACGCAGTCAGCGACACTCGGCGACCCGCGGTGACCGCCCGGGTGGGGAGCACAGGACGCGGCTGGCTCAGTGCTCAGCTCCGTGCCGGGGGCAAAGCGGGAGCTGCGAGCGACAGGAGCTGGAATTCCAAACCGCGCCACTCACCATAAACAGCAAACTGAGCCTGCCACAAGGCAAGCAGATGGATGTGGTGCCCTTTGGTTCTTTCCAGCTACAAAAGTAATTTTTTTTTTCTTGAGTCATGCCTAGCAATGGTACAATTATTTTTGGGCCACCACCAGGGCAGCACTGATATGATGGTCGTTTCTGTGGTACAACTGCTGGCCATTACTTGTGGCAGAAGTACGAAATAGTGTGTTTAGACCCATTGCTTTTTATTTTTAGATGTTTGTCCAGCTCAATTTAAAATTTTCTTATTGTCTAGTAGGACAGTGTATGAGTCTGAGTGCCCAAACTGAAACACGTTAATGGACTCTGAACCTTGATAAGCACCACAAAGATTGTCTGTCAAAGATAACCATGTAAGTCTGTGGGACATTCCAAATGTACTTTTTTCAAATACCTTTGTCCAGACACCTGGGTATATTTCACAGACATTGCTGCCTACAGTTGTGTAGTTTGAAAACAATTACTTATTTTTGGTGTATTATTCAAGTAGTTAAACAATACGGAGCTCATCAATATTGATGTGATGATGATTTTTGCATTTTTATGTACTGATTGTATTATTTTGCATTTGCTGTCTAGCGTTTTTAGAAATGGGACCCTAGGATGCATCTTGAGTGACACTGTTGGAATGGCTGGGTGAGGTTCCAGCATTTAATTTAGCTGAGGTCGGAGGACTAATTCTTAAGCAGGGCAGTGAGTATAGAGCTGAGGCTTTCCAGTGAGAAACATTTTCCTTTAAAAGACAGACACCAGTCTAAGTTTTTCCATTACTCTAGGCTGTATGCAACTGCTGCCATCTCTTCCATCGTCCTGTACTCATGTCCATATGGGCTACTGCTTGCATCCTTACCTCCAAATGAAGTTTACTGCTTTATAAGTGGCCAGTGACGCTTCTCTGCTTCTGTGGTCCCATGTGATTATGCTCCAGAACGAGCCATTAGGAGATGTTATGTATTGTAACTTTCATCCTTTGAGGGAACTTATTTGCCTGACAGCTGATTACAGAAAATTTACTTGTCTTTCTAAGTTCGACAGAAAACAGGAGACAGTACAAGAGACTCTGATGCTGACTTTCAGGACACTTGAGCAGGATTGTAAAGCTGTATTTTCCCCTCTTCCCTTTGACACTAGCCATTGTGACATATGGTCAGCATTTGACATGGCCACAGCTGAGCAGCTCCCCATTTAGGTCTGGGCTGCATCTGCCTCCAGAGACTCAGGTGGAATGTGAGCCATCTGTCTAATGCTAAATGCAGAGACAGCCCAGGGATTGTGCCCTTATATGACTTTTTCTTTTATTTCCTTTAAATAAATAGATTAATCATTCTTGATCTTACAAGTTTGAAAACAATGGAGGGTTAGAAACTACAGCTGGGAAAATGTTTTGGGGAGCTCCTAAGTACAATAAGCTCATTGACATAGGGAGGCAAGTCCAGTGGAAAGCAACTAGGCACTTGAGCATATAAGAGGAAAGACTGCAAGAGCATCTGAGTTTGTGCAGCTTGGAGCAAACCCAGCCTTAAGGGGATGTTATAGAGAGGATACAACTAGTCTTTCCACCTACAAGTTGCAACTGCTGTATATTAGAAAAAAGCTTACAATAATCAGGATAGCACTGGAAGCAGAGGGGACCTCCATCACTGGAGATCCTCAAAGTTCCAAGGGCTCTGAGCATCCAAATGCAAGTTTGGCTCTGCTTTGGGTGAAGTGTATGAGCAGATGACCCGCAGACCTCCTTTGCAATCTAAATTATTTGATAGTAATTTAGCACACGGCATGGAGGCAGGAAACTAGCAGCTGCATGCTAGGGGATAGCATGAGCACAGGGCAGCTGAAGCCATACATAATTTATATCATATGATCATCATGGCATGAACTATTTCCCTGCTCTTTAACCAGGTGTGTTACTAGACTTGCACTATCAGATCAGATCAGTGCTGCAGTGGTTCTTATAATGCATTACTTGATTGTGGCTTGCCAGTCATTACTTTTCTCCAAGGAGTGAGATGAATATTGGCAATGTGGTGACTATTTTGGCATTATGTGCACCAGGCAGGCAATACTCAGTCACATAGCAACTGCAGCTGTGTTCACATCTTGTTATGTGTAACTGTACCCTCCTGCAGTGACTGTGGGTACACCAGCCTCAAACAACTGAGCATTTCTTCAGCTTGCAGCATTTAAAAGCTTGTGAAAATATTAAGGCAAACACACATACTACTTGCATTTCACCCTTCTTACCCAATGTATTAGCATAATTTTTTCCCTGTGTAGTCCCATGATGACCATCAATTCACTGCCAGTGGCAGGGACTTCCTTCTGACTCTGATGTCTGAAACAGGGAAGATCCACCAAAGACCTCACATACCCGAGAAGCTAAAGACACCCTTTCCTGCTTGAGGTGGCAAACCCAAGCCTGTATCCATATCAGCCAGTGTCCTTGACCTACCTATTTCCTTCTGCAGATATCCTTGCCCCAGAAACCAGAATGCTGTGAGCTTGCAGAGTCACTTACCATTTGATCATAATTTAAGAGACATTTGGCTGGAACTTACTGTCTCTCTCTCTCTCTCTCTCTCTCTCTCTTGTTCTCTTTTTCTCTCTCATGGCCTCTTAAAACTCTTTCCAGTCCTGTTTTCCAGAGCTATGGAGAATAAAACATAAACCAAAAATATTATCTCAGCCAGGCTAATGTTTAAGTATTAGGTTTAAGAGTTCACATATGAGAAGGACATGAAATTATGGAGTCAGAGGCCTTGAAGAAGGAGCTTGGGCCATGCTGGGAGAAAAACACATATAATCTGTTCATTATAAATGCTGGAAGCCTGCATTGACTCTATAAGCATTCAGACATCTGGAGAACTACATATGTTGCAAAGAATATGGAAATCTTCACTGAAAACCAAAGTTTTTGCTGTCAAGCTGGAAGACATTATTTTATTGCACAAGACAATGACAAATAAGTTCACAACTCTTGGCCTGGAAGTCTAATAAAACACTAGAGCTGACACAGTATCAGACAATATATAAAAAATGATAAAAAAGATAAACAGGAATGGGGCATGACTTCATAGATGCCTGAGTCACGGGTAATTTAAGGGACCCTGGAGTAGTTTCTGCCAGTTTCATCAGGCATGTCATTCAGCAACACCTTAAACCCAGCCACTGCTTCTGCCCACCTGGTTCAAGAGCTCTTCTGCTGGATGGGAGTCAAGCAGACAAGGAAGAAACTTGTCCTGTTGGCTGTATTTAGTGACATGAGTCAGGCTTTTCCTGTCTGGAAGAATTTCTACTTCACCCTATTTGTTGCAAGGGTGAGGGTGAGGAGGTAACATCTGGCTGGGCAAGCAGCTGCGTGAGCATTGTGGGGTCCACCAGCTTTCAAGATGAATCAGAGGCTAAGAAGTAGGTGCTCAGTGAATGTCATAGCTTCTATGAAGCAAGGTTTTCCCTCTCACCATCCCCCCATGTCAGTTTGATCCCTGAGCCTGTGGGTGTAGGCAAGGGAGAGATTTCAGTTGGGAATCCTGCTCCCATGGCTGCTCTCACCAGCACTGCTCACGTGCCTGGGAGGAAGCACCACAAGCCTGTGACAAGGGCATAACCAGTCCTATAGAGGAGAATTCCTTCAGGATTTTGAAATTAGAGATGCAGCACGCACACCCTCCAAAGCCTCCATACTGTGAGAGGAAAAAACCCAAAGTGCCACAACATGTGTGGGGCACTGTCCTAGGGAAAGTGATGGGTTTCCTTCTGCTGCAGACTTCCTGCTGCAGTTGTAGGGCTGTGCAAAGGGAGGCACCACACAGCCCAGCACGAGGCAGCTGAGCAGAAAGGCCATATGCCTTGGGCACATTGTATCGGATCATTCCCACCGCTTGCTTGTCCTTCTGCTGGGGTAAGGTGTGTTGAAAGCAAAAGCACTGATTTCCTGCAAATCAGTCATGCTGGCTCTGTGTTGGAGGCATTGCTTTTGGGGCAGGAGGCATGCATGGGGGACAGGAGGTGTATGAGCACCCACCCAGAATAAGAGAGACATGCCCTCCTGAGCAGCCTGTGGGACATTACCTAGGTAGCCCCTTCGGCACCCTTCAGCCTTCCTTAGATCCCTACAATTCAGTCTGAGGCCTTCTGTGGCTTACAACACTTGCTCAGTGGTGCCAGCCAAACCTGGAGGACCAAATTTTCAACTCTGAGTGCACCCACTGAGCCCTTTCACACTGGAAAATCCAAAGACAGATGTGGTGCAGGTACTTGCACTACCTTTGCATGCCTCAGCAATGAGTGACACCACTTGGGCCCCAGGGTGTGCCTGGGTGTCCCAGGGTGCTGCCTACACCAAGAAAGACACTCATCTGCACTCTACCCCCAGGGTGGGAGTCTAATAGAATTCCTATTAGAGACACTGATATTTTATGAGACAGACAAAAAGAATGCCATAAGTAGCAACTTTGGTAGCATTTAAAACGGATGCCCAGCTAGTAGCACACATCCCAGCAGAGCTTACTTGAAAATAACTGCATTTTTATTTAATTTTCATGTAGAGTGCTGAAACAACAGTTTTTTAAAGCGCTCCTTTTGCTCAGTGGTACCTGCTTTCCTGCTCCATGCTTAATGTCTTTTGCACCCTAGCTGTTTTTTATCAATTATGGTATAATTTCACTTAGGCAGGGACATGCTTTGGTCCTTCTACCACTTTGCTCAGTAAGTGCCCTGAGAGTGTTTGCTGAAGCTTGCACTGCATTTTAGCCAGTTTCAGTTCAACTGCAGAATTCTACTTAGTCAAATAAAACTGTTGGGACAAGTCTGAGTTGGCTCAGCCTTTTGTTTTCAAACAATGTAACATAGAAGCATAACCATCTTCCTTTACCAAAGAGAAAAAAAAAAGGGCAGGAAGGCAAAAGAGATGCTTGAAATATTTTCCTGAACTACACAATGATGTGCTTCCGTGTTTGGTGCAATCTCTTTCTCTGGCCAAACATGGTAAGGAAGTGACTCTGCTCCCCACAGCACATGCTTGCAAGTGTCTCCTTTCAGCTGCTGGAGGAAGAGAGGAGGCTGTGTGTCTCTGCTGCTGTGAGCTTGAGTTCAGAGAAAGCCAGCAGTCCACAGAGAGACTATCTTTGTATCAAATCAAGGAGGAAGTGATTAAAAATGATTTATTTCAAAGATACATACAGATAACTGAATTGTTCTTTGTTTATCCCAACTGTGATAATAAAAAGAAGATCAAAGTTAGGATTTACACAAATCCATAAGCCCAGAGCAAGCAAAGGGGTCTTACCAGACCACCCTAACCCATGGCAGGGATTCAAACACCTGGGGCTGGTGACAACCTCTGTCTGGCTTCAAGACTTTCCCTCGACTCCTGATCACAGAAATGCAGCACCTAAAACTTGCATAGAACCACATCCGTCCTCGTTTCTCATTTGAGGCTCAGCAGCTGCTCTGACCCTTTACACCAAGGCTGAACTGTCAACCCAAAACCAGCATTTCACATGGGGAACTGCATTAGAGCACATTATCACTGCAATATGCCCTGGGGTGTTTCCAACCAAGGTCTGGGAGCGGTTGGAGAGGAGGAGGGTGGCTCATTGCTGTGGATTTTGCCCTTCTCCTGTCTGTGGCTTCTGCTGCCTGTGGCCAGCTTCCCAATGCTCATCTTCATAGCTCTGAATTTGGCCACCTGAATTGGTAACTTCAATTGTGCTAATCTGTGAGCTGGAGACTCTCCCTTTTGTCAAATAAATGAATGCTATATAACTTTACTGCACGGTGTGAAAAGCCTTGCATTCACCCATTTTCGCTGGATTCACTCAATTTCTGGTGACACCTGCCCTGAGTAGAGCTTTGGAGCCCAGCAGATCACAAGCACTGCAGAGAGGATGTGTCTGGCTCTGGGTCTGGCTGCTGGCTGCGAGCACACCCAGGGACCTGGCGAGGTGGTGCTGAGCTGGCAAAGGCAGCCATGGAGTCCTACATTGAGAAGTGACCTGTGTTAAACTCTTGATTTGCTTGAATAAAGGCCAGCTGTCTCTAACACTGAGCAGGTTTCCTTGAATATATTAAGTTGAAGCCCTCTCTTCATCAAGTCACCGAAGGTATCATCTTTTACTAGTCACAGAAGAGAGGTCTGTAAAACCAAGGGAGGATAAAAAATATCAGGAGCAGTAGACTTTGTTTTGCTTAACTTAAAGCACTGTCTGAAGTGGCACAACGTGAAAATAAAAAAGAACTGAAAGAGAAGAAGGCTGGTAAGGGAAACCTGTGGGCTACTTGACAAGAGGAAGGCTGGGATCAGTTGATTTGGACCATGTGTTTCAGCTGGGCTCTGCTCAGAGCCTGTCTGTCAAGGAAAAGCCTTAAGCAATGTTTCTGAAAGATAGGGAGAGATATCTTTAGGCACAAGGAAAGGAATACCCAGAAAAGTCAGCTCCCTATTTCTATCTCATATTCAGAGCTGCCAAGTTTCATACTCAACTATAAATCTATTGCTTTCTAACTATAAAGCTGCCTTTTTGTGTTTTAATAGGAAATTGTCTGAGAATTTCACTGAATGGCATTTTCAGATGATTTAAGAAAAGGCTGTTGATTGTAGACCTCCATAAGTGGTTTGGTAAATAAATACAAAACTGAACAAAAAGATGATTTGATGTTTCCAGTGACAATTTGGTGGCAATTTTCAGAGATGCAATAGTTCTGCATGCAAAATAAATTTATTTTTATATCATGGCTGGCAGGAATCAAATCATTCTTTCTTTCTTTTTTTCTGCAAATTCATCAAAGAAATTTTGTGGTTTGGTATTAACAATGCTGTATCAGAAGAACTCATTGACTACTGCTTTTTGCTCCCATTAATAACACCTTCTGGAGGTAGTTCCCAATAACTGCACAATGTATTGTAAATCAGATCATTGGCCCAATACTTTTAAAGGTAATTTATGACTGTAATATCCTGTGAAGATTAGCTGTTTCAAAATTCTCACACAGTTTACTAACACAATTTATTTCCAAGTCTTACAAAGAGAGTGAGAAATAGAGGATGGGAGAAGTTGCAATAAATATCTGCTATACAATTTCCAAGGTGTTATTTAACTTGCAAGCCACACTTGGTAGCTGCACAATAGCAGAACAATATTTTTTGCCAAAGTTAAACTTCTAAAAATATACTGCATTTAGTATTTTCTGTCTAGTTTTTTCTTTTCATTATTTGCATATTATTTACTATTGCCATTATGCATTCAAGAATGCATTTTTCTTACTCTTAGTGTTATTGAGTAGAGAGATCTCAGCTTCAGTCATTTTGGAGTGCACTAGAAAAGAAAAAAATTACATTTTTACATCCTAAGTTTGCATCTTCTGATTTTTAATTTCAAATATTTCAAACAATAAACTGTCCAATAGCCTCAACCTAGAATACAAGAGGAGGTCTTGCCTTCATTATTACTTCTGTCAAAAGCAAATACCTGTGTTTTTAAACCCAGAAGAATATTTTACTGAACACTTCTTTACTAGCCTTTCTGTGAATAACTTAATGTGGCTTGAAATGTAATTGCAACTATTTATGAAACGAGGGGAGAGGGTTTCACACAGGAATTAGTGTGGGGAGCAGGTGAACGTGTCATGGGGAGCCAGAATAAGTGAAGTTATCAGTGATGCTCTTCAGGAATGCATTTGGAAACCAATGCAGTCCAATTCTTTCATTATTCACCTGGGTACAAGAACATGGTCTGTTGCTATAACATATTATAAGTTTCTCTGTGTGTAAGCCTTCTGATGAATTTTCCCATGGGAGAACATCCTTTTACTGTCCTTTTACTCTGTATAAGCTTTCTGTAAACAAAATATCTGTGTCTGTTCTTCAAAGACATGGAATTGCTCTGCCTCCTCCTGAGAGTGGGAGAAGGAGCTGAAAGACTGTGATCTTTCTGTTATCGTGAGCATTCTGGACATTCCTGTACAGAGCAGTGAGGAAAGAAACATCTGGGCTCTGTACCTGGGCACATTATAGCCCGAAACCTTATGATAATGGAGTCATTTTAATAAATCATATTTAGCCTTCTGAAATTATTGTCAAGAGTCCTTTGTTAACGAACGGACCACGGCGATAGTGGTCTAAGCTTAAGACATTTGTCAGTAATATGAAGTGGCACAGGGTCACTAATGCTGAAAAGGATGGAACATCATTCATCAGAGAGGACCAGAGGACCCACCAGAGCAACAGAAACAAGTGAATTGCAGAAGTGCAAAGCCATGAGCATGAACTCATGAGCAGGGTCCCTGTGACAGAGGCAGCAGGGAAGAGAGAGGGAATGTGGAATACTGGCTGAAGATCTGTGAACCACCAGTGTGATACTGCTGGGTTCAGTCTCAGGGACTCTGAAGAGCAGGATCAAATGTCTGGGGTAGTCCCAGGCAGTCCTTTCCAATCTTACATTGCTCCACTTCTATGATGTATCAATCCAAGTGTGTTCAGCAGAAAAAGGTAAGCTTTAGTACAACTATAGAAGGCATATGTATTAATACCTGGAGAATATCAGAGTCTTCTTTATAGTTGAAAAAAAAAAAGGGAATTTAAACAAATGGGACAAAATAAATTCTACCAAGGTGATGAGGAAACTGAGAGTAACAAGTGAGAAGAAATTATTGGATCTTGGCTTATTTAGCTAAGCAGAGAGAAAGGAAAGAATATGATTACTTTTCACATTACTCAATGAGTGTATACTAAAGAGAAGATTGGGGGAAAGTAGAGGATAAGAATAGTGGTACAATCAGTTCTGGATTTAGAAACTAAACTTGTTAAGCATAACCTGCCAACTTCCTTCTTAATGAGTGACCAGTTCTGGGGACATGTGTGAGGGGATTTCTACCTTTGTCTTTAGCCTGAGAGGCTGGACTCAACTAGGGATGAGAAGATGGGTGAGCACTGCTGGCAGCTACTTTGGCATGCCTTTCTGATTTGCTCAAGGTTAGACTAATTACCTGAACTGGGGTCATAAACCAGTTTTATCCATCAGTTCAGGAGGGACTTCTGGGAGAGGGAAAATGCAAAGTTTGAAGAAATAGAGATGAGAATTCTCAACTGGCACTTTATAAACTCGCTAACAAAGCACCCAGACTAGTAAAACTGGAGTTTGATTTCTCATTTTCTCTATAAAGGTGTAGGATTGGCCCTTGTATTTGAATGGAGATGCTGAAAAGTCTTTTGTGGCTTGTGGAGAAGGCAATGATCAGGCTGGATACCTTTCCTGGCCACTGTCTGTGACTATGGGGTGTTGGTCAGCCTCAGACAGCATTGAGCTCTGGGTGCCTGGTCCCCTGGAGTGTCCCATGGTTGGGACACTTTGTGCTTGTGTTTTGTGGAAGAAGCAGCTGGGGACCCTCAGGTTGCTCAAGAAGAATTGGGTGAGGGTGTGCTAGGCTTGGTGCAGCCTTGGTGATCCATCCTGCCTGCTGGTCTGTAAGTCATTAAAGCATTCAAACAGGGGCCAGTCCCATGACAAACGATGACTTACACTTTCTAGAGCTCCAGGAGTTTTCTCAAAGGTATCACAAGAACTGAACTGGCCCGTCCTGCGTGGTTTATAAGATGAGCTCACACTGGGTAATTGCCAACTTACACACAATGAAGCACAATAGTAGGAGAAGCACTCAAGCCATCAGCCTTTTTCAGGGCATTTACACTTCAGACACGGATTGGAGAGAGAGGTTTTTATTATATTAACAGGCTGGGAAAGAACTAGAAGGTTTTTTTGTTGGTTTTTTTTTTAATTGTTTGTTTGTTTAGTTGTTTTGGTTTTTTTTTGCTATAAACACAAAAAGATGAGGAGAGACATTGCCAGCTTGAAGAACTAATTTTTATAGAATTGAACTGCAAGCCAATGTACCTCAGGAGCTGAGACCTGAGCTGTTGCTCTGGATCACCCTGTTAACCAGCTCATTCACCATGCTACTTGCTCTTTCTCTACCTCTCTCTTCTTTCAGGAGTTCCAAATCAGTTCAATGTATCTCTAGGCAGGATATTTCATAAGGAAAAAGAAAAAGACCTTAAAACATAGTCCATTCCTTGGTGAGGTGTGTCTTACCTCACATATGTCTGGCAGAATAGCTAGGTGACTGAAATATATTATTAAGAATAATTACTGGTGATGAGCAATTGCAGACTACCTTTTAAAATGTACCCTTGTATGGTAGCAGAAATGGCTGCAAAAATATGGAAAAAATAATGCTTCATAGATTTTTTTAATGAATGTACTAAGTACCACAGTACAATGCATACCTATGTAATAAAAATGGTATTTTACACTAAAAATGTAGTATTTTTTGAACCTGCAAAATGTCATGCTGTATTGCAACAACCATTTACAATAAACATTACACTGACTCTGTAAGAATCATTTATATGCTAATATCAATGTGGCTTGGGCTTAATTCATTCTATTTCAGCTTAGATTGAAAATATTATTTTTATCAGAATCACAAGCAGATGAACTCATAAGAATATTAAACAAAATTTACAATTGCTAGGAGGAAAAAAAAAAAGAAAAATGTGGAAGAAATAGTATTTTGGACTTGCTGAAACTGAACTTCTGTGGATGAGTGTATCCATATTCTGGATGTGCCTGTTGTGCCTGTTCTGTTTTTTTAAATTTCCTACTTCAGATAGTTATATCTACTAAAAAAAACTATTTATCCATAAAGCTTACTGTAGAGTTGAAATTTTTCAGACAAGCACTTATCTCAGGAAATATCCATTGCTTTTTTAATCCAATCCAGCTGCATTTTGTAGTGTTAATATTTTCAGTGAAGTTTGCTAACTTTGTTTCAAATAGTGCATTCAAAGAAGCAGCATATTAGCAAGGAACAGTGTAAGAATCTTGATGACCTGATGTTTTTCAGTGCTGTGCTTAAATTTAGTCACTGGACTCATGATTTCAGGTATTTTTCCTTCATATTTGCTGGGAGAAAGAAGTCTTGGTGTCTGTCAGAACTTTAGACACAAGCAGTGATAATGATAACATGCAAAACTGTAGTCAAGTCTGAGAATGTATTTGAAAAAAAAATATGGGTGTCTGTGCACAGCAGAATTTTACTTCACAGTGAGATTTCAATAACATGTTCTGAATCATTTAGTGCTAATGTAGAGAATTTTTGATTAATAAATTTCAAGGTTCAAGTTTTGTAACTGTGTCTGGAGACTCTGAATGCCCGATTTGCAACATTTTCAAATAGCCCAAATTTTACTTCATCACCTGTTCTAGAAATCAGCATTCTTCTGGGCAAAGTGGAATAACCCCATGCATTTTTTTCTGAAGAGGATGAGGAGAAGCTCACACAAGCTCTCTTTCTACGTATGTGTGGAGTTCAGGGGCTGATCTTCATTTTGGGGCAGGGGGCAGTCAAGGCAGTTCCATTTTCAGTCAGAACAGCTGTTTGCAAAATGAATATCAGTCCTTAGACTGGTGTGTGTTCTGCAACATGTAATATAAAGGCTGCAAAACCTGAGACAATGGGCATAGGGGGTATGCAATGCAATGGGTTTGGTTTTGTCAATCAGACCCTCAGGCTGTAGGTACTTTTATATCAGGAGTTGAAGAAAAGCCACAATTTACAATTTATATTGCTGCCTTCCCTTTCTGACCATTTCATAGCAGCCCAGCACCAATGCTTGTTTACCCAGGATGGATGGAGACTCAAGGAGGCTGAGGGAGGCTGACCCATCTGGGGTGTTTTTGTCCTCTGAAGTTTGTCTGCCACTGCTCACTCCTTTGCAAGTTTTTCTGCAGTCTGTACCTGACCTACAGAGGCAAAGAAAGGGTCACTGGATCAACAGCTCAGGGCTAATAATAGCTGCTGACTAACCTTGAGAGGCTGTGGTATACACCTACCCTGTATCACTGTGCCGAGCAGCCTGCCTGAGAAGCCAGGCAACTTGAAAACCAACAGCCCCTGCCCCTGACAGGCAGATAATCCTGGAGCTGCAGAGGTTGCTTTGCAGTGGGAGGTGCTGAGGTCTGGTGCAGCTGGAGCAGCTACAGGACCCTGAAACGAAAGCTGAGCACTATGGAAATACTGGATGGGCACTGGGAGCTTGTCTGCAACCTGCCAGTAGGCTGTGGGTGGGCTCAAGTATTAATTACATCAGAGCACTAAGGATAAAGTAAAAATGTTCAGATTGATGTTTTCCCCAGCTTTTTTTCTCCTGAGGATGGAGCAGGGCTGTACCTGTCTCCTAAAAGTAAGTGCTGAGCACACAGCGGTGGATGAAGGCAGACATGCTGCTCTCACACCATGTGTGACTACTGCCTGCACTGCTGGACTCCCTTTCCTTGCTCACAGCCCTGGCCAGGAGCTGCAGCCATCCCTTTTGCAGCCAACAGCAGTGGTACTTGGCCATGATATACCTGGGAACCAGCTTTCTCATTCATCCTCCTGGATTTCTGCAATAGTCCTTTTACATCTCTGCCTGTGCACGCAGTCAGCCTTAAGGGAGAGAAGTGAAATCCAGCTCATGGGGGTTTTGATTCTCTTTGTGCAGCTGGAGAAGTTCTCACACAGTAAACTCCTCAGCTGGCAAAAAATGTTGGACTGTATCATGTTAATCTGTGTAAAGGCTGGAAGCAGCCACATTTTCACAAGGACTTTCCTCTGTATCCACAAATGAGAGCAGGGAAGACCAAACCCCCAAGAGCTGCTCTGATTTTTAACTCAGGAAATGCTTAAACATGTGCCTAAATTTAACTGCTCAGACAATTCTGTGCTTAAACGTGCTGTTTGTGTTGCCTGACTGTGGTCAAAAGGTCCTTGGAACTCTTGATGAATGAGGACCAGGCATGTTGAGGGAGCTGAATATAATAGGTTGGATCTTGTTTACCTAGTGTACTCATGTCACTCCATTCATGGTTTGACTGCTCTTATAAATATAATGAATAGGATCTGACCCAGCCATTGCACCTAGTTGGAAATAATCCTTTTTATGGTTTTTGAGAGCAGTTTCTCAGACTGCTTGTACTTTTTTGGCCTCTAAACAGATGGATTGCTCCCAAACTTTATCAAATTCTGATTAAATTGTTGTGTGGGAGTCAACAGGTACATACTAAATAGGCTGTGAGATTACTTTCCATTCTGATGGCACACCATACGTAATTAGAAAAAGAGAAATGAGGCTGGAGGAGCACGACACAAAGCTCTGGCAGCAGCTCAGGTGGAACCAGAAGAGTACATAATGCAGTCTGGAGGCCTTTGACCAGAGATTTGAAGATCTCCACTAATGATTAAGCTACATCTTTTATTTTCTTTCTGCGTTTTTCTCATGCAAATTTTGCATGCAGAAGGACTGAGCAGGGGTTGGATCCTTAGTGTGTCCCAAGCAGCAATAAGAATAAAACAATTGCTTTAAATAAGTGCAACAGCTGTAAGAGGATTTTGATCTGAAGGACAAGGAAGTTCTGGAGTCTTAGACTAGGAAGGAAAGCCTGTGTTTTACTTGCTGATGATAGTTGTACTTCCTGTTGTGACCTCACTGCAGGGTTTCATAACACCTTGGGAACAGCTCAGTCTAACACTGTAATGAGGAACAGGGATTCCCAGTTCCTCCATGCTATCTGCCAGAATTCAAGGTCTCTTTGGTGATGACAAAAATTGCAATAGGAATTGAAGAAAAAAAAGGCAAAATTCCCCACCAGCTGAAGAAAATTTCCAGCTTTGTATTTCCAAGAGCTAGGTCTCATGTATATCAGTGCAGGTCCTGAGTACAGCTCATGTGGTTCCTGAATGGAAATGGCCACACTGATTTTCAACAGGTCTTTGTTAAAATTCATCTGCACAGCCAGGCTCTGAGCTGCACTGACTGTCAGAGCAGAAAGGCAAAGACAGGATGGGAGGCTGCTGATGGGAAAGCAGCTCTGAACCGCCCTGGGGGCTGACATCATCCTGTACCATCTCCTCATGGGTTGCTCTGCCAGAGCAAAACAGGTAGACTTTGATACACTGCATTCCTGTTTTTAACTCCTCTAATAGGTGACCTTTACTGTGGACTTGAGCTGTGGTGAGTTGAGGTGAGAAAGGGATGGGAAAGAGAAAGAAGGATTTTTTTTGGATAAAGAACCTTTATTGATATACACCATGTCTATACATGTGCACACAAACTCAAAATGTTGGTTAAATTCCTTTTGGACTCATTGATTTAATTTTCCAAACATAAATAGATACCTGATTCTCTGCCTAGGCTTTTATACTAACTGGGCAGGAGGAAGGGACTCCAGTCTAAAGACCTGCAGCTCTGCAAGAGGCATGTGGGTAGGAGCATAGTATTTGCCCTTTGATAAGGCATAATAACTTACTGCAGCTTAAATTTACAGCACTTTAAAGTAAATCTAGTTAGGCTGTGTTCACTAGCAATACACCCACACAACAAATACTATGGTAAGTGGCAGTGAGATAAAATCTGGAAAGGCAGCTGTGAAGCAAAATAAAATATCTGTAGCACATAAGTCATATGAACAGCTTTGAATCATCTTGCTGGAGACACATCCTGGATGGCTGTACTTTGTCCTACAATACCAGTGAGACAAACAACACACACAGAAAAGTTGTAAGCTAGTGTCCACTAAGGAGATAATAAGAGATGGCCAAAGAAACTGAGAAGAATTTGGTGGAATAAAAAAAATTTAGAGCACAGCTTGTGGTGTTTACCAATGTATTTGCTCCATTGAAGCTGTATTTGAACAGAGAAATGCTGTTTGTCTTGTGTACCTAAATTCCTAAGCAGAACAGAACAAACTTTTATTTTCACAGCACAGTAATTTCAAAAGTAATAGGTCACGGTCTCCAACATTTATCAGATCTTAGCCCTTTCCTTCTCTCTGTTTTCTCTTATTCTCTTTCACCTTGTTTTGTTTGTTTTGTTTTAGGAAATGTGAATTTTGTTCAGTGACTAAAACTAAACCATTCTTAGATGAGATTTACCTGTCTGTACCTAACAGACCTTTTCTGATCAAAGTTATACTAAAATTCATCTGCAGTAACTGTTCAGTTTGCAAGAAAAGTGTATTTCTCCACAGACTACCAATATCATTTAACCAGAAGAAATCCTGACCTTCTCCAGTTTATATGCTGTGAAAAATCTTGATGAAAATGCATGGAAGATGGAAACCATTCACTGGATGGGTTTTTGGCAGCATGTGGTATACAGGTTTCCCAGGGCTACTCCATCCATTCACCTACCTTTTCCTGACCTGGATGGACAAGCTGTCATGATCGAGACCTCCAGCAAAACTGCCAGTCCCTGACAGGGGTTGGGTACTTATGGATTTTTGCACAGCATGGAGTCTTTCCATGCTGAAGTTGAAGTATTGTATCCCTTCTTGGAGACTCTGGATGGATCCCAGCAAGCTGGAGGGGCAGGGTTGTGTGGCACAAGAACAGCAAACATGTCTCATGGCTAACCTCAGGTGCTTAACACCCTACCTCCCTTCTGCTGTGCTGTACCCCTCTTACTGTCACCAGTGGGCTCCCCAAGTTCTTGGGACAGCACAAGTAATGTTTACAATGCAGGTGTAGATAACATGCTGCAATGGTAAAGACACTGTATCTTAGGGAAAAAAGCACTGAGATTATAAAATATACTGCTTTGCATGGACAAATAAAAGCAGCCAAAGTAGGTTTTTGATCTCATTTATACCTTCCATGCAAACTTATTAGATTAATTAGAAATTTTAAAATAAGTAGTCTAAACATGGATAAGAAACCAAGATGGAAACTCACTTTCATTTCAGGTGAAGATTTGAAAGCAGAAAGCATGATCACTTGATGTATCTTGAGAGCAGAGACAGAAGTAGGTTTTTATCTACAAGGCTGAAAGGAACTCAGAAATCTGGCTTCAAAATTTTGGGCATGTTAGCTGCATCTATTCTAAGTTTGGAGGGAAAACTTTAATGTAAGAATTCTGAGAACCAGGGCTTGACTGGAAAAGTGCAACTACCCTGTAGGGTTAAACTCTCATTCACCTCATTTAGCCTTTATACCTTTCTAGTAATGGAAAAAGTAGAGAAAGAGAAATTTACACAAGATGAAAATTCAGAGAGTAAAGTTTAGAAATGGCATAAGAACATGAAGAGGAAATTATTAAAGAGTTTTGTGATGAGAAAAGTCCAGTGAGGAGCAAGAAGGGAAGGACAGAGGTGGTGGAATGTGCAAGCAGTCCTACTGTACCTACTAGGCCTTGGAGAGTAAAATTCCTTCAAAGAGGGAAGGTAATAACTTGGCTTATCTCAGTCTTTTTTTCAAAGTGAGTATGAATTATTTTACAGTGATTCAGTTCCTGGCATAGACTGAGAGAAGTTAAAAATTAATGATTTATGGGAAGTGTGGTGCTAATGGCTGAGAGTGCAGCCAGCATCAGCCCTGTGTCTGTACCGAAGGACCAAGCATCTCCTGGATTTGTCCTTGCACTGGCTCACAGCAGCAGGAGGGTCTGGGAAGCCCTACAAATCTTGCCCCACACAGACAGATCCATTCCACCTCCAACAGGAGCAGCACACAGAGAGACAGGGACACTGTCCAGCTGAATGGTGGTGCTTGATTTAGCACCTCTCCTGCAACTTGTGCCATCGGGGCTTCTGTGATGGCTTAGCTCTGATTGAAGCTGCGTGAGGTGATCTACCTGGGTGGATGAGAGCACAGGTGACATCTATGCTTCCCCAAGGTGAGTGTTACCAGGAAAATAGCATCTAAAAATGGCATAGGCTTGTTGAAAGCTGGCTTAGATACTACAATGGTGCACTGCAGTCTGCAGTCAACCCCACCACTTAATGCTGAATCTGTCCATAAAATGTTTCCAAATGTTTCCCAGCTGGGCCGTGTGTAAAAGGCATTGTCCCCAGAACAAATATATCAACAAGCCTGTACAGCTGCTTGACAAACAGGCTGCTCTGCGGTTTTCTGCTAGCTCAGGTGGTTTTCTTAAAGGGATTACCTCCAATGTCTGCAAAAAAGATCCGTCAGCCCCTTCTACAAAATATATAGAAAAGTCTCAATCAAAACTACTGGAAACCCATTTGTCAAAGTAGCATTTGAAATGTTACAGGTTCACCATTTTCTTCTCCTTGTATATAAAATGGGTGTGATATAACTTTTAGAAAACCTGAGAGTGGGAGTGGCACATATATAGTTAAAAGAAAGAAAAAAAAATGGAAAAAAGAAAGAAAAGCAATGGAGTAAATGCTTCCTGGCAAAGAATGTAGCTGCCAAAAGAAGAAGCTGCCTTTGATTAACCTTTACATGCAGTGTGCACTCGTGATTCTTTTCATTTGGGTCTCTTTGCAGCAAATGCATAAGAAGTCCCTGATTAATGTGATTGCTTTAAAATATTTTATTTCTAACATCCTCCAAATATAAAGCTGCATATTCAGGACATCTGAATGCTGGTTGTCTTCCTGTTCTTCCCATAAGTACCTCATGGAGGCTGTTTTCTCTAGCATGGGGAGCAACAGCTTTGCTTTGCCAGCCACATCTCTTACATGCCCACTCACAGTAACAAGAGAGCTGGTACAAGGATGGAAGTGGGAGACCTGTGTGATGGGATTTACAATGCCTGGCTGTCAATGTGATTGCCAATGTCAATGGGAGAGGGAGAGGGAGAGGAGAAAGAAGAGACCACTGGTCTTTTCTTGTATCTCCTTCACCCCATCGTCATCACCTTCACCATCTTTCCCAGACCATTAATCTCTTGCTCCACTCAGCAAGTATGCTTTCTCAGCCAGGTGCTTGTGGCTCTGAAGCAGGTCTGGCAATGAGAGCAGGATCAGGCAGGGTGCCCTGCCTGCAACAAGCCCTGGCCCAGCATGGGGCAGCAACAGGCTCTCTGTTGCACCCACACCAGAGTCTAGTTGCACACACAGGGTGGTATCACTTTAAGGTAGCTGCCTAGTTTCAATTAGTCATCTCAGCTTCTTCTCTGGTCAATATGGAGAGTCTAAGGGAGGTGCCTGAGGTGGGAGGGGTGGTTTTCCTCTGGAGTTGTCTGCATATCTACTGTTAAGTGACCTTAGACAATCAACTCTGACTAGATATCCAACTTTTAGATAACTAGAGCTGCATAATAGAAATACCTCTCTAGGCCATAGAGGTGAATGGAGGATAAATAATTCAGAATGGTGGATCATAAATTGTTTGCCCCTTGAGAACTTAAGGTCTATGAGCTCTTTACACCAGGGATTTTGTTGGGTTTTTTTTCTCAGTAGACACATATTATTGTACCTATAGGCATCTAAATAAAGTACATAATTTCCTGATATTATCATCTAATGGAGCTATTCCTGTGCTAATTAGGTGGAGGCTTGTATTTTGGGGCTAGAAGGTTTCCAGACAAGTCCCACGGACTGTTCATTGTATGTGTCATTGCATAAACCCTGAATGAAGTTTCTCAGCATGTGATGAGCTCACAGCAAACCTGTCCCCATATTAGCAACCAGGGCTGTGAGGATGCTAAAAGTGCTGAGTGAAGTGCTGGAGCCCAGACTCTGGCTAGAGCAGCATGAGTTTTTTTGGAGCACAAGTGACAAAGCAATTCAGGATTTATGTTACAGAAATGGCTGTGGTTGCACCTGGCTCCTGCAATGAAATGCTGACCATTTTCAGAAAATCTGTAATTAACTGTATTAAGCCTAGAAGATTTAACTGGAAGATTTGTCTGGCTGGCTGCTAACAGATGGAACAGAGAATTTGTATTCCAATCTTTGATTATTGATTAGGCTTGGATGGCAACCTGTTCAACCAGCAGCAAGGCACTTCTAGGCATGCTCAGCATTCCACCTCTAGGAGTGGAGGAATTTAAACCAGTAAGTATAGGGAAAAAATCCTGAAGAGTCAGAGTCAGTGGTTTGGGTTTGGGGTTTTTTTTTTTTTGTTTTCTTTTCTTTCCCAGTTTAATTTTGGATGTAGGTCCCTATATCCTCCCTAAATCCTCGATGTATTTCTTCAGAAATGATCATTGGCCAGTAAAGCCTTTTGTCCTGACAGTTGTATTAAAAATTGTATTTAATATGTATCAGAATTGGGATCTGAAACTCATTTGTATGAGTTTCTCCTCTTAGCTGGGAGCAACTGAACTGAGATGCAGCATGTCTTCAACCAGAGTATTTCCCAGCAAGATGAAATAATCATGACTTTAAGCCAGAGCTGAGACTGTATGAGATTGGAGCCTGATGTCCTACTTTTGTCTGCCAAGCAGAATCCTTTCCTTTTACAGCCCCTGTTATGCAGGTGGATAAAAGGCCCTTTTTAATAGTAACTGTTGTCACAGACGTGGAGGAACGACTGCTTGAGGCCCAGAGCTACAGTGCTAGGACTCTGGCACTGGTGTGCATCATGCAACCCAGCTGCATTATTTATCAGGAGTGTGTCTCTGGGAAGTGCAACTGTTAGTGGTATGGTAGACAGAGAAGTCATTTTACCAAAAGATTTAGTGTTACAGAGAGGAATGCATGCAGGGACTAAGAAAAAAATGCAGTGTAAATGCAAAGGGCAGTATATACATTTTGGAATGGAAGGGCAGGAACAGGACCATTAACAAGAGGAGATGCTGTCTTTTCAGAACAGATAGCCAATATGAAAGACCTTGATGGCTTCATCTGAGACTGAAGCACTGATACAAGTCTTTTAGTGTGCTGTCTCTTGAGACCTCTCTTTGAACACTTACATTTTCTTTGCATCATCATGCCTGAGATGCATTAAAGTTTATTGAATGGGCGGGATGTTGGCGTACTGTGATGACAGTGGCCAGCAGAGCAGCTCATTAAGTGGCTGGTGGTGGATCTCCAAAACAAGGGATAGCAAAGTGGCAGAGAATTGGGCATTACTGCCCTGGAACTAAATGATATACAAGAAAGATGTTCTTCTGATGAGTATGATGTGAAATGAAAACAAATGAAAGGTTTGTCAGCTCTGACCACACCAGTTATTTCTTCCTTGCTTTCAGAGTACAATACCAGCATATTGAATTGGGTGGTTACATGCAAACAATAAGCCTGCTCTGCAGTTTGTGTCAGTAGAGCCCATGAGAAGTCAGATCTCCACAATGAATATCTCTGTGTGTGCTTGTATTCCTCAAGAGTGGAATGATCCCCATCAATTGCTGCAGGCAGGCTTGTGGGCAGGGATTGGAGGCAATGGGGAGATTAGCTCTCTGGCATCTCCTCACCTTGACAATAGAATTTAGCCTGGAACAACTTCTTGGGTGTAATATGTTTTAAAAAACACAGATGCTTTATTTATATCAAGAAATTCTGTATTTAAACTATGCTTCCAAGTGAAATGTGCCCTCGAGGAATCTCTCTAGTGATGTCAGATGTTCACATGCCTCGCTTCTACAGAGGTGGTGAAAAAGGAGTAGAAAAAGCCAAAGCAATTGGGAGCCTTCTCTCTCACACCGCTGTAATTACTGCACAGACAGCATTACATGTTTGTCTATTCTCCCTAAAGCACTGCTTCATGGCACTCTTCACAGGAGCAGTGAATTTCCATAAGTGAGTGGTGACCTACATTCAAGGCAGAAGCCTTGCTGCTTGCTTTCGGGAGTGTGCCCTGGCTGCCTTCCAGATCAAGCCTGAGATTCTCAGCATTTCATTTCCTGGCTCATCCCCGTCGGGTTTTCTGGGGACTGGGTTCTCTGCAGAACATCTGCACAGAAAGGTCACTGCAAAAAGAAGGGTTGGAATGAATTTTTGTGGTAGCCTTAAACATTACTCTGACAGAAGTTATAAAAATATAGGCTATGATGAACACAAATCAATAGGCAGTTAAGAAAGCAGCAGCCTGGTTAAAATCTGGGCTTGTAAAAATCAAGACAGTGATTCAGTCATTAAGTATTTTTTTTTCAAACTTTGTTGAAGTCTGACCATTAAATGAGTCCCTGAACTAAAAGTTTAGGCTTTGCCATTGGTGCTTTGCCCTGCTGTGTACCTTATCAATGACAGGAGAAGTTACCAGCCTGTGAAGTGGTGTAAGAGTATTAAATAGCATAACAAAAGTGCCATCACAAATCTTTTGTGTGGACAAAACAAGAGTGTGTAAACTGACTGCATGATGAATTTTTTAATGTATTACACAGTAAACTGGCTGTGAACTTCCTATTTCTGGTTTGGGTTTTATTCTGCAAGTAAAGCAGTTGTTTGAAGTGCTGCAGGGAACTGTGGTGGGAGCATATGAATCACTGACATCTTTCAAAGGAAAGCTCTGCTCCAAGTGTGGCTCTCCCAGTGGTGAGGTGGCATGGAGACCAGACAGACCAAAACCAAAGCAGAAATTAAATTAGTTGAATCTGCTCAGAGATAACCATTTCTAGAGAAATTTAGACCAGCTGTTCCTTTGGATTCACACAGTACAACTAGACAAATACTTCAGAATAAGCAGCACTGGCCTCACTAACATCCTCTACAGCTATGAGGGTAACCAAATATTAGGATGTGTTGCTTGGGCTCCAGAAGGGAGTTTCCTCTTCCAAGGTATCTCTCACTAATGTGAAAATGTGCAAGGGCTAAGGGAGCACATTCCTGTCTGCTCCAGCCTATCACACTACATAACCACATAGAGAAAGGCGAACATATAAAAAGATCAAGTGAAACTATCCACAAGGAAAATCTCTCCAAACTTACAGCCCAAATACTGAAAATTCTGAAAGTCTTGAAAATTTGGCAAACCAAGGGGAATTTTTATTGGCTGGTGAACAAACAGGAATAATATGGGAATGAGTCATTAGGGTCAGGGCTAGTTCAGACTTCAGATAAACTGGAGTTTGTTTCAGGCAACTGACTTTTTTCTGTGACACAGACAGAGGAAAGGCTGACGAGGCAGAATGAAAATAACAAGTGACCGTGACTCCACAAGGCTCCTCGTTCCCAGTAAGCTGGCTAATTGCTGGGAGGCTACTTACTGTGTGGCAGGGCTATGCTATGGGGTTTTTTCAGTTTCTTAACTTCAGCCAAATGGAGTAACCATACCTGAAGCTACTTCAGCATAAAAATAGATCAGGAGTGATAACAGCAGTGATGGAAAGCTTTGAGATTTTGCATGTTTTCACCCCAGGCTATTTCTCTTAGCCAGGAGGGATTTCCCAACTTACTTTGCAGTAACTTCACTTTCCAGAGTGCCTCACTGAGTATCACTCTGCCTGACCAAGGGGAGCAGAGCAGGACTGTTTCTGTGGCAGCTGGCACAGCAGTGTCCTTAGGGGCAGTCATGAGAGAGAACTCTGCTCCAGGCTTGGGCCAGGGGATGGTACAGGGCTTGAGTGCATTATGGCTGAGAAATGCTGACCCAGCGTGACTGGGGCTGGTATTCAGTGTCCCTTCAAAACACCCCCTCTTTCACTTCCATTTCTGCTTTTGTGCCTGCAATGCACCACTGTGTTTTACTTATTTCTCTGTCTTGTGCTGTCTGCTTCTCATTTTCTTTCTTCTCCCTCAACTCTTTTCTTTGCTTGTTCTCTCTTCTATTATTGTTCAGTGTGTGTTTCCCCTCTAGTCTTCTTCAAAAATTGCTGCTCCCACCCTCCATGATCAGCACTCAGTGATCCTCACCCTTCTAGAACACTGAACAATGTTAGCAGCTCAACCACCGCAGCAAACCTGGTGGATGAACTTCATCCTGTATATTTCTCTGGCTGCTGTGCTACAGAAAAGGCTGTTTTGTGCATGAAGATCTAAGGCTTGCCAACCATACTTTACCTGGAGGAATGTAGCAGCCAAACCTACACCATACTAACACTAGCTTCTAGGTCCAATACTAACACAAGCTGCTGGGTCCAAAGCTGAACTAGGATTTTAATTTGCAAAAATAAACAAAACTGCAGAACTGCATTGTTCAGTGTAGATTTCAGCATTCTCATTTTTCATGAAAAACCATGGGAAACTGAAAAATAACACTCTGCCACCAGGCACAGCATGAAGAAAGATAAAGACAAATGAATAATACTGGGCTAATTTCTTTACCTAATTGCCTGGGGAAATCACCTAAACCAAATTTGTATGCTAAAAATGTTTGCAAGGGTAGAAATATCAAGCAATTTTCAGTTAAAAAAAGATGCCAATACTCTGAAAATTTACTATTTCCTCAGTGCTTAAAAGTGAGTCTGCTGGGGTTCCAGCCCTCCTCCTGATAATGTAAGAGTAAAAGCTTTTCTGAAAAAAACCAACAAGTAGTTGTGTCCTCTCCCACCATTCAAGAAATGTTTCTCCTTCTAAACCAAAAGAGCATCTTTTACTGATTGCTGAAATTCAGAAGTGGTATCAGCAATCCACACCTCGCCATAATTAAACCTTCTGTTTCCTTCCTACCCAGCCTGCTGGACTGAAACACAACTCTAACATTGGCATCCTTTCATCACGTTTGTATAAACTGCAAAAATAGCCACTAAACTGAGAGCTGGCATTATATATCATTAATAAATATAGACCACACTAGGACAGCAATAGAAAACTCACCTGGGAATATTCCTTATAATGACTCTTCCTTTAATGTACTTTGGCTTTTAAAGAAAAAAGAGAAAAATCTAGTTGCCATCTTGATTTCTTTTAGGTTGTGGTTCTTTTTAATCAAACCCAAAACCCCAGTCAGAGTGAAGGAATGTGAGATAGACCAATTCGTCTCAAAGTGGGGAGTGTAGAATAAATTTCAGATGGATGAGGGAAAAATACATCTCACTTTTGTTTCCATTCCTTCTTCCCTGGTCTTTGGGACCCCTTTCCCCTTTAACAGGCATAGGATGAAGTGCCAGAAAGAGAACATGAGGAAAGCTCAGATTTTGTGTAGTACCTCCCCTGTGAGATGGCATGGCAAGCTGAGATGGGGGTCACAAAAGCTGTATCTGCTTACCACTACTGAAGCAGCCCCCAGGGACTTGCCCAGGGGAGGAGGCAGCTGGTGGGATCAGGTGAGAGTGCAGAGAGCTCCTGCCAGCAGCAGGGATGCATGGCACGTGGGCCAGGGCACCAGGCAGAGCCAGAGCCAGCCTCACTTTAAAAAACTGGTGATGGAAGGAGTTTAACATCTTATCTTTAATACAGACCTGATTGTCACTTAGGAACATTATGAATTTTTATCCCATTGGTTAATCAGTTCAAATGGATTGTACAGTCTGAAGGAAACAAAGAGATAGGCATTGGCAAGGCTGCATGGTGCAAATCCATATTACTTCTGAAATGGAGATCCTCTCTTCCTCCTTTTCTCCCCTCCCCTTATCCAGCACTCTGGCTGCATGGTGCAAAGAGAACTCCTTTGTTTGGTATGGTGAACATTTCACTTGTTCCATTCTGTGGGGAAGCAAGGCACCCAGAAGCAGGGAGACCACATTTCTCAGCAGTGGCATGTGTGCACCAAGTCAGCTGGCCTGCAAAACTCTACCCATTTAAAAAATTACAATCTTATTCTGTACAGTCTCTCTTCTTGCATCCACAGGGGGTGTATTACAGACAGAATTAGCATGTATTTCTTTTTTGGTTTTTTGTATTCTCAATAATTCAATAGCTACTCAGTTTTTTAAGGAGATTGGAGTTCTAAGCTTGTTCAAAAAACCCAAAAGGAATACTACCACTTTCTTGCCTACTCCTTTGTGCAATTCAGTAACCTGGTTTTAACACTGTGATAATGATTTAATTGCCTACACACTACCTGTCAATGATGCCTTAAAAAACCACATCCTTCTCGGGTTTCCTGGATCTACGTCTCAGTAGCCTAAGTCATGGCCTCAGAAAAGAAAGGGAAGGTTGTTTCTTTCTTTTATAAAAGACTTATTATGTTAGGAGCTGGACAATTCTCAGGGACTCAAGCGGTCAAGGATATGTGAGAGCAGCAGTGCAGGGTCTTGCCACTAACACTGTTCAGACAGAACTGCAATTTTGTGTGTGTCTGCTTATGTGTATATCTGACATGCAAAGGCAGGATTTGTGCATGAACATCCCTGTTGCATGAAAAAATGTAAAATTTGCAGAGACATAAGATTTCTACCACATGCAATGATTGAATTTCTGCACTGTGATAAAGCTAGGTTTACATATGACTTTCCTTAGTGCTTTGCAGACTAGAAAAATAAAACAATATGGTTTGGAAGATTTCAGAGCAAGAAACTTGGTGCCTAAGGATTTAAGAATCACTATTGTACACAAAAAGCCAACAAATGTGTGTGGGTGGGAAGGAAGGTCAGCCTGTTCCTTATGCAAAATCATGATCAATAAGAACAGAGTGATGGCTGGGGTGTGAGAAGGGGGTTATATTGCAGAGAACTGGGATAAGTGAGACAGCAATAGCTGCAGTCATTATAAATCAGTTCAGATTTTAATCATCACTGTATACCACAAGAAAGAGGCTGTTTATCTCTTGTTTCTCCCTCCCAAACTGTCACCAGCTGCCCTACCCTTTTGCTTTAGGGGCACAACCCCTGCAGCCTCTTTCTTTGTCAGATTTCACCATGGACTCTCTTCTTCCTGGCATGCCATTTTGTCTATGTCCCACTACTTGCACCCTGGTGTGACTACACGAGCAAGTGCTGCACATCTTCTCTACCAGAACATCATCTGATCTATGCCAGGGCCACCAGATCCCTCACACCTCCCCTCAGATTTTAAGTGTGTGTCCACTGCTCTCTTGTAGCAGGCTCTAGTGCAGCTCTTTAAATGCAGCTATAAAAACATATTTTGCCGTGCTGCCTACAAAAATCTGAACTACAATAAGGAAGTGATACCCTCAGCTTGCTGTGCTGCACAGTGTTGCTTCCTTTGCTCTCTTATTTGATCATCCATGTCCATCTTCTTCACAGCTGCTACTTAATGGGACCAAGAAAGGCCTGTAGTAAACCCTCTGGCTGGAGCCATGCATAGCAGAAACCATGGATGAAGTTGCTGGGCATTACATGCATTGAACCTCTAATAAGCAGAACAACAAAATCCAATATCAAGAAACATTTGGGCTGGTCTGTCTTGATTATCTATTGAAATAACTAGTGTCTCAGCTGTTCTGGCTCTTCACAGTTGACTCAGAACTTGTTGCCAGAGTGCTCAGGTCCCATATGCACCAGTAAAAATGTGAAGTATGTAAGAATGACCCATGTTACAGGTTAGCATTTATTCAGGAGTCAGTGAATACACTCTTTAGATTTCTCTTGTGATAATCAAATAATGAGCAGAGACTGGGAAAGCATCCAGGGGAAAGAGTTTAGACTCTTGGCCCAGATTGCTTGTTTCTGTCCCTGTCTGTAAAGTTGTTTTCTTCCTTTCACAGAAACAGTTTCTGTCCTGTGTCATGCAGCTACACATCTTCCTGGGGTGTGACATGTGCGTGTTCAAAACCTCCTGGTGACAGTAAGCAGAAAAAAGCTCAAGAGAGCCTGTTCCTGTTAGCCAGCTGGACATCATCATGCAGGTACTGTGGGAGTAAAGCCTGGTGCATTTTCCATGATGAGTTTTTGCTCCCCTGCTCACAAAGGATTTGCAAAATCTCCTCTACTGGAAGCAGAGTGTCGTGGTTGCAAATGAGAAATCCTCCTCTTCCCTTTTCTCATTTGTTATCAGTGATCTCTGTTGTGAATAAAGCAAAAGAAACCCCAGAGAATAAAAAAGCACTGAAAATACTGCTTTAGGCCACAGAAGTATTTTGCAGTTCCTGATTGTCAAGTTCACAGCCAGGACACAATCTGTATTTGTGGCCAGCCTCATCACTTCCTCAGCAGCTCCCCAGACACTTCTGGGCATGCTGAGGGCCATGCAGGGGACAAGCCCATGCCATGCAGAGCTCTGCAGAGGTGCCCAGGAGGCACCAGGACCAGGCTGGATGGTTAGCACCTACATGCTCCTTCACTGGAGATCCTGGGTGGACTTTCCCAGGGGTTTAGACAAGGGAGGGGCTGGAGACCACAGCTGGCAGAAGGAAGTGCTGAGAACTGGAGACAGAGCAGGCAGCTGCCCTCAAAAGACAGAAGCAGTGATGCCAGTGAGTGGAGCTTGCTGAAGGATGTCTGTTTCAGGAACTGACTGTGATTTCAACAGCAATTTTGACCAAGGTTGATCAGTCACTTCCAGCACAGCCCTGGCTTTTGGCTCTGCAGCTATCTCAGCTAGTGTCTGATATGTCACAGAGTGGCACAGAGCAGACAATGCCATAAAGGGGGTGCTACAAATGCTGGAATGGGAAACCATAGTTCCTTCTCCTCATCTTCAGGTAACTTCACTGGCTTCAGTGTAACTCAGTTAATACGTGGAACTGCATGGAACTGGTGTACCTGGACCCTTGTATCCCTGCACGATGCTTCTCTGGATGACCGCTGTGCTGTGGGTAGAAGACAGAGAGGGGCAAGATCACATTATCTTTCTCCAGCCTGTTGAAGGAAAGCAGTAATACTCCTGCAAGAAGCAGTGTCAGATATGCTGTTCTCTGCTGGAACTGGAGATGACTGCAGACCTACAATGACCTTATTTACAATCCTTTTCAAAGTATTTCTTTCTGGATCTTCTTGTCAGCCATTTAAATGCCCATTCCCTGGGCTGATTTAATGAGGTGTTCAGCCAGTCCTCCTGGGAATAAAAATGCTGTGTTTAACAGTGTTTTGCATTCAAGCCAGTATCCCTTCTTCTACCATCATCACCCCAGGATTACTTTACAGCCAGCCAAAGACAAAAGCCTGTGACAAAAGTGATGACAGCAGTTTCCCAGGCTAACATGTCCCAGGGGCTCCTCAGCTGGGCACCAGCTTTCCTGTGCAATGGGGAGTAAAGGGGCTTTCTCCCATAAGGTAACCCAGAGCCTGGGGCATCCCAGGGGATATTTATGTTGCCGAAACACAGAGTGGAGCTGGAGGTTTCAGTGACAGTGCTGGGAGGGCCGTGGTCTTGGCTCACTGCTCTCTTCAGGAACAATTAGTCAGCACCACCAAGTGTGTGCGCCCAACCCTGCACGCACTGCCAAGGATCCATTCCAGAAGGGATGAAATGTATCTGACAACACCACAGCAGCTGTGAGTCTGCTACACTTCTGTGTGGAGAGTCCTCTTGCTAAGTAGGGAGAGAAATTTACTTGCTGCTGCTATGTCAAAAAACATCATCTGTGCTGTGGTCCCTGCAAATTCATCCTCAGCACTTTCCTTCTGCTTTGCTCTTGGATAATATTTCCCCAGCGCAAGCGGTATTCCTTCATTCCCTCTATCCCACAGAAATAAAACATAAACAAAAGCACGATATAAACATGTGGGTCTCCTGTGTAAAGCTCCATTAACCAATGCTCCTGCAGGGCTGGATGAATCACCCTGAGCAGGGACGTTTCTAAGCACACACCGCATGTGCTTTAGAGCAAAATAGGAAATACCTGCACTTCAGTCTTGTAGCAGCCGTGCTTGAATCAAAGCAGATGATTCGTAGCCAGGGTCAGGTTCACAAGAAAGGGCGAGGTTGCTAGAAAATCAAAATGATAAAGCTTCCTGTTTTTAGAGATAGATTTCAACAATGATTATTGCTGCCTCAGAGAATGAAATGGATGCCTGCTAGCAGAAAAGTACCTCACTATATCTCCTGGCATTTGTGTGCCAAAAAGTCACAAACAAGTGAATTGTGCTGGAAATGAACAGAGGCTTCCTTTTGGAGTTTTCATCTACACTAAAATTACTACACATTTGTGAAATTAAGGCTGCTCTGTTTTTTGCTGTTATGAAAACTTTAGGCTTTCTCCTAGGCAACACAGAGTGCCCTTAAGAACTAGAAGTGCTCCATGTCTTATGACTTTCTTTTCCTTATATACACAATGATTAAAACAAAAGACAGCTGTTAATTTCAGGAAAAAGCCACCATGCAATAAATCTTTTGTGCTGCACCATAATAACGCTCCTGTTCAGACAGACACTATTGAATGTAAGAACTGTCTACATTTGGTACTGCTTACCATAAGAAGGTATCCTTTTATTTCCAAATATAAGGGAAAGTTGGCTGCACATCACAGAGCTGCTGATCATGATATGTATAGGAAGTGAAATCTCATTTTTTCTTCTTAAGTGATACTTCACCAAAGGCATGATGTGCTTCCTGTGCCATAGAAGGATATAATCATGGACTGCTTTGGGCTAGAAGGGACCATAAAAATAATTTAATTGTAACCCCGCCCTGCCAGGAGCCGGGATATTGCTCACTAGACCAAGTTGCTCAAAGCTCCATCCAACCTGGCCTGGAACATTTCCTGATATAAGTACCCACTGACTATTTTTCACAAATATCATGTGCTTTTGTGATACAGGTGACAGATTTCATGTTTGCTGTGAATTGCCTTAAGTCAGTCAGTCGGAAGGGTCTGAATCACCTCTTTGCTACAAAGGCTCACCCTGTCAGAGCTGAGAGAAGCGAGGCAGGAAGAGGCAAAGCACCGAGTGTCCTCCTGGTTACGCATTCCAGAAACCATTGTACTTTACTCCAGATGGGAAGGCACAAAAGCAAGCTTGAATATCATCAGCTCCTCTTCTTCTGGGTGTGATGAGCGTATGGTTTGGTTCGGCATCTGAGGAGCAGTGGATTTGGGCCTTTCCCACAGCCAGGCTGTCATGTAAAGTCCAGACTTGTCCTTCCTGAGGACTTAATCTGCACTCGTGTTTCATTTTTAAAGGGTGGTTACAAAACTGAGTGGACACCTGTCTTTGGAATAAAATTGGGATTCAGCCTGTGCTGGTTCTGACCTGATCAGGGTTGTTGGAATCCAGGGCACAGGGAGTGTTTCCCTGCCTGTATTAGGGAGCCCTGACCCCCAGTCAGACACTGTTTTTAACCTTTGTCCCAGGGAAAAAATTGCTAAGGCTTTGGGATGAGTTGGAGAACACAGGTGTGAACTAGGTATGTAGCAGTAGTAGTAGGACTCTATCATGGGGTGAAGAATTTAGGATTTTAGGATTTTGGTGTGAGAGTGAATGGGAGACAAAATGGAGGATTTGGGGTGTGGTTTCCTTTCCTTCTTGTCCTTCTTCTTCTCCATTTTCTGTAGTATTGGTGGCACAAAGTCATTGGTTAGAGATGGTAGCAGCATAATTGTTACGTGTGTAGATTAGCAGAAGTTATTGGTAGTAAAGTAAAAACAATATACGTGTTAAAAGGTAATTGGATTCAATATCTTTAAAAGGCCTTGATTTTGGGAACTTGAGGCTCCATTTTGTGCCTTGCTTCTGTCGTGCTGAGTCTGGTGTGGACACTATATCAACCTCAAGATAAGAAAAGAATAAACAATAACCTGAAGACCAAGAATCAGTGAGTCTCGCTCGTTTGTCATCCCTGGCAAAGAACTCACGGAGGGAACCTCCCCCAAGGGCCCAGGGAGTAGGTTCCCAGCAGGTTGTGGGGGAAAAAACAGCCAAAAAGCCTCCAACAAGGGTAATTATTCATAATGAATTAGAACAGGTATAATAATCTTGTTTCAAAATGAGACACCCACCATGGGACATGCTCTTCCACCAGAAACCAAACACCAAATGTCTTCCAGCCAGAACACCCAAAGCACTATCAAGTGTCCCCTGCAGCTGCAGCAGAGCATACACCCTCACAGGGCCACGGCACCACAGAAACAGATCCATAAGACAAGCTGGTGCCAAATGATGGGGACTGGATAAACACATTGAGGCAGAAGCATGCAGATTTTCATTGCAATTTGATACAGACTCTATAGTGATCAGATGCAAAGGGGATCCTGCCTGGATGCATTTAGCTCCTCGACAAAACAAGGTCTGCTTTTGTTTTGAATCACTCTGAACAACACAGAACTCATGTAGGTAAAAAACACTGAGTCAGCCTGCTTGGTTTAATAATTTCTCAGGCTCTGCAGGTAAGCTCCATTAATATCTCTGAGGATTTTGAGAGAGATAAAATTTTATGTGCCAGGTGTTGTAGAGGATTTAGTGATCCTCTTGATTTCAACAGTGATACAGAAGGTGGTACGAACAGTTCTTTCTTGAGTCCCTCCTACACGTGTCTGTTTTTGGAGGCTGAATATAAGTTCAGTGTCACCTTGAATCTATTTTTTTCAGGGTATTTGTTGTACAAGTAAGTAGGTAATTGGATACAAAGAAGGTACAAAGAAAGTAATTCGTATAGATCTGATGTTTTAGAAACAAGGGTACTTAAGAAATGATGTGTGAATTCAGGGTCGTGGTTCATCTTCTGGAGTCAGTTCTAAAGTCCAGATTTGGAGTCAGGTGCAGTTTTCAGACCATTTGCTAGGTTTAGCACATGGGAAATATGGTAATTGGTAAAACATTTAAGAGAACATAACAAGAAATCCCAAAAGGTCTTTTTCAGGTTTATTTGTTTTTTGAAAAATGTCTTCAGATTGGGAGAACTCAGATTGGCTTATGAAAAGTTTCTCTGCATTTAGAACCTATTCCAGATAAAAGCTTGTGTAGGGAATAAAAGGTATGGCTGGAATATTTGCTGCTATTGGAAAAATTCTGGGATTATGAAGTGGACTGTTCCAAGGCAATGTGTTTTATGTTGGAAAAGGATGTGTGGCCAGATGTCCTAAGGACTGTGGGAACTATTGAGGTAGTTTAAAGCAACCTTTGCCTGTTCAAATCCCACAGGGAATTCAGCAACTATTTATGAGCATGCTTATAGTGCTAAGTAAAAGCAAAGCAGGGAGGACACACAAGACTGCATCCTCCTCACTTGCCCTGTCCCATTGCTAACTCACCTCCAAACCCTAATTTGGGCCATTCCAACAAAAGAAATTTCTTCTGGAGTGGAACATGAGACTTAGCTTGGCAGTGAGAGACAAGCTCCTGGACTTCCTTTATGCAGTCATAAAGCCGCAGTATTTCAACCAACTTGCAAAACTCATCCAGTCCCATGTAACCTAAGCTTATTTAAACAAAGAAACAAAAAAAAATATTGCTTTAGAATACTTAAAACTATCAGTAAAACTGAGTAAAACCGTAGTTTCATCATACATGGAGCTGGTCTCTTTAGCTGAGTACCATCCAGCTGGTCCATGGTGCAGAGAACTGATCTGGTAGAAACACCAGATTACTTTGGAGCAGATGGCCTCCATAAGGACAGGATGCCCTTTATATATTCTCTCCAGCCTCAATTATTTTGTGATTTAAATGCCTGTGAAAATCTCTTTGTCCCAGAAAACTTTATACCTTGTGGTATATGCTTGTCCATGCTATTCTAATTCTGCCCCAAAAATTTCTGTTTCACAGCTGGAATAGCATGAACATAGAACCAAAAGAATGAGGTAAACACCTTGCTGGGAGCCATGTCTTATTCAACAGAAGTGCCATTTTTTGCCCAGACTATGTCAAATCACACCTGACTGCTGGTATATATTTCTGATATTGTTCATCACAGGATCATGTTCAACAGTCAAATGAGAGCTGTAACTTTTCCTGGCAAAGTCAGTCAAGGCCCCAAAACAAAGCAGCCAGCCTGCTTATTCTTGTAAAATATCTTTGCTTTTCAGCTATGAGCCAGTAAACTGGATTTTTTGCTATGCTCAGCACCAAATTTAACTAAAACTGACAGTCCTCCCATTGCTGCTGGCCACTGGACATCAAGAACCTTTAGCTGTGCTCTGATAAGGTGGACTGAGGGCTGGTATTTTCAAGACACAAGATTGTCCTTGTGGCCATGAATAGACATGGTGCACACATCGGGAGGCCAAGCCTCACTGAAGAGAGAATAACACCATATAATCATCAGTCTGCCTGAGTTTTAATAGACCTTGTTTTTAGAAAAAGAAAAAAAGCCCTTCTGCAGGCCAAGCACATATCTAAATAAACACCTGAAAGTCAATAAATTTGGGTTTGGAGCAGAGCACATTTGCTTCACAAAGAATTCTGGAATCCCTTGGGACAAGGTGAAGTGAGATTACATTTCTTTATAGTCTTCTTTAATATAATGGAAGGAAAATGTTTTTACTCTGCAATATAAACACTTCAGAAAAAAAAACCCAACAAGATAGGGCTAAAGTGTGCATTGCAGGCTGGGGCTAAAACCTGCTTAAACTTTGGGATTCCCTTCACCTGGGACTTCCTAAAGATCCCAAACAGTGATAAAGCCAATGTATTTCTGATCATGTGTATCAGCTTGCTAAGACTGTGTTTCCATGAGTTAATGCTTTGAAACCACCAGCAAAATTTGTAGTTACTGGCTGGTTGTGACTTGGATGCTGGTTGTCTAGAAATAGGCAGTACCAAATTACTCCCAGGTGACCCAGCACAAGCATGAAGAATGTCAGGAGAAAATATTACACTGGGATTTTGGAACAGTTATACTGAAGGCAGTTGCACACCAATGGCATAAATTGTATTTAGCACCAGGTAGCTGGAATGAGCCTATTTTGCCATGCACACTCTGAGTTTGTGAGAAGAACGGCTGGCCATTAACATTCACTACATCCCTTCTTTTTGTATTCTGAGTTATTTTGTCATGAGATTCTTATATTATTTCACACATAAAATTTGTTTTGTGGGTTTTTTGGTCAGTATGGCTTACACATAAATGATCTTTTAAAAAAGCTACTTTCCTCCCCTGCACAGGCTGGCTATTTAAACTCACTGTTTGGTTGTACCTCTGAGTAATTGTTAGTTCAGGGTATTAACCATTTTATAGGAAGAACATGCAGAGATTTTTCAGTCATTATGAAGAGTATGTTATGCATATGATGTAGCCCAGACTCAACAGCAGGGATGGTCACAGCTTCAGCTACGTGGAAAATAACTTAGACTTCTAATAAATGGAGTGAAATGACCACCTAGCAAGCCCAAGCTATTTTTGGTCCAAGCGACAAAGAAACAAACAACCCCCCACCAAAAAAAAAAAACCCCACCCCAAATAAATAAACAAAAAACTCCAGCCTAAAGTGAAAGATATATGAGGATGTCTCCACCAGGATTCCTGATGGACTGTTCTTGTGTGGGCAAAAATATAACTGGGAAACGAGATACGTTTAAAAGCAAGGCCAAAATGAAGAGATGGCCCTTGCAAAGGGCAGCCTGAAATCCCAGAAGGGAACTGCCTTTATTTGACAAGCTAAGTTTAGAATTAGGAAGTTTATTTGAGAAGCAAGTAAGCAAAGGACTCCTCCAAGTCATTAGCTAATTTGGATTAGGGAGAGAAATACTTTAAACTCCTGTCCTAGACACCAGCTGCAAGCCCCCACTAGGAGGAATTCAGCATATTTTCTTGTTCCAATAAGCAGTGCCACTGCACAAATCACAGCCTTTGGACTATGACTTAAGCATAGGTTGCTATTTTCACATATGGCAAACAGAACATCATTTATGATCTTAAAGTGCCCAGCAATAGATTCTCATCCAAAATTCCAGCAAATCCTGAAGTTACTAGAGCTGTATAATTATTTACCTCACAAGGGTAGTGGCAGTGGGAACTAATTTTCAAGTAATGACAATTTGGGGTTTCTCCTTAGTTTTGATTTTGTTATGGGTATTGGTCTTTTAAAAAATACTTCATGTGCAGATTATTTTGCAGCAAAGGCAAAACTCCCAAGCACTAACCAGACTGAACAGAAGAGCAGTTTGATTTCTCTTCTGCTTTTTAGCAGCCACTGGGATTGCTTTTACTTTTCAAGAGGCAAAGTTGAGCAACTGTTGCAGGGTATTCATTCCCAGCAAACAACTTTTAAAATTCAAGCAAACATAAGTCTCCCCCAGTGTCTGTGAATTCCAGACATCCAGCTGGGTGCTGCTGATAATGAAAAGGAACTGACAGCTATGTCCCAGCTGTCCCAACACAGAGTTAACTTCTCCATTTCATAAGGAGAAAACCAGCCCCAAGTCTTGCCTGTATCCCAAAGCGGAAGGGGTTGATTGGACATTAGAAATGGGATCTGGCATGAGTGAAAGTAGAACAGCAAGTGGTAAAGTAAGAGAACTTTCACTTTTAAGAGTGAAAAAAAGCAGTAAGCTTTTCGATGTTGAGTGAAGTATGAAGCAATCCATCAATTTCACATGCAATATATTTCCACTTGCATCCCTGCCTGCTGTACTCTTCTGAACTAAAATACCAGCAGTGGGGCTGGATGCACCACGGGGAGTGATGAGAGGATGATTTTTGTGGACACAGAGTGATACCACTCCAGCAGCAGCAGGCTCCAGCAGCAATGTGTATCCATGGGTGTCACTCTGAGCATGTACAAATGTGGTTCTTTGTTCCATCAGCTGCTCTCCATGTGACAGGGGGCTGTTTCAGAAACAGGAGTTCCTTGTTTATGCTGCCCTGAGAATGAATGAATATATACTTACTTAGTAAGATATCCTCACATTGAAAGTCCAGCTTTTCAGCCATGAGGAGTTAAAATCGACATGGCCTTTCCAAAAGAGTTAGCAATTTTGGGGTTGTGTCCTCGCCCCCTCCCTCCAGTTTTAGTGAGTAGTACATGCCAGCCCTGATGTCCCTCAGTGCTTTTCATTTACCTCTGCATGGAAACAGCAGTGGTTTGGCATGGTGAGTGGTGCCTGCTTTCTTCCTTGCCAACTGATTGCTGCTCCTAAGGCACACAGTGCAAACCTGCTAATCAGAACCTTCCTGCACCAGCTGTTTCTATGAGTCAAGAGCTTACTGCTGTGGCTGCAGCATCCCTCAAAGACATTTGCAGCCTCAATTTGCTGTACTGAGTCATTTTTCTAGGTGAATTAAGTGTTAATTTTTTAAGCTTCTAAAAGGACCATTTTTTTGCATTTTCTTTCTCTAGCTGTGACCCCAGCAGAGACATTTTTGCATGGCCTGATCGCTTCTGTTTCCTAATAATTATTTGGTAATTACCTGTTGCTGATGAATGATTGTTAATAATTAGCACAGTAGGTAACACTTCCTCCCTGTAAGCATGTAAGATATCTATAGTAACCATGGAATAACATCTAGTGTATAGAAACTTTTTGAATGAAATTCTAATGCAAGTTAGGGGTGGTTTTAAATTATCTGCACATGGCTTTTTAAGAAGCAACTCAGCATACCTTCAATAAAGGAAAAAAATTTAGATCAAACACTGAAATTTTCCATGTCCAATTTGGTAAATTTTGTCCTTCCTTGACAAATGACATAGTTTCCAGTAGTCTCTACTGCTTTAATGTTATTCTACTTTTATACCTGCCATTAGATGTCCAGATGAATTAAAGCAAATCAATCCAATGGCACAGTATGTTCTAGAGGGAACAGGTGACACTATGGGATGTTTCCACAGATAAAAAACCACATCACTGAGAGGCATAGAGAAATCTGGGGAAAACTGGGAATATGGCTATAGGACCAGCTCTCCTTCCTACAGAGGTTGATGGCTGCATCACAACCCAGGATTAGGCAATGTGAGCTGCTCCTGTGAGGTGTGTAGTGCAGTCCTGTCTTGTCTCTGTGTTGGAGCACAGAGGGAGAAAGGAGGCGCAGTGAGCATTTAGAGCAGGAGATCCATCCTCTGGGCATCAGTTTAGCCTATGTACACACTTTCCTACACAAAAAACCTCTTTTGCAATTCTGCCTCACCATTGCAGATGCCTGGTTCCTGAGGGGCAGAGGGAGGAAGTAGGATTTACTGACTGTGTCTCAAAAACATGGTTAACTACTGTAGCATTTTGTCTTTACTACCCAATGGTGCCCATTGATATCAGAGCACTGCATTCCCTTCTGTTTTACACACACTAACATAGGATGCAAGAAAACATCTCTGTATTCCAGGCCTGTGCTTTTTTTCTCCTCCCCATAATAATTTCAAGCACCATATAATCTGTGGTACTGAAGTACATCTCCTAAGGTGCAGGATGCAATACTCTGAACATGAACAGGCTGCCCAGGGAAGCGGTTGAGTCACCACAGCTGGAGGTATTTAAAAGATGTAGATGTGTTTAGGGACATGGTTTAGTGGCAGACTTGGCAATGTAGGCTTCACACCTGGACTCAATCATAAAGGCCTTATCCAACCTAAATGATTCTATGACCCTACTGATTCTATGCTGTGAATAGAACATGCACACGTAGATGCTGTGCCACTGCTGATATAGTCCTTTCAGATCTTTAAGCCTAAATTAAGACTGCAGCTTTCATGTCTTTTGCTGATTTATTAACCATAATCTCATTTATCTTATTTTTCTTTCCATTGCCTTAGCAGTGCACCAGAGCTGATGCATTGATATCAACATGCACCGAGGAGCAGATTTATGCCACAGAACGTTTCCCAGGCAGCAGTGGCATAGTGGCTGGAGGAGCACAGATGAGTGAAAGAAGCTACACTACAGTACAAAGATCTGAGCTGACCATCACACTAATACCTACTTTCACTGAAGATATTCTACTATACATCAAGAGAGGTGCAGACACAATGTGAGTGAGGAGGAAAAGAAACAAAGCGTCACTATCCTGGGTCTGGTTCTCTGGTACCACCAGGACCAGTGTGGAGATATTTGGACACAGGTTACCAAAACATTTCACCAAAAGACAGAGCATTGCTAGGGTCTCAGGTTAGTGTGGTGTGAGGACTAGTGATAAAATCTGTGGGGCTGGCAGGACTGACCACAAGCAATACTTAGAGGAGGATCTCTTTCCACACAACTCGCTGTCTCCTGTTCCCCATCAGCAGTATTGTGCCTTTGAAATAAAATACAATATACACTGGAATTTCAAAATGGGAAGAACAGTGGGAACCTACAAGGATCCCCTCACCCTTTTTTACAAATCCACCTCTGATTCATCAGTATTGAAAGTAACCCATGGGAGGAAAGGAAAAGTGAGATGATAGGTGATGCTAATCATCTGCCTGAGGATGCTTTACACAAATAGGGTCAAGGTCACACTGGAAAAATAGTTCTTACATATGGCCTCTGTTGAAACACCAAGGTTAATGACCTTAGAGAATATTTAATGTATCCCTTAAGCGGATGAAATAGACACAAACCCACACACTGTTCAGATAAAACTTCTGCGCAAATATGGCCTATTCAGAATGGTATTTTGAATAAGATTATTTATTTAGGCAAATATTTACAGTGCTAGTGAATTCTGCAAAGATCCTGTTGAACTAAAATCTACTTGTAGATTTGTTAATGAATAGCAAAATAAAAGTGGTTTTAGGCACTGCCTCAATTAATGAGCTGTCTTATTTCCGGTACTCAAATACCATATTGCTACATTCATGAAATGCATTGAGAGGGTAATAAAAGTGATTAATGAGCTATAGCAAGTGACTTATTAGTAGGAACTAAATATATCAGTCTTGCTGACTCTGAGGGAGCACCTGCAAATATTTATACAGGAAACTGTGAGTTCTTAAATCTGATGTACTGCTGAACAAAGGTTGTACCCACCAAACAGCATCACTGAGGCTGACAAGGTGTCTTCTGGATCACCACACCGGTACAAATGAATGACGATAGTGGTGCCAGACTTCAGTAGAGATAAAGGAGTTATTAACCTGGTGCTGGTTCAGGGATAAGCTGGTAAAGAAGAGGGGAAAACCCAGAAGTTTAATGGCAGAAAAAGTATTCTTAGAGGTACCATCTATGAAGATTCCCCCAGGTGAAGGAAAATTCCTGTCTTTGGGGTAAATAAAACAACTGGAAGGTTGTTGTCTGAACTGGAGTGTGATAGCAAGAAGACAGTGCAAACTGCCAAATATTTCTTGATATCCTCTAGCTCTAACACTTTTACAATTCCACAACTTTGCTGTGACATATAACAGTCAAGGCTACTTCATTCAGGCATGTAGAACCTTGGCTTCAAAATGAAGCATAAGTTCTTAGAAGAGACTGTACATTTTTTATGGCTCATCTCTGTGGTTCCTCACCCTTCCCTGACTATTGAGAGCCTGCAAAATGAAGGCTGAATTCAAACCTTCGAAAAATACCTAGGTCACTACCTAGCAAGTGCAACAAGGAGCTTCTGAAGAGAAGCTGTAAACATTCTGTGTCAAGAATTTAATCTACAATGATAATGCAGAAAAATGTAGGCATGCCTGGAGGTGGAAGGGTGAAGAAGGAAGAGCTCATTCATTCTCTCTTACATTCTCCATTCTGAGTTTTACATTTCTATGGATTCAGGTTTTCTAGATGCATAGGAGTCTCCTCCCACGTTCTTGCAAGTCATATTATTGCCTACCCCAGAGCTACAGGGTGTGATGTCTCCTTCCTTCCTGTTCATTTTCAGCTGAAACAGGAAAGCAGGCAGAAGTATGTGGCTGGCACTCAGAGGTGCAAAGGAAAACACTTTTATATTGTGCCCACAGCTTTTAATTAAGGCTCCAGCAGGATCTTTCTGCTCAGGGACCGAGATTACCTCGTACAAAACTGAGAGGGTGGGACATGGGGAATAATGAATCCTAAAACACACAAAACTGTATTCATTAAATCAATTTGGGCTACTGGGAGGCCAGGGAGCTTTATGGAAATGAGGCAACCAGTAAAGCAATGTCTAAAGGCTCCAGGAACAATGGGCTCCACTTTCACAATCCTGACTGGGAGGCAAAAACGAAGTGCAGGGCCTGGTGCCTGTGGCTCCCGCACCTCCCTTGCGCTAGCACAACAGGAGAGCTCTCCTTGGAGCGGCGACCCAGAGAGCCAACTTCTGTGTGACTGAGCATGTACACTGCTGCTGGGGCTCTGGCAGTCTTTTTTTATTTTTTTTTGTTTGTTTGGGGTGGGGTTTTTTGGTTTTTTTCGGTTTTGTGGTGCCACCACCCCGAATGTCTTTTGACTGCCAGGGTGAATAATTTCTGCCCCCTCCGCCCTTCCTCCCCCCCTTCTCCTTTTACAATCTTATATTGTTGTGGACAGTTACCAGGGCTTGCCTTGTCATTGTTTCACCAAATGTAATGTTAACACATATTTTGTGCTCTGCAGTTTTATACTCATGCCATTCACTATTCACTCTACTTCTTGGGGCTTTTTTTCTCAGAATTTTCTCTGTTTTGTCTGAGTATTTTTCATGTGGAAGGATTTAAAGTTGTGTGTAATAATATGTTATCTACCATAGCAAATGTCATTTGAATTGTGAGAGCGGGAAACTGTTAAATACTTCAACATTAAGTTTATTGTAGAGTATCTTAAAATATGCTCTAGAAGACATTTTGGACTACCTTGAAGCAGTAGACCCCAGACGCACTTCCCAGTTGGCAGGTAGAGATGAACACAGCTAGCAGGCCCCACCCAAATTTGAGACTGGGACCCGGATCAATATGATTTTGATTTTGGTCCCACTCCTGCTCTGTGTACCTTGCTTCCCACAGAGAGCAGCCCAGTGCTTTCCCACAGATGTCCCAGCGAGGTGAAGCAAGGGGGCAGGACTGAAGGGCAGAGGGGTTTGCAGGGAGCCTCGCTCATAGGGGGCTCACGGGCTTAGTGTGGGCTGAAAGGGGGAAGGAAAATAAAGGGAAGAAGACAAGGTTACAGCAACACGTCTCTGGGTGGTACAATGTCTGTGGGTGGTAGAACTCTGGAGCCCAAGCTAAATTTTTCTCATTAATATGGTGTGACTGGCTATTGTCAAAAATCTTAACTTTGTAATGACTGCTGGCAAAATATTTGGGAGTGTGGTGAAGAGGAAAATGCTTAACTTACAATCTAGCACTGCAAAGCAGAGTGTGATTTGATGCATTGTATAACAAGTGGACAAAGCATAGTATAAGACAATGCCTCAAAAAAATATTCTTAGGAAAACAGATGTAAAGTACAACCTGGCTGCCTAACTTACCCTCAGCTTATTTAGTCATGACCAGGACCAGAGATGTTTAAAATCTGAAAGGCAAGCCTTATTTAAGGGAAGGCAGCAAGTGCAATTTCAGTTGTGCAACTGCACAGTTGTATATTGAGACTGTCCTCAGTGTTTTCTCCTGGCTTGATGACAGGGATAAAAGCAGAAACAAGAGCTGGATGTAGCAATTTCTAGCTTCCCCTTTTGCAGTGGATTCAAACTTTTGAGTGGACAAAAGTGTAGAGGAGTCCAAGGCAAATGTACCTTCTGGTATCCCTTTATTCTGAGTACTGCATTTCGTTTGCAGATTTTCTTGTCAGCTGTGCATGTGCTAAGCTTCAATCCTGTCCTTCGTCCTGCATACATTGTGTACAGAAAACTTGGTTGAGAAAAGGATGAGAGTGGTGAAATAACACTTCAGCTCTTCCCCAGTTCCTCAGATTTTTCAGTTCCCTTCTAACAATATAAAACATTATTTTTACTGTGTTTATTGGAAAATCCAGAAGGAAATTTTGCCAAGTCCTTCCAGTACTGGAAACTAGCGTCTTGGTTCAAATCCAAAATTGAATACAGTTTTGTGAAGTCAGCCTGGGTCCCCAGAGACTTGGTTCCTCTTGCTACAAACACAAGAAGTTGTGATCTTGCTGCAACCAAGATCTTACACATGTTCCTACGTGACTTAAATGAACACATCTTATCATAGTTTGTACTAATGCCTAACCTCTTTGCAACCAAACATCTTGGATAAAATCTTGAAGTGAATAAAAAACAGGGTATAGCCAATGCCAGGCTACCCAATATAACCAGATTTATTATTCAGATGGTTTTATGAAAATCTGTTTCCAGTAGACCTTTTTCTTCTGGCTGATTTACATCTAGTGAGGTTCTGATCAAGTGTTGGCTTCATCTTCTGTGTATTCACTCTGGTGTGGTAGGGCCTGACTTTATAAGCTCTCACTTCAGCCTTCCCTCTGTTGCACCATGGCCTTTCTCCTACGCTGACCAAGAGCCTTCTCCTCCCAGCCACTGCCTTTCATTAAACAGATTTTGTTGACACCTCTGCCCCCTTACAAATTTTGTTGGCACCTGTGAATGGGCTCAGATCTCAAACAGTCAGGCAGAGCCAGATGGAGAGTTACACACACACAATGTGTTTGCACAAGTGTTATTTCCTTTAGAAACCAGACAGAAGAGGAAATTCTCTCAAAGTGCATTTTATGAACCTGTGTATTTTTATTCTTTGGCTATTTGAATCCATAGTGTCCAATCTGAATAAAATGTATCAGCAATCCTGCTTATACTGTGCTGTTTTGCTAGTGGGGGCCTTGTGCAAAGCTACCATTTAGAAAAAAATACCCTAAGTGTATCTTTGTCTGGGAAGTAAGCATCAGTAGGTGTTAATCCATGCTTTGCTAGTGAAGCTTTGTTCAGTAGCAGTGATAAACACAGATTGGAGACAGACTCCATGCTATTTCTATGAGACATATTATTTTGATGCCTTCTTCACTTAACGGTCACAGAGGATCATAGGATGAATGTTGATATACCCACAGTAATATTATGTCACATATTAAATCCTTGCCAACTAAACTATGAAGCCAAGCATTGTTATTTCAGATGTATCCTGACTACTAAAAAAGTTAGTAATCCTATCTTGAGACTAATGGGCTTTCTTCCAAACAAGTTAAACCTAACTATGCCACTTTTCCCTAAATAAAACAAACAAACAAACAAGCAAACCCAAACAAACAAAATTATTCCCAGTGATAGCAATATCTGTCCCTTTACTTGGTTGTCTTGCATTTTTGCCAGATTAACTTCTTTGACATCAGTGTTCCTGTGAAGCTAATAAAATACTTCTATTAATCCTTATTCTTCTCTTAAGTATTTCTATCCCTAAACCATGTATACCTTTGTTGAAAATCTGAAAATTATGTAGCCAATTCTGTTAGCAGACCATGGCCTTCACTTGTGAAAAGAGCTGGGGAACATGCTGTGTCAGCAATGCAGTGTAAACAATCTGTTATTTTATATAGCATCTTTTTTCTGCTCTGGTAATAACAATGTGAGTTTTGTTTGTGACTGTGGCAGGATTTTGCTTGTTTATGGCTTTTTTTTTAAGTCACAGCACTTCATGACAATCTCCAACTCTGCATTTTACTCCCTAGCACTTTCATCAAGGCCTCCAGAGAGTGTGCTGGAAGTATTTTTCCCCACAAGCTTTCTTTTTGATTAGAAATTCATGCTTTCGAACTGAAAATCACCTCTGTTCACCAGAGGAAAGAAATAATTTATGGCCAGGTTCATTTAACAGTGCCTTCTCACAAGCAAAGATCAAGCATTTTGTGAAGGACGGAGTTGCCCTCCCCGGAATTACTGGTCAATGCCAAGGCTTTGCTAAGAGATGGCCTGCACAAGATGCCACTACTGCTGTTTCCAGAGGTGCTGGGGACTCAGGGGCATGCTCTGCTACAGAGCGCAGCTCCTCTCAAGCTCTTATTCTCTCATGAAAACCTCTGGTTATGAACGGAACCCAAAAGGGTTCCCAGGGAAAAGTGACATGACCATAGTGCCGTGCAATGTTTATCCAAGGGCCCCTTCCAGAGCCCTGCTGACGCCTCAAGCACTGGGATATATTTAGCCCCCACCTTCTATGCAGAAGAATCTCCTTCTAGTTTTGTCTGGTACAAAGTGCTTGCTTTTTTACTTCCTTTATTCTTTAGGATTTCTTTAGTGTGAGGATCTGTTTTTCTTCCCCAGGTGGCCATCCCTAGCTCTTATGCTTCCAGGTTGTGAGGCCATCAGACTGCCCAGCTTCTCTCTCAGCACCTCTGTGAGGGACGTGTGTGGCAATAGTGCAGTCCTTGAGCTCAAACACTTCAAAATTTTCTTATTTTGATTTGAACCCATGTCTATTAAATGAATTCTCCTAAAAAAAGATAAACAGTCCAATGCATTTCAAATACAGCAACTGTTTCTTGCCTCTTCCCCATGTATTGTTGCTGCCTCAGTAATGCTGAGTTCACATAAAAACTTAGTGAGGACAGAAAGTGACACTGTCTTGAATTTCACTGGTTTATGCCTGGCCCTCTGTGGCTTTTCCTTCATGTCACTGTCAAAGGAATGACATTATCATGGACCAACATCCAGCTCAAAAGGAGGAAGAATTTGAATTGGTTTTACACTGATAACCCAAGCATCCTCTGATGCAACGCAATCCACTGGTCCCAGGCAGAACCCCTTAGGGGTGACACTGCTCTCCTTGTCCCAACAATACAGATCCATATATGAAACTATATCAGCAAACATCTCAGTGTTCTCATGCAGCTGTTGGTCTCAGCTGGGTCTCCTGAAAGGAACTTTGCTAGTCCCTCCACTTCACCATCTCAGCTCTCCAGCTTTCAGCCTTTTATGAGCATCTCTTCCAGGTCTCTGGTTAAGGATGAGCTTCTCACAGGTATGGAGCACACCACTGGTGTCCATGGCACAGCCCTGCACAGTCCCAATGGAGGTTTTTACCAACAGATCCAAACAGCTGTCAGAGTCACAGACAAGGAAATGAAGGAAAAGCAAAGAGATGTGGCTGACTCAAGAGCAAATCCTTCATTCCCCCCACACTGCTGCCTTCCCTGCAGGCATGTCTAGGATAGGAATGAACCACAAGTTTCTGATTCATTGCAAAATCTCTCAATTAGCTGATACTGAGGGATTTGCCTTCACCCCAGTGCTATGCTAACTTCCATGCAAAAGATGCTCTGATCCCAATTTCTGCTTGTTCTGCTCATGCCTCATTTTTTCCTGTTAGCCAAACAATAGAGTGAGGCAAACAGGCTTATTAGTGATAATGTTTTCTATATTTTCTGAGAAGCTGGCATTACCTGCCTCAGCCTGTTTTGTGTGGGAGGGATCTGCTGGTCCTGCTGTGAATAACCACCACTGGTTTTGTGTGGCTGAGCAGAGTGCTGAAAAGCTGATGACGAGAAATGTGCCTCCCACCCAAAACAAAAGGCACAATCTCTGGCATCATTTACATAGCTACCTTCAGAGCTGATCTTGACTGTATCTGTGTTCAGTTTTTTAACCAGCAGCACTAGAAAAGCATTTACATAAGCAAAGCATCCAGATTATGCTATCTAAGAATAGACATATCTGACAAATCATTAAATGGATTTTTTTAATGGGAAAGTGTATGTGTGTACATTTCATTAGAGTTTGCGGGACAATTTGCCTCAGAAGTCCCATAAAGAAAAAAGCCAGAGCTTTCTACCATGAACTTTATGTGCCATTATATTGTTGAACTATCTTGTTGCATGAAAATTCAATTTATGTTTTACACATAATTTATTTTCCATTTAAATGGCTTTTTAATTACTCTCTAGGCAGTAAGCAGAATCAAATATAATTTATGGCACTTTTAGTAACAAATCCATTGTACATTTTCCTACAGAGCTGAATACACCAGCAAGGCAATGTTGAAGTAGCTTTTATTCAGACAGCTCTGATGTTTTCTAAAGAAAATGTGTGCCAGGTCCACAGCCTGAGACTGAGAATGCATCTTTGTTTTAGGAACAATTCACATACAAATACATAAAATGCCCTCCCAGACAAAATGAAAGGTGCTAGTGAGGCTTTTGGAGAGACTGCACAGCACAATAACACAGCAAATGGTATTTTCATTTGGCAATGTTGGCTTTTGCTCTAAAGAGAAACTGCCACAGTGCACCAGACATGAATAAAAACCATCATGAGTAAATAAGAGGCTATTTATTTGGAGGTCATACTTCCCTACCATCATTCAGCACAATGAAGTTACACGTAACTTAAATAAATTAAATACATTTCTCATTTTTATTTTTATGCCTAACTCCACAGTCCCTGATGCCATGCAATCATGTAATCAAAGACAGATGCTGCTTTAAAGATCTTGCAGCTGAAACAAACTACGCACAGAAATGGAAGATGTAATAGAGATGCTGAGTTATCAGATCTTATTAATTTAATGTTTGGGTTCAGAGCCATCCCAGGAAAATTTGTAAAGCTATGTAAATTCTGAAGTGCTGCAGTTAGGAAAAGAACCATCAGGGCCCCATGTAGAAACAGTGGAGAGGGATAGTCCTTGCAGAGGGGGATCCAGAGCTCAGCTCAGCGCTGAGCAAGGGAGAGGTGAATCCAGGCCTGGGTGCTGAGCACAGCAGCAGGAGCGGCACCCACCGAGCCTGGCAGGAGATGGAGCCAGCCCATGAGCCTGGCCTGGTTTCTGCACAGGCTTTGTCATTTCCACTCTCCCTGCACCAGCAGGACACCTGTGCTGCTGTCACCACCAGCCATGTGTGATCTCCACCAAAGCTCCTGCTGGGAGCTCCTCATGCACCTGAATGCAGAAAAGAAATCTCAGCTTTCCAGGAGATTTTATGTGGTTTTTTTCTGCTTAACACTGGGCAGTAGCTACATGCCCTTGGTGCTATATTTGGTTGACATTCCATGTCTTTATATTTTCCTATTTCTGTTGTTTTCAGTTGATCCTATGGAAAGTTTTCCGAATCACAAATACACCACTCAATGTTCTTGTTTTGTCCTCCATGGAACAATTTTTATTTAAAGCTCCATTATACTGGGTTTAATAACAAAAGAGCTGTGTATCTATCATAGCACCATAGCTAGCCCACAAGGCTTTTATCTCAAATAACATCCAGAGTTCTCATTTTTCCAGTGGTCTTTTTGATTAAACCAAGAAGTAACAGCTTTGCAGACAAAAACTTAGTACTTTGTGACATTTTCTGCAAACCAGGTAACATTCAGATATTTTGTTGAAAGATATGTTATTCATCAAAATTATGGTTTTTAGGAAGACATAAACTATTCCTAGAATTTAACAAGTCTTGTGATTTCTCCAGGTAGAAAATGAATACTAAGGAAAAGGAAAAAACTGCTATTCTCATTACTTTCCAAAACAACATTTGGAGTAATAAGCTAATAAAAAAGGGGGGTTAAATACCAAAAACTGAATTTAGCATTTACTTTTAGATCAAATAAAATATTTGGTTTCTACCAAGCATAACTTAAAAATCTCCTCACTTCTTTTTTTTTAAAAAGTCATGCAATTTAGAAAGTGTACTTTAGAAATAATGTGATTCAGCCATCAGATTGAAACATGCACCACTCTGGTCTTAGTTTCAGCATCAACAGCTGATCTAACCTCAAAAATGATCAAGGAAATCTTGGCTTCTAGGCCCTGGTGTTATAGAAGTACTAGTAGTAATTCAGTATCAGAATTTCCATACTGACTACTCTGTCTGGTGCTGCCAAAATACTGCACGGAAGACCTACAGTGCTTGGTAAAATTGTTGAAAGCTGCCACTTACTGCAACCCAAACCTCAGAAGACTTAGCAGTGGGTGTCTCAGATGGGCACAAGCAGATCGGGTATCGCTAATTTGCTGTCTCCTTTAGATCTCAGAGGAGCTTGGCTGTGGCTGGAAATCACCAACACAGAATGGAGGAGTGGGTAACAAAGAATTAAAGCTGCTCCACAGACATGATAATTGTTGGAATCCAGGGCACAGAGAATGTTTCTCTGCCTGTTTTGGGAAGCCCTGACCCTCAGCAGAGCTCTGCTTTTAACCTTCATCCCTGGAAAAAATTACCGAGTCTTTGGGATGAGTTGGAGCATACAGGTGTGAACTAGGTGGTAGTAGTAGTAGTAGTAGTAGTAGTAGTAGTTTATCACAGGGTGAAGAATTTAGGGTTTTAGGATTTTAATATGAGAGTGAATAGGGGACAAGATGGAGGATTTTGGTCGTTGTCTCCTCTCCTTCTTGTTCTTCTTCTGCTCCATTTTCTGTAGTACTGGTAGCACAAAATTATTGGCTAGAGAAAGCAGTGGCATGGATATTACATGAATAGATTAATAGAAGTTATTGGTAGAAAAATAGAAACAAAGTACGTGTTAGAAGGTAATCGGACCAAATAGCTTTAAAAGACCTTGGGTTTGGGTGTTTGGGGTCCATTTCGTGCCTTGTTTCTTGTACACTAAGTCTGGTGTGTAGATGGCATACTGAACTTGAGATAAGAGAAAAATAAACAATAGACTGAAGACAGAGAAATCCAGAGTCCTGCTCATTTTTCATCCTTGGCAAAGAACTCCCAGGGGAGCCCCCTCCCAAGGGCCCAGGGGGTGGGTTCTCCTCTTGCCGGGACCCTAAAACCAGCAATAACGCCGACTACAGAGATTTTACACCAGTGTTGGGGCACCTGGTGCTGAGTGCAGTGGGAGTCTGGGTACCAGCTAAGGGAGGTGACTCTTGTATTGCACCCTGTGACTTCCTCAAGCCTGTGTCAAAGTCTTGGTGTGAGAACTCTCTTGTTTGTCAGACAAGCTTGCCCAAAGAATAATCACTGTTGGTGGCATCTGTGACCCCTCAGTGACAAAATGACAAGTCAAAGCCTGGCATGTTCTGAATTTCTCAAATTGTCTTTTTTTCCCCTCCATGCTGTAATGAATGGGGAAAGGATGATGGTATTGGCTCTGGAGGAAATCCTACAGGCCAGTAGTTTGAGAGCCACCAGGAGGCTATGATCAGCTGCTGAACTGAACCTTGTGGAAACCAAATCCAGAGGATCCACAGGGAAATGAATCCCTGAAGCCAAGTCAAGTTGGTTTGGGAGTAATTGTACCTTAGAGCTAATTTGACACTTCTATAGGGTGCAGACAAGCAGGGTTCAAATCCCTGCACCAACTTTGATTTACACAGTTACATCCCAAAATGCTCTATCTGAAATAAGTGCTTATTTTCTCTTTCTGGAAATATTCTCTTGTGAGTAAAAAACTGTTTATGAAGAAGGAAAAAATGAGTCTCTAGCCTACTATGAGTCGACATTTTACTGCAATTGGGGTGCAGCTATTTATGTTCCTCATTCAGATTTCCATCAGGGAGAGTGAGCTCTGGAGGTGTGCTGAGTATCTGGCATCTGGCACCATTGGCCATCTCAGATGGGTAGCTCCCAACCCCTTTTATTCACCAAGGAATCCCTGGGCCTGACAAGCTGCTCCTAGTCTTGTCAGAGCGGACACAGGTTTCTGAGTTAGCATAGTATTTTCTCATGAAAAGCATTTGCAATTTAAAAAACCCCAACAACCCAAAACCTGACAAGCTCTAGGTATGCTACACGTGTGTATTTGATTATGTGAAAATTATGTGTGGTTGTTTTTATTTTAAAAAGAACGGATCAAAAGTGTGTAGCATATCTCAGGAATATTTAATTTCCAATGAATTCAACAGGAATTCCTTAATAATTTTAACTGAAAGCAACACTGAACCACCAGTGCTTTTTTTTTACTCATTCTGACATTTTACATTCTTTAATTCTTACAATCAAAGCTACTTATTCCTGCCATAGAAAGAAAGTAATGGAGGGCTTCATTTAGACTTAACTCTGTATAAGCAGCTCAAATAACTTCAACTTTATGAACATGTCAATCATTTCTTATAGTTCTACAACATGTGCTCTAGCTATTTGCTTCATTTGGGGTAACCAAGGCAAAGTGATAATTTTTAAAGAACCTCCAGGACTTCGAGGTAATTTTTAAAAATGTGTTAGGCTGACAGGCTTTCCCACATTTTAAAACATAAAACAAATCAAAAAACAGTCTCACAGATTGCCTCAGGGTGAGCCATGCAATCCCACTGGATATAGTTCTCCAAAGAACCCAAATACTGCCCTGAGAGAAGTGCACTCCCCTTCTCCCCACCCAGGCTCATTGCCTCCATTGGGTAGATTTTGGAGGGAGCCCTCAGACCACACAGGGAACTGAGATCAATCACAAGGTAATTTTTCATTTCTCTTTTAGGGTTTGTTATACCTTTACTACTTTTTAAATAGTTTCCAAGCGGGAGGAAGGCCTAGCTACATATAAGTAAAGTACACAGAGGGAATCAGCAAAATGAAAACTTTTTTATACAGAATTAACTCAGTTTTAAGTAGAAGACACATTTGGTTTTGTCCTTGCAGTTGATTTGCCATGGCTCTGCAGGAACCCAGAATTTGACATGTACAGGAATAATCCTATCCTGACAGATCTGACATAATAAACCACAACATTTCTGTGGTATTGCAAAATATGTAAATAAATTTTAGAGTCTGATTTAGTAATTTTTTTTAATGATGACTGAAATGTTGATGACTTATTATTCATAACATAAACTGAGTTGGGAGTTCAAACATCTACACATAAAATTCAACAGTCTCCACATAACAGAGAACACAAAAGACAAGACTGAGAGAGCACAGGGAAATATTGCCATCAGCACTCATGGATCCTGTTGCTCACCACTAGTCAAGAGGCTGCTGACTGAAAAGCCATTTCACTTTCTTCCCTCCAACTGGGGACTGGCAGTGTGCTGAAAGGCTCTTGCAAACAGCAGCCTGAGGAAGAGCCTGATACATCAAGGAACACAAAACATGCTTGCAGCTGTAGTTCCCACTTAGCTGAACTAGGAACCAGTTTATTTCTGGGTGCATCAATGCATCTGAAGCTGACATTCTTCAGTTGTGCTCTGCTCAAAGCCCAGTTGTAATTACCTGCAAAGAGAAAATGACAGGCATCCTGAGAGCACCCCCAGCATTAGGGGAGACTGCTATGACCCAGACTGGCTGGGAAAAGGATGGCGACAGCCTGGTTGGGAAACCAGTGCTCTCCAGGCTGTGTCTGAACTTGTGCTCAGCACTGCACCTCACAGCCCTGACTCCCCAGGCAGGCAGAACAGGGGCTTGTTGAAGAGCAGTGACATTCCCAGCTGCCCAGACCTCCCCTGAATGCTGGCAGAAAAATGAGCGAAGGTCGTGCATTCCAAGGGGCAGCTGGGATGCAATAGCATCCCTGGAAGTGCAGCCAGGCACTGCAGTTTCCATGTAACCCTGCAGGGAAGACAGCAGCCACCATGCATGCCACCCAGTACTTTGGAGTCTCCACCTTGTCCAGGCTTTAAAGCAGGGCTTACAGCATTCTATTCCAATGGTTTCTTTCTGTTTGCTTATGCTTACCACCATTTATTAATTCCTTAGCCTTTCCATATTTTTTCCCTTCTTTCTGTCTTTTTTTTTTTTTAATTAATTATGCTTTCAGAGCTACTGCTTACCTCCTGTGAAGGTATTTGAAACTGTGCTATGTATTTGACAAAAAGCTGCCTGTCTGCTCTACAGTGTGGGCTCTGAGACTATTAAAGACAGGACAAAGAAGTGAAGACTGCACAAGGAGCTTCAGTGTCCAAATCGTCGTGGCAAGCAGGCAGGAAGTCCCTCTCAGTGGCATGCCACAGGCTGTCCCACAGAGAGCTTGCACAAGGTCTTTTGAAATTAGAAAATAGCATCATGTGCTTCCTGTGCAGATTTGAAACTGAAGAGGCACTTGTCTGCCCTTAGCTCCTCCCCTGAGCTCTGGCAGGGGCTCACCCAGCACAGCCCTCTGGAGGGACTGGTTACACCTCTTCAACTCTCTCTCTGTACTTTCTTCAGTACATAAATACACTTGGGGCACTTTCTGGCCCTTCTACCAGGAAGATTTTTATACTGTTTGAACAATTAAACCTTTAGAAAATGCAACTGTTTCATCTGGAAAACTGGACCTGATATGCTGTGTCTTAACATCAGTTACAGACCTGGAGGTCTTCTTGTATTAGGCTTTTTATTTTTCCTCCAGTACTTCTAAGACAAAACCAAAGAGTACAATTTAAGATAAAAAGGATCTTCTTTCATTCTTTTAGTTTTGGGTGCTTCATGTTTCAGCTTCAGTTCCAGTATCTGTCATGATGGAAGCAAGGATATCTTTGCAATTTCTGAATGCTGATGGAGGCTGGGTTTGGGTGGGAAGTATGCAATTAGTGTCTCTGCAGAAAATACAACCAAGTGGCAGAAAAGTGACCTTATTCATACAGCCTATTGGCTATATAGATCCTCAGTTTTCAATTCTGAAGAAGCTGGCTTTCAGATATAAAACTACTTTCTCAGGTGTTCTGCACTTTCAAGTGGAGAGACTTTAGCCAGACCTCAAAATATGCCAAACACCCAGTGCTTTCAACTAATCACATTCATGGACATTTGCATCTAGTGTGCCAATGGCAGACGAGCCTATTTGAAAATCTGTCTGCAGTGATAGGACTCAGCACTGTAAGAAGAAAGATTTTCCAGAAAAGGAGTTTCAAATCCTAGTTGAGAAAACTTTTTTTTAATAGTGTTTTCCAGGAGGAATCCCAGCTTTTTATAGTTTTCTTCTATTTGTCAGAAAAACCCTAAAGCCCAAATTATTTGTCAACAAGAACCCCAACTGCTTTTCAAATAAAAATTTAGTAACACTGAGCACATATGTGTGCTAAAAGCATGCATAGCAACATGCAAAAAATGTTACATGCTGTTCCAATCTGTTTCATTAGTTTTCTTCCCTGGATAAATATCATTCCCACAACTTAAAAAGAAAAAAAGAAAATAGGAAAGAAAAACTGTAGACTCCACAAACAATCTCTTCATAGCCACTCTAATCTCTGCTATCAAGACTCATTTTTAACCCTCAGTAAGCAGCCAAGCATGACAACTAGAAAGTAATGCAGTAAGAAAGGCTCTTTTGAAAGTGCCTGTCCCCACGCAGAACTTCCCCAGTTTAGAGATTATGGCAATTATGACACAGACTATGGGCTGGCAGCACAGGGTGAGAGGCACAGGGTGAGAGGCAAGTGGGAGTATTCATAATCCTTAGCCCTTTCTTTGGCCTGTGCAGAGTGGGAGGAAAGGTGGATTTTGTTTCCTTAGGATCCCATTGGATAACAGTGAGGAAAGAACTGCAAAATCATGAATGTGTGGACTGGGAAACGCAGGTCCTTGGTGCACCTAAGGAGATTTCAGGCTACTCCTCAGAGCTGGCTCCAAATTTCATTTTGAGACTGAAGAGCTGATCATAGTAAATTGCAGTGACTCACTTTCAAATGTTGGACAGGAGCCTTTATGATAACTTTTCCCCTTTGAGAGTTGTGGTGCATGGCTGCATAGTCACCCTAGCTGCTGCTCCTAAAGCAGCTGTATGTGTTGGGTTGTTGCAAGAAAACCCACACAGGTTTCCTGTTGCTCATGGTTCAAGATAAAGGTTGCACACAGCATGAGCTCAGTTCTTTACAGCAGCTGATTTCTAGTTACAGCTACAGAGAAGGATCTAATGTTAACTCTATTTCAACCAGCTTATAACTTCTCAGAATATTTAAAGCCATTTAGCATGAAGAGGATCATCCCATCTCCTAAAAAAAGAAGAAAACCCATAAGAGTACAATATATGGGTATCTGTGGTGCCTAGTACAGCATCACTAAAATTATGAACATGGCCATGCTTCAGATCAGAGCAAAGGGTGGTAGCTAGCAGCCACAAAAAGAGAATGTCATTGCAGCATAGAAATCTTTCCACTATGGTGGATTGCATCCCCTGCACTATCCTCTCCTCTCATAATGGATTCTCTTCAGTTTGTCCCCCCTGGAAACCAGAGGCACCTGAGGCACAAGAGGGTGTGAGCCAGTGTGTGCCAGCAGTGCAGTGAGTGTCCTGCCTGCCCCATGTGTGGATGTGCAAGGGAGCCCCCAAGCAAACTGCCACAGAGGGGTGGCTCTGGCACTGCAGAGACACTCTGGGCTGGGGACAAGTGGGACATGGCCTGCACAGGGACCTGCACACACGTGTTCACCTGCACAGGGTCTGCACTGCAGCTCTGATGTTCACCTGTGTAAGCTCATGTCAAGAGCTGACGTCAAGGAAGTTGCTCAGATATAAATTGTCTTGGAGATAAGAATCACCTTGTCTTCTCTCATGTGAAGTCCCACTGGGGATGCTGCTACCATGGCTTTGGGGTTTGTGTTTGTCAATGCTCCAGGCAGGTGCTTCAGAGAAATGAAAGGAGGCTACTGGTACATACAGTTTCAGTATCTCTCCTCCTCTGACAGATGAGGCACCCTTCAAAAAAGGCAGGAAGGAGCTGGCACTGCTTCCAAAAAGTGCTGTTCTGAGGAGCTGAAGGAGATGGCTGTCACTTGATGAGGCTACAGCACCCCTGTCACCTTTCTCAAGCAGAAAGCAGGAAGCAAGGCTAGGATTGGATCACTAAAAATTTGTGTCACCACAAGCTCCTCTGCTATTTTCCATGATGAGACTGAAAAAGAAATACTAGTTTACAGAGTCTGAGAGCTATACATACCCTGAACTGCTGGTATAAGGGAAGTGAGACTGAGAATCTGTGTTAAGCATTGCCTACCTCTGCTAACAAGTGAGCAGCACTTATCCATTTTTTCAAGCCTTGATGCCAGAACCCCCAAAACTGAGAGAAGAAGAGTCACTTGAACCCATTACCAAATGATGCCATAACTACTCAGAGAAACATGAAATGTTCAGCTCTGCTTGGGTGGGGGGCAATCACTCTGACACCACTATGCAGTACTGGTATGTAATAGTCCTGCCAGTTGTTTTAACCTCTATGGTATAAAGCTATTCTGCTCCTAGCTGGTCCCTCCTGCCAATTCTGGTGCAGGTTCCAGACCTCGCAGGGTGAGTTAGTTCAGCTGTCTGAGCTGGCAAGGATCATCTGTGCAAAAACAGGAGGCAGGGGGATGAAAATATATTTCATTAGCTCAGCTACTATATCCTCTCATCCTCTATCCAGACAACTGCCAGGTCCAGTTTGAGACAGAAGGTAAGGCCAAGAAGCAGGACCATTTGGAAGGTCTCATATTTAGTTGAGGTGTAATACAAAACCACATCCTTAGAGGCCCAGGTAAGGGAATGCAGCAGCTGAGGCTGAGATACTCCAGTCCTTCTGCCAACCTCCTGAGGGAAAGTCACCCTTGCCAGCAGAGCAGGCACATTTTATATGTCCACAGGTGTTTGCACAGTAATCTCCAATTATAATCTTCAGTTTCTCATGTGAGCTCCTTTTGAGAGGTCATAGTTCAGCTGATGTGTCAGGCTTCTCAGGTCCCTGCAGCAGGAGCCATTTTTCAGTAGGTGGAGGGTGGCTGTTCTGAAAAACAGCGTTTGATGCACACTTCCATGTGCTAATCACTACACGGTGCTCTGCAGAGGAGAGAGATCAGCCTGAGTTTTTTTAGAAAATAAACATGAAGGTACATGCCTGATATATGTCTTACAGGGTAGAGGCCAAACCCATCACTGGGTTGCACAAGAGATGGGTTCCTGTCCTTCTGCAGTGCTGCACAGAGGTGCAGGAAACACAGGCCCAAATCCTAGGGCTGCAACTTAACTGGACAATACAGAAAAATGATGCATCCAGAAGAAAACCTGGGGCAAAAGAAAAGTTCTATAAGCCTTCTTGTAGGCTTCCTGCTAAATGCAGCCAAATAACAGATAATGAAGAAAGCTGTCAATGTATCCTTTTCCTGATTAACCCATTCTACTCTCTGCAGACAAGTGCAGCTTCTTTTGTCCTCCAAATGCCATTTTAGTAAACTGGAATTTATTTTGTACCAGAGCAGAATTTTCTTTGTAAAGAGTGCATATAAACTGGCTTTTTAGCACTGATAGGCACACTTTGTGCATGTGTGTTTTATTTACATATATTTCAAACTTAACTGTGCCTGCCATGAGCTCTGACATAAATAGATTTCCCAAAAGTTAAGGGTAATGCAAAGTGACTAATCACTGGCAAATCCAGCTACAATGGTACCTGATTTAAAGCCCTTTAAGATCACTAGAAAGAATTCCAGTGTCCTTCAATTACACCCATAAAACACACATTCTTGTCTGTACAAGTTACACAAGCACAGGGATGATGGAACACGGTGCAGATGGATGCCAGACTTCTTCTGTAAAATGTTGTTGAAATGTTGCTGCTCTTTCAAATCACAAGCTCATCAGGCTCTCTAGGTTTGTATGTTTCTACATGCATCTTTATTCTTAATGGTGAAGACCTGCTATTTGTTTGGCAGCTTTCCCCATACACAGTGTTCTATGTGTCTTAAAAAGCCATACAAATATAGGCAATGAAAGTGTGCAGCTGCACAAGGTTGCTTGAATTCTAAGGAAAACTGTAGGAAAACAGGAAGAAAAAAACCAAAAGCTTGAGGAGCCCCTTCTTCTGCATCCCTGCCCTATCCCCATGAGTCCTAACTGCTAAAATCAAATTGGCTTAAACCAGAATTTTCTCTCAGGTAGAAAAGTTCACTTTGTCTCTAGACCCAAGCAGAAACCACTTCTCTGCCTGGTGGTGTTCCCCTAAGCAAGTGCCTCATCCCTTGCCCTAAGGAAATTGTTTCCCTGATTCTACAAGATTTAATTCTACTGAGGTGAATCTCTGGTATCAGGAAAGTGGAGGAATAAATTCTCAAGTGAGAAAATATCACCAGGGACTGATTCAAAATGCATGCAAGAACAAGAAGGCAATTGACATGTCTTTGACATGTTCATTCATATTGCATCAGCACAGTCAAGCCTTACACATCCTCTCTGAATTCTGTTTTCTAGTGATATTTCACCAGTACCATTGAACCCTTCTTTTATTTTCCTCAGATGGCACTTTTTCATTGATATAATTATCAGTAACCTGGGTCCCAAGAGAAAAATGGCAAAATATAACCCAGATAACCATGCAGAGTGAGTGAACACATGTCCCATGTGTCACCCACGCTCCTCCATACATCAGAATCAGCAAGGGAATCTATGCATCAGCTGGTTCACAAGCAACACTACACATTTTCCTTCTTCAGCTACCAAACTTCAAAGCTCAAAGAGAGCAAAAACCAACCTGAAGCTAACAGAGCTCAGCTGCTGTCTTTTAAGACACTCCAAATTTAACCCCCAACCCTTTTATTCTTCCAAGCAAGTATGATGCAATTCAGAAAGGAACTCCCCATATTTGGCATAACACTTGCTTCATTCCAGAAACCTTAAATCACATTGACTAATCACAGACATTGTTTTCATGTGCATATTAACTCTTTCTTCACCATATTTGCTGATTCCCATGCTCGAAAAGAGAAAGGGAGAGCCAGCTGGGAATTTCAGCTTTTTGTCTGATTCATTCCTTCACATAATTCCTCATCTTCCTAAACAAACACCTTTCATCCTAGAAGTGAAAAGCAATATGTGCATTTCTGCTTTATGGAAATTGTATTCATTGCATTAATGTAAGTTCCAGATATGAAAATGGGCAAGGTAGCTGGCAAGTAAGAGTCTGTATATAAATTGTGAAAGCAAATTTATAGAAAACCTGTAACACCATAGCTCTGTTTTTGCTATTTCCCTTTATCAGCATTGTTAAGCCATTGTCCTGCAAGGTATTTATCTATATTTACATTGACAGATACATCTATGTTTTAATGTAAATTATTCTAAAGAAAGGCAGGAGCTGCCAGAAAGACAGACAAACAAATGATCATTCACTTCTGATATCTACTAAGCAAACAAAGACAGGAACAAATCCTTTCTTGCTCATTTTCTTCTTTTTTAGATACAGGACTTCAAAGAATCACCCAATTTGCAGAGATGAGTCTGTCTTTAAAAGCAAGCAAGAGCCTGTAATCAAGAATATGCAAGTTGATTAGTCAGGTTGCTACTAAGCTTGGGAAATGAATTAATTCTGTTGCCAAATATAGGCAGATTTTTCCCCCCAATCTGATTTAGCTGGTGGGAAACATTATATTAAACACACCCTTGCTATTTCAAGGGAAGCTTGAAATTTGTAATATGCCCTAAGTCTGGTCACAGGAGTAAATAAAAATCTTGAAGACAATATGTTAGTGCCTATTACCAGGCTTGAAGGTTAGTTATGATACTGAATTCTCCTCGCTGCTTTCTAAGCAGACCTGCCAAAAAAGGCAGCCCTCATTTTTTCAGAGGAATTGATGATATGGGCCAAGAAGCTGTAGGATTTAGGCAGTGCTTTCACTCAGCTGGCTCCTGGTGTCCACCTGAGTAGCACACCACTGTACCAGGCTACGCAGTTTGGGGTGTTTTTCTGCATCCAGATGGTGGGGTCAGATCCTCCACTGCATCCCTCTGCTCCCACACAAGATATTTGACCCTCAGCCACAGAGCCTGCCTGCCAGGAGACAGGCACATACATGCATCTAATATTTTCAGGGAAGCAGCTGCTGCAAGCCTTTCCCCTTTCCTCTGTTCCCATTTCTATGTCCTCCTGATTCCCAGGCCTTTCAACAAAGTCCCCTCCATTTCCCATAGCATGCATTTGTTTTCAGCCAGCAAGTAACAACCAGGAAACTAATGAGCAACAGCCATTTATTGTTTTAGCTCCCTCAGTGCTTTATTACTTTGCTTTCCAAACAGGGAGCCTGCTTTTCTTCAATCCTCATTTCCTTTCCAAAATGGCTCTTACAGTTCCTCCTCGACTGCTCAAGCATCTACTCTCTCTCCATACCCAGGACAACATCAAGTCTGGCAGCCCTGACCAGTAGCTGTTCTCTCTTGGCAACCCATTCCAAAAAAGCCCATCCCACCAGCTGGGGGCCAAGGCCTCGTTGCTGCTTCCACCAATGGAATGATGGTTTCCTATCATTCCTGCATGTCCAAACCTGCTCTATGTTCCCCTTCTGCTATGGCAGTGTACCTGCCCAGGAAGACCACTCCCTGTTTATAGCCATTTGGTCTCTCTGTTTGCAGTTCAGTAGGTGTCAGCTGGATGTTTCTCCTAGCATGCTGTATGCAGACACATGGGCTAGAAATGGGTGTCCAGAGACATGAAGAGCAGCATGAACAGAGGAGTGCTGCAGCCATCTCCTGCCTTAACCAACAGAGCTGGAGAAGGGTCTGGAGCAGAAGTCTTATGAGGACTTTTTGATGGAGTTGGGATTATTTAGCCTAGAGAAGAGAAGGCTGAAGTCTCTGAGGGATGACTTCATTGCTCTTGAAAAGAGGCTGTAGCAAGATGGGTGTTGGTCTCTTCTTCCAGGTAACAAGTGACAGGACAAGAGGAAGTGGCCGCAGGTTGTAAGAGGGAAGGTTTCGATTAGATATTAAGAAAAAATTTCTTCACTGAAGGGTGGTCAGACATTGGAGTAGGTCCTACAGGAATGTGGTGGAATCACGTTCCCTGTAAGTGTTAAAAAAAGTGTGGATGGGGCGCTTGGGGACTTGGTTTAGTAGTGGGTTTGGCAGTGCTCCATTAACATTTGGACTTAATGACCTTAGAGGTCTTTTCTAACCTTACTGAACCTATGAGTCTATGATCCCTGACCCTGAGGAGGAATGGTGGTGGGAGGTGAAGGGCTGGATTTTGGGGTTTCCAGGCCAAGGGTGTTGAGTCTGCAGGCTGCTGTCCTTTCCAGCAAGAGAGTGTGAATGACATTGAAATGTCTCAGCACCACCAACCCTTGCTGGGGAGAGCAGTGCTGCTCCTGAAGGAAAGCCTCCGTGCTTCCATGCACAAGCAAACACTAGGTCAGCAGCCAGCAGTGGGGGAGGAGGCGGTGGACAGGATAACATGGACAGGAAAGCAAGTTTAAAAACAAAAGGAAGAGGAAGTGCTGGAGCAAAACGTCTGATTTCCATGAGCTTAACTGTTTAGTCCCTCCAATGTATTGCAGTTTCAAAACAGAGACGGTCTCTTGGTGAGCAATGGCATGACAGGAGCCAACATGGATATTTAATATGTGTAACTATTTGCTCAGCAGCGACAGGCCTTGTTCCTCTATGTACTGAACAAACACAGTGAGGCACACTGCCTGCTCTGAGGAGGTTATGTGATGGCTATAGAAGGAGGTGAAGAGAAAAACACACATGTGCAAGGGCAGGCCAGTGACAATAGCATTACCTGTGCTTCAAACTGTGGGAAGAATTGTAGCCTTGTGCATGGTGTTGTGCTCTGCCACAAGGTCAGCAGCACAATGAAATAATCTCGAGTTCTTCACAAATTGTGATAGCTGTGATCCCTATCACCATGAAGCTGTTCTACCCAGCAAGCCAGCCAGACCAGGACTGTCTCTTTCCTCTCTCTAGCAATGACAAGTGATCCTTCTTGACTGAGAAAGGGCTTTCCCACTGGGAAGCCTATGCAGTAACATGTGGCTATGTGAGACTTATTTTTACAAGATAGATGGAGCCTTCAGTTCTCATGTATTTTTTAATATCTCATCATTGTTTATATGAGTAACTAAGTAATTCTTTAAATTGAGGTCCTTTTATTTCAGGGACAGACACTGCCAGAAGAAATAATATTTGATATTTTGTGGACAGTAACATGATCTTGGAATGGGGACAGCTCAATCACTCTTGTGTTTTACTAAGGTCATATTTAACTGTCTCCAACTAATACCTCTTCTCTTTTTAAGTTAAGGGTTATTCTGATGTAGGAAACACATTTTTTTTTAATAGTGAAGGAGATCAGCCACTGGAACACAAATACAGAATGGTTGATTCTCTCTCTGATCTTCAAACTACAAGAGATATACTCTGGCCAAAAGTGCTCTGAGGCTCAAAGCACTGGAAACCAGAACATTACAGTGGCCTGTTAGATGGGGGAAGCCAGAGAAGATCCAGCTTCAGTGACTTTCTCCTCTGCAGCTCCTGTATATGTTCTGTATACATGTCTCTTTGTGTAGGTAGAATCACAGGATCATAGACTATTTGGGTTGGAAAGGATCTTAGAAATAATCTAGTTCCACTACCCCTGCCATGGGCAGGGATACCTTCTGCCAGACCAGATTGCTCAGAGCTCCCTCCATCCAGCTTGACCTTAAACACATTCAGGAATGGGACACCCACAACTTCTCTGGACAACCTGTTCCAGTGCCTCACCACTCTCACAGTCAAGAGTTTCTTCCTAATATCTAAACCTACTCTCTTTCAGTTTCATTCCCCCTTGTCCTATCACTACACACCCTTGCAAAAAGTCCCTCTCTGGCTTTCTAGGAGGATCACTTCAGGTACTGAAAGGCTGCAATAAGGTCTCACTGGAGCCTTCTCTTCTCCAGCCTGAACAGCCCCATATACCATATACATTTCTGTGCCACTTTGATTGGACTGAGCAGTTTTCTAAGAACAAGAGAAAAATCTAAAATAAAATGGTAGTCTAGTCAATAAAATTTCAGATTAATAGAAAAGCTTTCAATTTTGTATGTTTGTTTGTTTGTTCAGAGTTTCTTTTTTTCTTTAAACTTTTCTCTTTTGCAAAGGTTTCCTGAAATCAACCTTTGTTTCTAGTCATGCTCCCTTTTGTATGCACCTTCAAGAGCTTAGATTTAGAAGACCCACAAATATCTGGAGATAGAAAATCAAAAGATCTGATATATAGTGCTTGCTGAAGATGTCTTTATGAAATGCATCCACAGAGAAAAAGCCATAAGAAGACCTATTTACTGACAGGTGTCTAGGCAAGACTATCCAATAAATAACATCATTTGTAATATGATTCTGTAATTATGCCATCCTTCACACAGACATGAGGTGACAATTTACAAAGTGGCAATTACTGTGAACGTGTCTGCTCAGGGCTTGGGAAGAGCTAAACTGGATGATAGTGGCTCAGAGAAAAAGATGTGGGTGGCAAGCATGAGTACCATTGTGTCTAGGCAGGCAGTAATGTTTCATTATACACTCAGTTACCTGAAATTTTCATCATCTCAGAAGTTTTACACTTCTGAACTGCTTCATCTTATCAATGAAAATATTGTCTTAAGAAGCATTCACATAACATAAAGCAGGATAAAATTAATCTAAAATTAGTTTGATAAACTTTGATATATTACTTCAAATCTACAAGTATTTTGCAACATATTTGCTTGCCATCAAGGATATATTTCTGCTTTTATAAAATGTAGCTTGGCTTTGCTTGGTCATGCATATGAAGTGTTGACTTATGACAATTATAAATGGCGTAAGTCATAAATATAAATCAGGCTTCATTTCTTCAACAATAAACTTGTCTTTATGCTTGGTGCATGACTTACACCTTCTAGAACCACCTGTTGTGCCACAGATAGTGAATGTGAAGCTTTATTTAATTTCTTTCAATTTTCAGTTTTGTTTTTAGAAAAGTTCAGCTTAATTCAGAAGACTGTGCTCAGGCAGTTTAATTTCAAGTCTCATCAATTTTAACTTTTCATATCATTTAGATATGCAAGAACAAGCACTTCTACTTTGCTTTGGGATGGAGTTCCTTAAGGCCAACAGTTTCCAAATAACACCTATGAGAAGGTCTTTTCATTCAGGAAAGCAAAGCATGGTCAAATTGTTTTCCATGGGAAAATAAGAGCATCAGGTTCTAAAACCCCAACATCACAAGGCAATGGACCCCAACAGAGAAATCCAATTCAACCCTCAGATGAGCTGAAATGGAGCTCATGTCAATAAAACAGACAAAAATTAAATACATGGATATTTTGAAATCAAAATGTTTCCGAGTATTTTTCCTCATGGACACGTCATGAAAGATAGAAAATAGCGAATTCAATACTTGTATCAACTGAAGAAAGAATTTTGTAATAAAAGTCCTATTGCTCTCAAGGCTTTCAGTTGCTCGGAGGGGCATTAGGTGGCAAATATTTTCTGGATGTCAGCCTGAGTTCTTCAAGGATCCTTCTGATGCAATTTGAAAATTAAAAAGACAGTATATAGCCAGGGATATATTTAAGAAATAACACTGCAGAGCAAATAAGGCCCCAAACTGTCAAACCTGGAAGACAGAAGGAATGTGCTAGAAAAACAAATTATAGTAATGAACACCCTTCTACAAACTGCTGTGAAAGAGACAGAACCCATCCTAATCCCTCAACACTAAGGAAAATAAATGGTTTGTATTTATATTTGATTACATGGAAAACTGAACTTCTTTAAATAATAATCATCTGGTCAAATTTCTAAATAGAAAAGATAGAAAAATACTAAATTCCCAGTGTGTGTCTATTTGGCATTTGCAGGCAGTCATGAACTGGTTCTGCTCAGCACAGCCTGTCGAGCCTAAATTAACACACCCTGCAGGGAGTCAGTGTGTGTGTTGCCAGGCGCTGAGCATCCCCCTCACCTGCCTGCCCGGCTGTAGCTCAGTCTGTGTGAGCACAGACCTACCCTTAACTCATCTAGAAAACGCTCAGGTGCTCTATGTGCCTGCTGCATGCTCAGGCTCAGCTGTCATCCAGACAGTACAGTCCAAGGGGTTGGAGTCACACCTATGCCCTGAATCCCTCTTTGGGCTCCACTGCCTGAGCTGATCAGGGCTCAGGACTGTTGCTTGAGTTTAATTATTCAGTGCAATCATGCAATCAAGGGTAATCAAAGATGGTGTTGGCCCTGCCAGACACTGATATGAAGGCAACTAATCAGGGCCCAGCTCTTCACTGCCTGCAGCAGGAGCTTGTACACCAGGTTCACAGCACCTACTTTACAGCCAAGTGAACGCAGGTGTCCCAACTTGGTTCTGAGGCTGCCAGCCTAGGAAAAGATCTGGAGCTATTCATGCAAGTAACATGTTCTAGATGTGTTCCCGTGGATAAAAATTGCCCGAATCAAGTGAATACGGCAGTGGTGGGAGCTCAGATAGAACTACTGTGGGGTCGCACCCGCATGCATGGAATCAGGATCCTGTTTAAGAAGTGGATTAGATTTAACAACACCCTTCTGGAGGTCAAGTAGTATTAAACTAATGAGAGAAAAATCTGAGCTGAATCACCAGGAGTCACTTCTTTCATCCCTCCTCTACCTGCAGCCACTGAATGCCCAAGTTCTTTCTCACTTGTCCCTGTTGAGGCATAGTCACTCTGAAATGGAGGGACATACGAATATGATTGATAGTGGCCAAAGTCTGGCAGCAGAAAATTGTGAGGCAGAATTGTCTCAGTCAAAATACCACTTTTGCCAAGGAGTGAGCGGAACATCAGGGTTTTCTTGTTGGGTTTGTGGGTTTTCTGATCACAGGGTCAAAATTTGATTAACTCTAAAATCTATCAGGTTTTAGGACTAAATCAAAGACTTAAGTGCCTGAATTAAAGACTGCAACAGCTAATAATGAAGAAACATAAATGGATTTAAGACATAATGCAAAATTAACAAATAGCTCCAAAACAAAGGAAATCCCTTCATATCCGTTGTTTGCTTTTGAGGCAAAACCATTGCTTTTCTTTAGTTACTGCTGAGACACTGGGGCACCAGTCAGAAGAGAGGTGCATTTAATACTTCAAGCAAATTGCATGTGTCCTCCCTGTACAGTTTTGCAAATGTCCCTTCTCACACATTTTCTTACTTTTTCATTCTTCCCTAGTCCTTTTTCCCTTTCAGCCTCTTCATTATGTTGTTTGTGCATGACTCACTTCATTTTATGAAGGTCACATTACTGCAGGGGACAAAGGTAAGGAAGGGAGACAAGAGGCCATCAAGCAGAAGAAAGGGTAGGCAAACTACCTCAAAATGCATTTGCATCTCAGGATTAATATTACTTGAAAAAACTACGTGAAATTAAATAGTTTCCCCTTCCTCTTCTCTATTTCTTTCCCAGTCATGACCTTACAAATAACGTGGTGTTAATCTCAACTTGAATCTTCTCAAAATTTTGCATTTAGTCTATGTCTTGTATGATGCTTAGACTGCCATAATAAANGGTGAACCAGCTCCCTTAGGCATGCATTTAAGTGAAGGACAAAAGAGACAGTGCAAGGCTTTGGATGTATAACCTAGTATGGAAAGAGAGGTGCTCAGATAGGCTGCCACCTGAGATGAACAGGATTAATTGCTCATGGAAATGCCTCTACCTCTCCAAGAAATAAAAAAATAGTCTGTACAACTGTCTTAGGCTGAGCAAACAACCTGTCAAACAACTTGAATTAGAAAAAATAATCCTTCCTCTTGAAAATATGGGTGTTATTGTGGTTATTGCTGAGTTCTGGATCCAGACTCCTTACAGGCACACAAGTGGGAGCAGAGGGAGCTCTTGTGTCCTTCTGGGGCTTTGTCTCTCTTCCCTGTTCTAGTTTAAAATCCTGTGCACAAGCTAATCATGGAGTAACACCTGGCCCATTGCACAGTTAATTAACTTAGAAAGTACTAGGACTATTTACAGTTCTTGACAGACTCAGATCCTTCCTGGCACACAATTGTACAGACCTAGGGAAATATTTTCTGCTCTGCCTTATTTGCAAGCATTGGCATGAGGGTTTTTTTGTCAGCAGAAACAAGTCCATGTTTGAACACTCTGAGCAGTTCTACTAGTAGAGGTCCAGCTAATTACTACTAGGCCCCAGCTCATGTTCCTCAAATAAAAAAAGCATCAATTGCCTATAAAAGCCTGCAATTGAAGTCATAGTTCACCTGTGGCAGGGGTTCCTAATACCCACAGAATCCTATAAGAGCACAAGAATGTCTACTGTCCCAAATTTTACACCTTCTTCTGGTACAGTGAACAATTTCCTTCCTTGGTTTGTCTCTCAACTGGATTGTTTTGTGCTGGCTTGGGCACAGACACCCTTTAAAATGCAACCCTTTTGACTTCCAACAAAACCAATTTAAATGCAATGACCTTCTGTCAGAACAAGGTTTAGGCAGGTCTAAATATCTCATACCTGTTTGGATATCAGATATTGTGGTGAGACCTGGTATAAATCATCAGGAGTCCTTCCTGATATAGTCACGTTTTGCTTTGGACAAAAGAATTAGGATTCCTTGAACATATGGTCACTTCCCACTGTGTTCTTGCAGCACAGATGTTTTGTCCAGCTGCACACTCGTATGGCTGCTGGCATTTATTATTTGGAGTGAGTTTTGTTCCAGTAGAATAATTACACAGCAAAGTGGGCCCACCTTTCCTTATTCATGTGATAGAACTGTCGACGTGCAGGTGCTTAAAGAAAAGCTTGTTTCTGCTCTGCCACCAGGATGAGATGAGGGTGTATAGATTTCATCCTTTAGACTGCCAAGATTCCCTGAACTTCTCATTATGTTCAGCACCTATTTCTACTGCAAAAACTGTTGTGAAGGTTTACTATTTGAGGTTATATACTCTGACACTTTGCCATTTTTTTGGTCACCCAAATAACGTTAATAGCAGTAAACAAAAATCAGTGGAGGGCTGTGTCCTTGCATTGGATGCAGGGAGGGATGGAAATACAATGTGACAGGTGGATAATGGTGTAGACTTGATTATTCTTCCTTGCACTGGTGAGGTGAAACAGGCAGGTGAGTTCTGCACTCTCACTAATCTGGACAACTGGAATATCAGCAGCCCACAGCAGAAGAGGTTACAACCATTGAGGCATGAAAAATACACTTCTTGTGACATCCCTTGCCTCTTAACTTTGCTAGGGAGAGTCCTGCATCCAAGTGGTGAAAGAGGCATGTGTGGAAGCCAGCTAAATCACAAATAAATTGCCTGTTGCAGTGGGACCTTCTATGGACACTGCAAAGGGGATGTTTTAACTAGGACAAGTAAGGAGAGAGGAAGCAGTGTTTACTTAATGGTTGGACTTGATGACCTTTGAGGTCTTTTCCAACAAAAGCGATTTTATGATTCTATGATTCTAAATGCTTTGTGGCTTCCTGACATTTTAGCAGCATTGCAGGGCCAGAATCTCCTTGAATATCCAGGGCAAATATTGCTTGCTCTGATCAGCTGGTGGCTAAGGCACTGTGGGGTGCTTTGCTATACAAGATGGAAAAGAAGTCAGCAGCAGTGGCTGCTGAAATAATTGAAATCAATTCTAGAACCAGATGATGGAGGAAAAGATATCCCCAAATATTTATATGACAAGTAATATTTTACCAGGGACATTTCTACAGTTTGAATCCCTCCACTCCTGTGTCTCTCCCCAGTATTCACCAGATCCAGCTGCAGTCTATAGCATTTTGTTATGGAAATATGTTGACTGCTGCACACCAGCAACAACTGATGGCTGTTTTCTCTGCAAGCTGCTGAAAGAGATGTCAAATGGGGTAACAGCTCCTCCAGCATCTGGACGGCAGGGGTGGTGTGACAAGGCAAGTACCAGATCTTTTTACATCCAGACATTGCTGAGGGAAATGCCAGAGCAAAGTCTGGTTTGCTCTGTATTCACAGATATGTTTTGTCATAAAAAGGCTCAAGGTTTTGAGGTCCTGGTCTTTGGCCATGTGACATCCCAAAGCTAGTGTGTACTTTGCCAGTACAATGTTTTCTTCATCTGTTTACAGGGCAGGAGGCAAGCTTTTTAAAGGTATTCTACTTACAATGAAAATCCACTTTCTCCTAGATTTTTCTATTCCTTGTGATAAAAAACCCTCACAGCTATAATGGGCATTCTGTTTAGTATTGAGGTGCCCTATAAATAAACATGCAGTTAATGATGTTCGTTTCAGTTCCTTTCACTATGCAGATAAAGTATATATTATTCAAAAAGCAAGTCAGCTTTCATTATGATGACATGAATAAAAACACAAGGGAACACATTGCTCTACCAAACCCCAGAACCTAGGCAGCCAGTTCTGTGGAAGGTTTTGTTTTGTTTCAGAATTTAAAGGACTAAATATTTCAACCAAGCCTCTGGCTTGGGTTTGTATATTTACATAAATTCTTTTTTTTCCCTTGGAGCCTGACCCTATTTCCTGAGGCTTGAGTGAGGGACTGGCTTGCTTTTTCCAGCTTTTGAAAGGCTTGTATTTGTAGTCCTGCTTTCTTATTGAATGTAAATCAGGGATCCTAAAAGTCAGTTTCCACACCACTTTCACTTGATAGAAGATTGTTCCTTAAAGACCCTTTCCTCCATCATTAGAAATAAGCATTCTGTAAATTACACATTTTCATTAACAAATCACTTGCACAACACTAATGCTCCCCACTCAGATTCCTATATATCATGTGGCTTTGAGACTGCAGCATGCTGAGGTCTTCTGGCTCTATTATTTATGTCTCTTACACATGAATATTAACTGCTGACATAAATTCATCTAATGGAGGCAACTTTATGCTCAAGAAATATTGTGAATGCTTTCTGAGTATCACACACCGTAAGAATCTCTTCATGTACTTCCCAATGAAGGAGAGGAACTCTCTTCGGCATGGAAATTACTTTAAGCCTGGCTCAAGTTTCAACCTGTCACTATGTGCACTCAAGTGAGTGCAAGCCCTGTCCTGATACAAATTGGAAATGAAAGATGTTGACAAAAATTTCAGCAATGTGAGTAATGATTTACGACTGGTTTTGCCCGGGCACCTCAACAATGTTCGTGAATAAAGCATTGGGGTTTACGGTAGCAAATTATTCATTAGAAAGAAAATTTCAACTTGATTAGAGATTCCTGAGACAGAAAAAGGAAAGGCCAGAACATTTTACTAATCAACATGCACTTCAGTTGTCCTTCTTTAAATATCTATGGCAACATGTGAAATTTAGGTCACATCTTTAACCACAGGCACCTGCTGGTGACATGTTGCCAATCTGCAGCGCTGTTCACAGTGTAAGAGTTTATACTGTGACCACATCTGAGAGTCTCATTTTTGCATTGGAACCCAACATGACAGCTGAATATGAAACGCCATGATCCTGTAAGCTTCATGAATTTTCCCTGTTCTGGACTGTCTTATATAGAGAATCTTTTATTTAATGATAACATAATAGAGAAAAGAAGGCCTGTTTTAGGCAGATGATACCTGATACCAAAAAGGTCTTGTAAGTATTCCTAAGATACCACTCTACTTCTGAAAAAAACCTCAAAATTTTCCTTGCCTTCAGAAAACGAAATTAAAATCTTTCAAATTATTAATATATATCCGTGCACACTCTTAAAAATATGGTTTGTCCCAGACTAAGAGCCAAGTGTGTGCTCTTAAATCATAGCATTTCTGTAGCTAGCATCTGCAATGCCAAACACCAAAAGCCCCACCCTGCAGGAAAATTGTCCCCCCAGATGCCCTTTCATTCCAGACATACTCATTCAGGCGCTGCTTTCACAGCCTTTTAATCAAATCAACCCATACAATCTTCCTTTCACATCACCATCCCGTCTGTCGTGCACAAGCAAGCCAATTTTACACTGCAATTGTCCTCTCATTTCTGAGCACCACATCAGCCCCATTTTCACTCTAAAAATCCCTTTTTCAGACTACCATGAAGCTGAGAGAACTTTATATAACCTGCATTTTGAAGAGTGAAAAGAAGTGGCAATTACAGTAAAGGACAGAAGCTCTTAGAAGGGAGAATTTCTTCTGCTGTGCCCTCTGTTTCCACCTTTTTTCAGACCCAGTTTGTAAGTGCAAGAAGGGTTTAAAGAGCAATGGCAGTTGTAGGGAAATTTAAATACTCTGCAGGTGATCCTGCACTTCAGCTTTAGGAGATGTAGACCAGAATTTGAAGGGAGACTTAAGAGTTTTGGTACTTGGAAGTATTTTTGCTCACTTAGAGCCCTGTTTACAAGAACAAGGCTCAGAATACTTTTGTGTTTTAGCATTCTATTATTAAAAGCAGTGAGGATCTCTTTACAACCTTCTGACATTTTCATGTGGTGGATGAGGTGCAAACTGGCACAGTGATCCTTGTTCCCAGCTTTGCCATTTTGTCCTTTGGGAAACAACCCTGAACAGTGTGTTTGTCCAATGTGAGCATAAAATATGGCATGGTGTAACTGCAGGCTTGCACACAAGTGGCCAGCGACTTAATCAGAAATTGAGAACACTAACACTGTCATATATTCCTGCCAAGATGCAGTCTGAAAAACACAGATAAGAGAAATCATATGTGATAGAGATGAAAAGAATTTTTTTTAGCAATAATAAGCACATAAAAACTCTTCAACTGGTGCTCTAACAAGGAAAGAGTTGATGAGAAGTGCTAATAGCACTGAAGGAGTGAAATCAGTTAGAGCCTCATCTGCAAAATAAATTACAAGAGCAGAATAAGTGTCTGTTTTAAGCAGTTTTCAGATCATCTGGGAGTTTGAAAACCTTGACATAAATGGCTTTACTGACATTGGCAGTGTATCGTCTGCTTAGCAACACCAACTCTACTCCTTTGTATTTTAGCAAGGACAGTTCACAACATAAAAGAGCAGTGTAAGAGTTTGTACTGTGACCACATCTAAGAATCCCATTTTTGCATTTTGGCTACTTGGAATCTGCATGTTCATGCTGGCAACAGCAGTGTGCTGGCTTTAGACAGCTGGTGTATGAGATCAGCTGTAGGGTGCAGTGGGGCTCCATAGGGAATCAGAGCAGGCAGATGTGAAGGACACAGCTGTTCCCTCCTGTCTTGGGATGCTCCCTGAGCAGCCATGTCCCATGGCTGCCCAATAGCCTCAACAGGACTGTGCACAGTGATAAATAGGCGTGAGTCTTGTACTTTAAACCTATTGCAAAATGTTTGAGTGAACCATACCGTTTTCTCAAAAATTACTGAAGCATACCTCTTGGTGTACGAGCAGCTCAAGCTACCTGCCCTTGCATGGGATCCCAGGCTCTGCAACTCAATGCTTTTCCAGTGACCACAGACTGGACTTCGCCACATGACTGCTGTAGGTTAATACAGCTATGTCATATTCAACCAAATCAACTGTCACATCAGCTCTCCATTTTCATACAAATGGCCAACAATAGTTGTTTCCACTTGCAGTGCTCACCAGCTAAATCAAATTTTCCATGTACGTTTAAACACCAAGGTCATTTTGTTGACAGTAGCTGAAGGAAGAAGCAAACTCTGAATTCTAAAGAAACATTTTCCTTCACACAAAAGGGATAAATTTGTTTATGCAGTTCACATTTAAGGCATCTCTATCATATTATCAAATCTGTGATTCCTCTTCTGGTATGAATGACCTATCTCATGTTGTAAGCTGCCTCTTTCACTGCATCCCACATGAGACAACGATAATTTAAAATTTCACCTTTCTGCAACTGCACTCATACATTTCTATGCATATGTATAATTTTTTACTAATTCAGGGTCTATGACTGGAAAGTCAAATGATTTCTTACTGGAGAAATATTAATGCATAATATTAATTAATATTAACTGTTATAACAATACTGATTGCATTACTGCTACTGGAGCTATGCACAAAGCAAGCATTGTCTGGTTTTTTGTCAACCTAAGCATGGTAAACATAGAGCAGAATCAGTTTAAGCAGGGATATACTAGTAGTCATGTCAGTGTTCTGCCTGACCACTGCTAAACTTAATCATAAGCATATTACAAAATTAGGTGGATGTCTCTTAATGTCTTCTGGCAAAAATGTTCCACTTGGTATAAATAATTAAATGTCCAAACAAGGATTTCAGTCTAACTATTCTGTCTCCCAAGTGAGTGCCTTCCCAAACTAATCTCACTATTTTCCTCGTGCGATGCAATAGAATTTAATTATTTATGCCAAGCAGAACAGTTTAGCTAGAAGAGACAGAAATAGCATGCCTGTCTACTCCCCCTCTACAGCTTGGGAGTTCCCATGGGCCCTCTGGGACATGAAGTCTATACATTCCCATTCCTGCTTCTGCGTGGGGAAGGTGTGGGAAGAGTGTTCACACTGCATGTGTGGGCTTCCCCCCTGCTGCTGGGTGTAAGGTGGCATCGCATTCCTTTTATTCTGCCGTAAGTTTCTGCACTGGGTCCCAGAAGCAAAGCAGCCAAGGTGACTCCCACTTGTTATGACTCCCACTCATGCTCCAGTGCAAGCTTTTGGCAAGGATGGGTATGTACATGTGTGGAGCCAGCAGCATATGTACCTTGGTGGTTTCATGAACTGAAACACAGACCCTGAGAGAACCGAGTTGCTTCCTTGCTATCTCCAGCCAAGTAGAGATGCAGGGATGTAAGACATCCATCAGACATGTGAATCATCCTGGGGATCTGGCCCCTGACTCGCAACACTGCATCAGATGCTGACTCCAGTGTGTGTTTTCAGCACTGTCTCTATACCACGAGTAGCTACCACAGCTCATTTGGGATGTTGAATGAATTACGTTTTGCTTGACAGGTGAAGAAAGAAGAATGTACCCCTTTTCAAGTATCACTAATCTCACTTACCTAACCTGTCATACACAAACACTATCAATAATATTATACTACATCAGTCTTGGTGCAAGAGAACAAAAGGGAATAAAGCAGAACCAGAGGACAGCAGCTGGCTATGTAGAGATGTGCAGTAGCAGCATTTTCTGTTTCCCTTTAGGTTAGATGAACAAGTTGTTTATTTTTTAATTTTCTTTGCTCGCTTGGTATAGGAAGAGATCAAAAGACAGTAGATGCCATTACCTCAGTCCTTTAATAAATTGGTGTATTTTTTAACATGAACATTTTTGTGACGGTTTACAAAAGATCTCAGTACTGGGCATTTTGGCATTTTGGTGTTAAAAGATACAGAGAAAAAAAATGGGATTTTCATTTTGGTGGGATGTTTTAGTGTTTGTCATTAATTTTTGGCAGGGTTCTTTTTCTGCTTTCCTTTTCTCTTTGTATTTCCTTTGCCTTTGCCTGCCTGATTCCTGCTCTCTAACCACCATTTCAGGTCTGTTGAACGTATCTAACAAAAACGTTACCAATCATAATGTCTCAACATGCCCTTGTAAAAATACCAAACATATCAAGCAGAAATCTATAGGGCCAGATTGCAACTCGTCCTGTAAGCTCATTATACTGTGAAGGAGGGAGGGAGAGATGGAGGGAGTTTTCTCAGATGATTCCTCCTTCCCTTCTCTTCCTGCAAAGGGGAAACGAGGAGTATGGATCTGTGTGGACCTGGCACAGCCACGTGGTTGCAGCCCAACATTAGCAGGTGGCTGGCACGACTCCCTGCCTCACAAACGTAAGGGATGGGGTAGCCATCATGACATTGGGCTTTGCAGGCTCTTTTTCATAAAGAGTCCTCAAAGATCTGCCAAATCCAGGCAGTACCTTTTGGTGTTCAGCCAGAGGCTGAGACTGTCTGCGTTCCTTGCTCCAGGGCCACGCTGGTCACCACAGGAGGCCACAAGCTCTGTGTAGTGCATCCCTCATGTTGCATGGAGAGGATGTGCTACAACAGCCTAGTTACAGCATAGAGTTTCCCACCTGCCCTTTTTCTGTGTGGCTTGGCACCCTGCCTTGGATATCCCTCCTACAATGGTGGTGTGAGGGAAGCACACATGATCCATGGGAGTGGACCAGGTAAGGAATAAGCATGGCTGTCCTGCTCTGTGCTGACAGCAAGGGACTTGTGCTAAAGACAGCCTGAGCTCGGCCAAACCTTGCTCACGGGTGGTACCAGAATGTGATTATGTCAGTAGATGAGGGGCAAGTTCAAATCTGTGCCCCAACTCACCATACAATAGAGATGCAGTCATGGTACCTCTATGTAAATAACATTTAAATAAAACAAAGCCAAAGAGCCTGAGCTTGCAATTTTCTTGTGGATCCTCTTTTCATGTAGCAAAGCACAGAGGCAGCAGCTTCTGCACATTGCTGTGAATAACACTCTGGAGAAGCAGCCCACACTTCCTCCATACCAGAACCAAAAATGAGCCTAACACTGAGGTTATTTTCTCTTTCCCAGCATTCATTACTAATTTTTGGGTATAGGCAAAGATCTGAAAGTCAGTAGCATGTCAACCTTCTTGCTTGCACTGCCCTTCTATGGTGCACATCAGAAGACGTCGTTATTTCTTGCAAGACAATACACACATGGCAAGCCTGATTCATGCTCCCTGGAGTATCTATAAGGTGGGAAATGCAATTAATTCTAGAAGGAATCCTTCCCACTGGCAGGCAGCCAGAGATAGCAGAGCCGTAATAGCTTTTGGGCAGCCACAGCACAGAAATTACAGCCATTCAACAAGGACACTCCCCCTGAGCTTCTGCTTTCTTGAAGTAATTGCAAATAATATCACTTGGATTCAGATAGCTGGAGGGGAAACTCAGGCACCAATGAAGCATGAAAATGGCCTGAGACCTAAAATAATCCTGCGTAAAAATTCACAGCTGCCCGTTGTTAAAAATAAAAACAAGACCATATCCCCCTCTGCTTTTTGTCAATGAATTTCCTTTTGTTTCCTCTTCCCCCACAGCCTTTCCTCCCATTCCTGCATGGCTGCCTGTGCCCTGCCAGACACCATTCCTTGCCCTGCAGCACCTGGAGGCAGAGTGACACCGGCATGAGGGCAAAGGGTGGCCCCAGCCTGCCTGCTAAGCCTCACCACGGGTGGTGCCCTTCTGGTGGCAGGGATGGTGGCCCCACCTACACACAGCCCCCACAGTGCTCCCATCACCTGCAGTTTTGGCTCCTCTGAGCACAGACCATGCCAGCATAGGGGAGCTCCAGCTGGGGGCATGTCACTTGCTCAGATGGGAGCTGCATGGCTGCAGAGAAGTGCTGCAGAAACAGCCTCCACCTCTGGCCTGGCTCTGCAGGGTCTCTTCTCAACAGGTTGGCTGGTGTGAGTTCCACAGACAGCATGGGGTTTGGCAGGAGAAAAATCTCAAGCTTCTATTGATCTCCCACCTTCCCATGCCTGATAGGCCTCATCAGAAGAAGGAGATTCAAAATCTTTATATGTTTGTTTCAGTATCCTGAGCTGAACACTGTGGCTAAAATACATGATGAGAAGCACTCAGGAAGGAGGAGATGCAACAAAATACAGTAATAATTACAGTTAATAATGCAAATTCATTGATGGATTAGATTCTGATCCTTTTCTTGCATTAAGTAATGGCTTACTGCCATGGAGTAAGCAATGCCTCTTGCAAAGAAGAATACTGTAAGAAATCCATGATATGACATACAAAAGTAAAGGGCACACAATGACATCCTGAAAAAATGGCCTTGCTAAGAGTGAGAGGTCATTCTGAAGGAAGAAGTCTGGCAGTGTCTTACCTGTCCAGAAAATCTGCCTGTCTTTTAGCTCCTATTACAGTAGCCCTAAGGGTGGCCAGGCCAAAACTGGAGTTTCACTGCCTTTCTTTGACAGATGTGCACAGTAACCTTCTCTCAGTGCCTTTATGATCCAGAAGAAGGGGGGACATGATAATAGTTTCTGTATAGAACTCTATAGAACTCTAAACCAGTTCTTCCATACAAGGAATCTCTAAAGCAGTTGGGATTTCCTCAGACTTGTGAATGAAGTCCTGTCTCCTAGCTGCTCCACCTCCTTAAGGGATGATTTTTTTTAATGGAAATATACCACTACATCTAACAATGCCTTGCACTTCTGCAGCCTCCTCTATGCAAAGATCACAAAACAGCTCCCAAAGGAAGGGAATCACCACACCCTACACAGTCAGCCATAGTGCAGGCATCTAAGCTGAAGCTAGATCACAGCCAGCAGAAAAAGAGTTAATGCCATCAGGGTAGGACTAGCTGTACAATGGGATTCACTTCATTGCCCAACAACTCAATGGAACTATTGCCAATGGAACTAACAATGAGCCAATGGAACTAAAATGTGGAATATCCCTTGTAGCTGCAGGCAGCCCTTGCCACCCCAGCACTGGTGCAGTCTTGCTGGGCAAGGTAAGGAGAAGGTACAGTGCCCCAAGGGAAATCTTTGTCCCATGCTGTCTGAGTCTGGCCCAAATCAAAAAGCAAAGGGAAAGGTATTTCAGTATGTTTTGGTCAAACTATCTCCTTGGCTGCTTTGGAGAGCACATTGTTGCACCTCCTGTCCTCAGCACTTCTGGAATCCACCAGATTCCAGAATCCAGGCACTGCATGCATTCCCTGCCTCCACCTCTGCTCTTGGGATGCAATGATAGTGCAAAGATAAAGAAATAATGTTGTTAAAAGAGCCTATTTGCTATAAGAAATCACAGGAGACTGTATGTTACCCAAATTGGAGTGGGTAACTTAGTAGTGAATTTTTATCTATACTGTTGGGGTGCAAATTCCTTAGCTAGAGGGCTGCCTGAGAGATGCTGTTCTGCCTCCCTAACAACAAAACTGGGTGCTGGCCCTGCTGCCCCATGCTGTGGGCACCTCCCTTACCACAGAAAGTAAAGCCTTCCTTTACACCACTTCTCTGTTCAGTGGCAGATGGCACTCATGAGGTGATGCACATGCACATGCAATGCACATGCTACACGTGTATCACTGAATGCATATGTCCCACACAGCAAACCAGGACCCAAAACTTATTGTAGTGTCATGAAGAGTAAATAGTTCTTGTTAGATATAATATATGGCATGCACATTTTACTGCTTCCTATTCTTTACTATACTCAGATAGGGCAAAGTGACTTTCAAAGAGCTCAATTTGCCTTTACAACTTGGGTTTTGCATTCTTTGAGTTCAGTCTTAACTGCCCCCTCCCTTCCCTGCACTAAGTGCCAGCTTGCCTGTCCTGTCCCCCTCACTAAGGCTTCCCAGTCGCTTCTGCAATCCTTGCTTCTGATTATCCAACACCTGGTTTTGTGCTGCTTCTGGTAACTTTCCACTCTTAAACCCCACACAGAACCTGGAAAAACTGGTTTGTATAAACTTTAAGTAACCCCTTGTGCCAAGACTATTTCTAAGTCAGTAGTGGAACATGATGGTTTAATGGTCAGGGACTGTTCCCAGCAGAGAAGTTACAGAATGTTTAGGGAGGAATGGAGAGAGGGGAATTCAGACTCAGTTGCATTTGGCTGCAAACTTCCTATAAAACTTGTGTTAAGATTCATGTCATACATTTATGGGGAGCTATTTCCAAGGAAGCACACCAAGTGTGTTAGCGTATCATTGTGAGTTAGAAAGCTTTTATTTGGCTGGAGATTGAGCTGTTCCAAAGACCAGTGACTGATGGCCCATCACAAGCTTTAGCATTGAATCATTATTAATACTGTTATCAGGAACAAATTTTGCTCTGACAAGAGAGAGGCTGGAATAAGTCTGCATAAACTATGTGTGGAATGGTGTCAATGTAAATTGAATCTTGCTGTCCTTTCACACTTGTGAAAGTAAGCCACTATTTCTACTTAATAGAAACACAAAATCTGAGTCAATACTAAAACCCAACAGAACTGTCACCATTTTTACAGGAGATATGTTTGTCCTGGTCAGAGACCCTTCATTTACCAGAGTCTGTGTCTTTGTACAGGCGAGCTGAGCTCTCTCAGCTCTCAGCTGTGACAAAGCAGCCTCACACGAGTGAGTCCTTCTGCTTGTAGGAAGCCAAGCACTCATAAGGAAACACAGCTAGAGGTTCACAGGATGTTAGTAAAGGGATGTCTGCGTGGGATGTAAGTAAATTACAAAGAGCTACAAACACACTGAAATCAAGACAGGAAGCATCTGTGGGGGTCACTGAGGAGCCATGGAGAACTCAATCCACTCAACATTTTCTGAGTCATGAATTTTTTAAATGCAATAGAGGTCTAGTTTTCACTAAAATATTTTACTTCTTTTTCATTTTATTCTCCTGTCATTGATACTGCAACTGGTCAAATTAGATTCTATGTCAAACAAACTGTCTTCAAAGCCAAGGAAAAAAAGAAAAAGCAATTGGAATCTAAATGGTACGCTCTTAAATGCTTGAAATCTGAGTGCTTGCAATCTCTTGAGAGGCAAATGGCCTAGCCAGGAGAAAGCAGACTTCAGATTCATGGAGGGAGTGTGATTTGGAGGAAGTCTAGAAGCTATGCACATAAACCTCAGTGAAGTTCTCCAAGAGGTTGGACACAAAAATAAGTGAAACCATACATTCCTTTAGCCCTTCCGTGTTTTACCTGTAGACCTTTAACCTTTCTAGTTTAGGCTTTTCATCAGGTTACACCTTTATATTGCTTTTCCTGCCCGTTCTATCCCATTTTAATCAAGCTGTGAGAACAGTCATAGCTAAGCATCAGCACAGCCCACCACCCACCATCCATCCTCTCAGCTGTGAGTGAAAACCATTCTGAAGAAATTAATAAAGACTACAATAAACAGTAAATCCTTAGTAACATGTACAAGAAATTCAGAGAAGGCACTAGAAAATGTGTTGCACAGAAAAACCTAAGCTGATATCAAGATGACCAAGTGCCTTTTTTCCATCTCTCACTTCCGTGATTCTGTGGCACATGAGATCACCTTCCTTTTTATAAATGATATAAACTTCTGTCTGGGGTATTGTTTCCACAAGGTCTGAAGACTGCACGTTTCTCAGCACTGATCGTAAGTTAACCCTGCGCTGCAAATGTATCCTAGATTTGTTCAGCTTCTCCCATTTTTGATTCCACTATTAGAACTATGGCAGAAATAGATTTTTTTCCTTGGATATAGTGCAGTGTTCATTATTTAGTGAAGATCCTGTTCAACCAGCAGGACTTACTTGTGCATATGGGAAAAATAGATTAAGAGGTCAGTGAATAATGATGGATCCTGTCAAAAGACCTCTTAAGAGAAGCTATCAAGCAAGGTCAGAAAGCATAAGCTTTCCCTCTTAAAAAGAAGGGCTTCTTTAGAAAAAGTCAGAAATCAACAGCAGTGGTAGAGAAACAACAATAGCATCTATAAGGGAAGTAACATTGTTCTGTGTCTGTGACACCCATCCGACTTGATAAAAGTTTCGTTCAAACAACAGTCTCTTTTATTAAGACTTGCAGAACAAAAAGTATGCATAAGAGAGCCTAAAGTGTTTTTGTTATGAGTATATAGAAGAAGTGGCAGTATGTTTCACTTGACTTGTTCCAGTGAACTGTGAGTCCAGTGGGACTGCAAGTTGTGTATCTCAACTAAGTGGGAGGAAAGTGATCAAATACATTCATTAGTTGGCATTTATACAGGACATCTGTAGCAAGAAGTGTAAGGCTGCATAGGCACAGAGTGCAGACATGGAGTTCAGGACATAGCAGAACAGCAACAACTCAGATCTGGCTAAGGCTTAGCATGATCAAAAGCAGTTTTTAAACTAAGGGTGTTCATATTCAAAGTCTGGAAATTAAAATCAGTCAAATAAAACTGATGCTGAGTAACACACTGTTCCTGTAAGCTAATAATTTTGGTTTTGTTGTTGTTGTTTTGGCTTTGCAGGGGGTGGCTTTGACAATAGGACATCAGTAAATGCAGTTTCAGCACCTGACCTGTGTTAGCTGCTAAGCTGAGGTGGTAACACAAAGGGATGGGCTGCACAGCAAGAAGCATCTTGCAATACAGCACTCAGTACCCTTTCGGATCAAGATCAAAGGGAGAGCTTTAGCTTCAAATCACAGGCTTACCCTTCACATAAAAGATATCTAGCAGAGAATCATTTACTTCTTTGGTTTTTCATTCATTACATAACCTATTATCCTTAGAAGTACAGGTTCACATGCTAAGCCTTTACAAACATCTGATTATTAAGACACAAACATTGTTGTATTTAAAATACTCCTTCAAACAGAAGACTAGGAATGATTCACAATTCAGTGTTTCTTGGCCTATTTCAGAGTCCAGCCTTTGCGAATCATGGCCCTTGCACCTAAAATAACACATTCAGCTCAGTTGTCAAATATCATCACAACTGCCAAGGGTTGTATTGACACAGGAATGAAATGTACACCTGCTCCTTTCCACTGCCCACTAACTGTTAGCCAGGCAGTCACAGACTGTGGACAGGCCAGATGCAGTTTGGGAGCCTTAGATGCCAGTCTGCAGTCAGTCACCTTGGTGTTCCACCACAAAACATTTGATTCGTGCCAGGGGAACATACCCCTTTTCACTCACAATCTGTGCAGTGCTGCCACAGGTGGATAGTGGAAGAACATTTACAAACAGCAGGATATAGATAGAATATCTGAAAATATGAGCTTGTACCAGAATAAAAATAGTAGTCACATCCCATTTATGCATGACATCAAACTCAAAATGGAAAGTACCTTTCAGAGGACTGTTTGCCTTTATGAAGGTACATTTTGAGTCTCTTAAAATGCTACACATCAACTTCCTGCTGTCTCAGTGTTCTACCTCATTCACGGATATTATTAAACACCTTAAAAAACATGTTTATCAAACCTAATATTTATGATACGGAGCTCTATCTTAAAATTAAAGGTTTGCCATTCACAGAGGTACAGCTTTCAGGGAGCTCTTGCTCAGTGTTTCATTCATTAAGCTGCACGCGGCAGTCATTACTGACAATTGTCTGCTGGTGCTACCCACACCACGGCTCTTTGTGCAGGGTGAGTCACCCACTGCAAGCTGCAGCTCCAAGCACAATTTCTCCATCCTGCAGTAACCACGTACTTCGTTCCAGATTATCTTCTCTCCTTTTGAGTAGGCAGAATTAGTGAAGTGCAATTAGTGATAATGCCATTTGTCCCCAGGGTCATAATTTTTCTTAAAGCATTTATTCTTTTCAGTACCTCTCATACTACACCAAAAAAACCTGCTGGAAAACTGGCATGTAGTAGTCACAGATGCCAGAAGAAAGATGCATCTTTGCTGCTGAAAGGAAGAATAGTGGCCCACGAGAATTTGATTCAACATGTAAAAATATTTCTATGCAGTTATAATGCAATTTAGTCCAATTCCACTGCTCTCTTGTGAAAATATCTTCCTACTCTCTATCAGGAAGGAACAATTATTCTGCACCTTTCTCTTTCTTTCCCCGTGCTGGAGGATAATGCCAGAGGTAAACAGACAATGCTTTGTCTTTTTTAAAAAATTGTCTATTTGCAACCATTCATTCTAGAAAGCTGGGTGTTGGAGAGAGTAGACTGTCTGTCTGCTGTTTTTCAGGTTTTACCTTCTTCCCTGCTCCAGCTCCTGGTTAGATACCATCTCTCTCCTTTTCCATATACTTTTACTCCATGTAGAGGGGATAGATGTTTTTATTAAGCAAATAATTCTTAAAACCTCAAATAAATGGGAGGGTGATTGTTCCTACTTTCCTCATGAGTACAACAGGGTAAATTACCTTTACATCCTTCATGTGAAGCCACATTTCAGCTCTTTTATGATGGTCTTACTCAGATTCAGACAGCATATAGATTTATGTGGAGTTAATACATATTGTGCCTCTTAATCCTGGCATCTGTCCTCACACAAATGCTTTTAGATATCATTATTTTAACCCTGTGGGAAAATTACAGAAAATTAGCAATGGCTTTATACAACAAGCTGGATATAAATATGACAAGCCAGATACAAATAACTCAGAGTAGTCTCTTGATCTGTGTATTTCTTTGGGCTTTTTTTTTCCATATTCTCTTTGCTACAAAAGCCATATTTGAGACACATCTTTGCTCATGTGAGAAACTGAACCCAAAGAACAGCAATCTATTCCCAGGTGGCAAAACACACCCTCCCCTCTGAGGTGGCTGGGACTGGCCCATGAATTGAACTGTACTTTTCAACAGATAAGACTGAAACCCAGCCTGGAGGTTTGCTCAAAACAAGGCAAACTGAAAGTACAGCTCTCATAATCTCTACCAAACATGGCATCGTGATGGGAGGGGCAGTGCTTTATCTGCTGGTGATCTCTCAAAGTGCATTAACTGCAGAATTGGCTCAACTCCTCAACACACTCAACCTTCTCTCTGTCAAATTGCCTGTGGTTTGGTGCAGAATAAGCATGTTCAACAAGGACAGGTGGCTTTTACCAGTTTATGTCATGTCCCAAGAGTGCACACCATTTTGTCCTTTAATGCTCTAGGACTGTTAATGCCTAACAGTCAGTAGGAGATTCAAAGTAATAGAAGAATGAAGGAAGTTTCTTTCCAAAAGTCACATCTGAAAGAAGAATTACAGCTGTGCAGCATGCAGCTAAATGAAATGCTCCAGAGGCCCTGGAAAAACTCTCCCTGTCATTGCTGAAACCTAAATAGCACCAGGGTGGCAGAGGCACCTTTTTCCCTGTAAATCCTGTCCAAACCTCTCATCATGGTGAGCATCCTCTTTTGTGGACCCCAAAAGCAGAGGTCCCAAGTGCTGGTTCTGTCACCAGATCTTCATAGCTCCTCAGAAGAGCCCTTCCTCTGGGCAGCCTGGGTAAACTGGTTTTACTTGTGTAATGAAACCAAGCACAAGTTAGCTCTTCTGTTCCAGGCTCCTGAAAGGTACCAGTGCCTGCCCCCCCACCAGGTTCATCATGTTAATCAGAACCATAAGCTGTGCCTGTGTTTCCATTTGCCTTTCCAACCTTCCAGTCATACCACAGTTTCCTGGCTCCGCTTGGCTTTGACAACAGAATAAGCAGATGCAGCTACTGCATGGCAAAACCAACAATTTTATTTTGCCATGGAGGGGAAAGCAAACTGTAACTTTGAGAGAGTCCCTGAAACAAAACCCTCCAGGTCAATGTCCTGGGTTATTTTTTGTCTCTCTCTTTCTCAAACATTTACTCTACCTTTGAACAGAGGAGAAAAACCAACCCAAGCCTCCTTCCATCTTTCTGCCTTCCAGCATTAGTGAAAACACCTTACCCACGATACAAATTCAAGAGTAACCTCAAATACACTTTTAAATTTAGGCAGCAATTTAAGTGTGCTTTGGCTACAGGCCAAGCTGGGCAGGGAGGACAGGATTCCTCTAACTGCAGACTAAGCAGTCGCTGGTACCTGCATTAGTCACTCTGACTCCTTTTTATAGCAGAGAGGAACAAACATTTCCAGGGGAGGATTCATCTGACCTACTATTACACTGACCTATTATAGGTGAGATTAATCACACCCTTGAGATGTGCTGCTCTTCCTAGTTGCAGGGACCCCAAGGCAACTAGCTCAGCTGCTTTACAGACACTTAAGACATCCCAAATGAACCTCTGCTAGGGAATCGGGCCTCAGATGCACAGACCTCAGATATCTGTCACCTACCCTAATGCTGTGATGTCACCTTTTTGTATTTTATTTATGCTTCCATTATGTGAATGCGTCTATTCAGCGTGTTCTGAATACTACTAATTCTCTGGTGCTTCCATAGTGTTATTTTTATGTCCCCCTAGAGAGAAGGTTGCATTTATCAATAGGGTGAAATTGCAGATCCTTACCTACTCACACTTGTGGTAGGTATATGTCCCTGGGATATACAATAACAAAAGGTGACCAGACAGTGCAAAGCTAGCATGGTGATTACTGATGTATGAGGTAACACAGCACAGCTGGCAGAAAGAGAGAGATGTCCCCTGGGTAACTAATGGCTGCCCCTGTAAATAAACCCTCAGGAAAAGGCCCTCTGCACCCACAGGCTTCTCATTTTTGCAATTTACACTGGGTGGCTCAAGAAAACAGATTACCATTCCAGACATACCTTTCACTGCATGTACCCTTAGGCCATCGCAGCAGTATTGGCTCTGTAGTACTGCCACATCCCCGGAGCAGGACCTTTTTCTGAAGAGTAGGAGAGATAGAGGAAGACAAATTACATTCCCTACACAATGTTTGCAAAACGGGTGGAGGTGATACTGGAGGAACACCTAGGTTAAACCTAACCATAACAATTGGCAGCCTCTCTTCCTCAGTTTAATGCACTTAAACATAGAAGAAGAAAAAAATTAATAGTAAAGCCTGAGCAGAGGATGCAAGGAAATCAACTTGTGGAGAAGCTTTCAGTGTTGAGAGAAAAACACATTTCCATAAATTCCAGACCAGGAAGCTGGGAAACTTCAACTCAGAGCATCTTTAGATAGTTACTAAACTGTGCAAGACATTGCCAAGGCCAGCATCACCAGTACCCACTGCTCCTCTTTTTGGAGGGAAGCATTTCTGACTGTGCTTATTCACAACAACCTTGAGAGATGTCATCAGGATCGATCAGTAATGCTCCCTGATGTGCACTGCACAGAGGAATATAGCAACTTCTCTACTGGAAGAGTTGTAGTAATATTGCAAGGGAGGGTAACTTGGGCCAGAGAAAGCCCTGATTCATGCTGCCACAGCAGCTCCTTTGTCAGTACTGTGTCCCACCTTCAGACATCCTTCTTTTGTCCCCTCTGCATGCTCATCCTTGCTGGTTACTGTAAACCTCCTCAGGGCTTGAGGAGTGGGAGGGCAGCAAGACCAACACTGCCTTTTATGAAAGAATGACCAGAGCAGCTTAAGAGATCACACTCCTCAGACACCCTGCAAAACTTGTAAGCCACCTTTCAATAAGCTGCATTGAAAAATATCTGATATTTCCTAACAGCTTTTTCTTCCTAACAGCTTTTTCTCAGCACCTAGCTTGTTGGGTTTTGACACTTTTGATCTTGTTTGATTATTTATTTCCATTCCACCAGCAACTATATTCTAACTCCTCTGGTTTTGAAGTGCTTCTTTCTGACAAAATTTCTCTCTCATTTTCACTGGACATTTTTCCAACTTTACTCGGTAAATGAATTTGATGCAAGATATTTTTATCTGCTGGTTTAGAGTCAAAGGAGTCATCTGTGGTTTTTTTTTTTTTTCTTTCTGAAAAATCCCAATTCAAGACAACTAGATTTGGTTTTGTCTTTTAATGGAAACCTTAATGTTTTGAGGAGATCTACAAGAATAGAATATGTAATCAGTAGCACTTGGGACTAAATGTTCCTTGCAAATAACATAATGCTAGGCAGTTTTCCTCCTTCCAGGAATTAAAGTGAAAGCAAGATGTAGTCCTGACTTAACTTACACTTCTATATTTCTTCACCTCTACATGAAAAAGCAGTAATAGCAGAGTTTGCCATCATCAGAATTTCCTGACGGAGTAAAAAACTCCTTATGTGATGGCTCAGCTTTTCATGGAGCTTTTGTTTTGGTTTTTTTTTTGGGGGGGGGGGGGTGGACTGTATTTGCCTGAACACAATAAAATTCTGTGTAAACTCAGCTTCACTCAAACTCTGCCAGTGACAAAAGTATTGCAGAACAATGACCACAGTGGGGGTCATGTTCTTATTCTCACGCTACATACCCAGTGTTTTGTGCATTGGCAAGTGAGGAGACTGGGTAGAGTAGACTGGATATTTGACAAGCAGGTTATATTTAAATAGACTGGGAGACAAAATATTATTCAACAATTATTTTAATTAATTGTCCTGCCTGCTACTTGTTGATTCACCAGAAATTGTTGAAAGAGTCACCAATGTCCTTGCAACCTTAAAAAAATCTGGTTATCCAGGAACTCAGCCATAGGGAGGCAATACATAAATCAGTTCACTGTATCCCTATATTCAGACAATGTGGAAATTATACACACTATGACCTATAGCACAGTTAGACACTGACACTGGATGTGCACTTAAAAATAGATGTTAGGTCTGAAATAATAAAAACCATGTCCAACAAGAATCTTCGCATTTACTGTGTCAGAAATTTGGCCTCCAGCAAATTAAAGGTTAGAGAGCATGACAGGGATCTTATAAGGCTGTTTGCCCCCATGTTGGGGGTGCTCACACCACACTGCTTCTGAGCTGGGGAGTGGAGGAGGTGCAGACAGTGTGGCCACCCCACAGTGCTCTGGTGAGGTCTCCTCAGCCCACCCAGACACAGGACAGCACTATTGCAATGTGGAAGCTCTCAGCATTTGGAAGAGACACTCTGCATCCTGAAGGGGAAAAAAGCCAGACTGAACATCTACATCTATTCCTGACTGCATGCACAAATATTGAACGGTTCCTCTGCCCCATCAATTATCAACTGGCTTGGATATAAGGTCATCAAAGCTCCATCATCAGAGCAAAGCTACTGCTCTATCTCCGCTAATGGCAGAGACATTGTGCATCTCTTTTTAACCAATGGGGATTACAGAAAAAATGTCAAATACCAGGCTTGAAATGCCAGTGTCACCAGAAATTCCTGGCCTAATTGATGTGTAAAGAGACAACCAATTTGAGACAGCAGGAATCTGATGGTAATATTTATGGAGGACTTGCAAGTGTCAAATAGTTTTTGGTGTTTACATTTTTAAGAGGTTCTGATTTTAGTAATATGCAATTTCCCAATGTCTGAATTTCATGAAACTGTAAAAACTCTGGATGAAATACAATAAAATGAAAGCAGTGAGAGATCATACTCTTTAGAAAAAAAGAATCCAGTCAATATTGCTGCATGAGTACATTTGTTATTACCACAGAACAAATGCAGCCTTACTAACTGGTGTAACTCATGGACAACACAGCCATGTGCCAGAGAAACATAGGGGTTTTTCCTCCCCTGAACTAAAAGGACAAAGTACCTGATATACATCTGGGGACAGATGTATATTCATTTTAGAGCTGAGAGAAGTGAGGTTGCCAGGTGTGTCAGTGATGAAGCTGGGGACATTGATTCTGACTCCACACTTACTTCCTAATCTCCTCTTCCCAGTTCAAAAGGCAGCATCCAATGTGTAATTATTTTTGAAGAAAAATGGCATTTCATTACATCTTCCACATTGACACACCAGCACATAAACTATAGTAGCAACACAGCTGCCCTGCAACTATCTACCACTGCTATTAGGGGCCTAGGGGACATCCATTATCTGACTCCTAAAATACTGATAAACATTCTGTGGCTCTTCAGTTACTAGTCCAAGAGAGTGTTTTGTAGATGGCCATATCTGCAGGTGTGGATCCTGCCATCAGTGCTCCTTTCTCTGTTCAGCCAGATGCTGTGTCTGGGCCATACCCCACAGAGAGAGAGTGGGAGGTGCAGGGATCCCTGAGCTCATAGCCCAGCAGGTGCCACCTCCCAGCTGCATCTCTTCTCTCTAGAAGCACTTTGTGGACAGCCTTTGTAGGTCTGCCTGGGTTGTCCTAGTCTGCATAAAGACCTAAGTGCCCCAGACAACATGACCTGGGCATAGCAGGGGCTGGGTTTTAAAGTTGCTACTTATGTGCAGGGTGATCCATCCTTGAGCACAACACTAGAACCATTCTTGGTTCTGAGGGCAAAGAGAATTAGAGGAATATTTTCCACCCTCCTAACCATCTTCTTAGGTCCAACTGGCTGGAAGCTGCAGTGCAGTTACAGTAGTGTCTATCGTGGAAGGTGGATGCCTGCTCACGGGTAGCATGTATGGCACAGGAGTCAGGGGAACAAGGGGCACTCTGCACTGATGGCTGAAGGGACAGAAAGGGTTCAGAGCTCTGGCCTGGCCACTTGGGGATGAGCATCAAAACAGACCTCAAGGAAATTAATGGTATCTGCCTTGTGTTGATGGAGCCTTTTGGTCATTGTTCTGCTGCAGCTGGAGTATTTTGTGAGAGTGAAGAAGGGAATATCTGTGCTCATCCCTCTGAGGTTGAAGGAAATGGGAAGACTTGATAAAAATACAAAGACATGAAACAGAAACATGCTTAAGATTTTCCAGTTGAACTGTTCTGGGTAGTGTCTCTTCTGAGTAGTTTACTGAATGGTCTAAGAGATAGAAAAATTTTTTCCTAGTCTTACTAAAGTTTTGGCAAATTAAAATATTTCACTCACTTTTCCTAGAAAGGAAAGAAATAGGTCAAGAAAAATTACAAGCGTCCAAAGGAAAGGTCATACATATGAATGTGCTTACTGATACCCTATTAAACAGTTATGGTAAACCTTTTTTTTTTTTTTTAATGCAAAGCAATAAGATTCATATAAGCAAATATCTTAAACTGTATTCTGTTGGATTTGGGGAACTTTCAAAAGTCTAGCAGGGGTTCTGGACAAACCCAATGCAGAGGTGCTGCATTGGCATTGTCTGGCTTTACAGCAAGGATCTTGCCTTCACTACAGGTTTCTCTCACAATTAATCTTCCCTTGGAGACTTCTCACAGGTGTTCACCCAGCTTCACAAGAGCATCCGACCTACAGAAAGAGAGCTCTGCCATTTTATTTTTAAATTCAGGTTAGATCAAGAGGCCCTTCTATTGCATGTTGTTACCATAAGACAGATCTGTTGAGTTTTTGCAGCAATGAACACTCTTGCCACTTTGAATATCAGAGTCCTCCCATTTTTTTCTGCATCCATACATTAACCAGCCTGCCCTTTCCCTGTGTTGACTCTTGCCATGTCCTCACATCCTTGGATGAAATTAATTCATGTCTGCATCCACATTCCATCCTGCCAGGTTTTTCAAGCTTGGCAGAGACTTGAAGAAAATCCATCTGTGGACCAGATTTTCCCTGTTCTAAAACACTTCAGTTACTGCACTGTTAATAGCGATGGCAATTACTTAAATTATCCTGAAACTAGTAGTGATGCTTTTATTTAAAAATTCTACCTCGCCATCTGATTAATCTACTCTCAAAGTATTTCCTTATTAATCAGATTACAAAGAGAGTTACTTAATTTTTCCAGCTGACAGTTAGCATGTTGACACTCTCCCTGCTTAGTAACAAAAGTCACGTGAGATTATCAGGAGCAGAAGGCAAACCCATTTCTGTGCAGAGTGAGAGCACAGCTTTGTTAGAAATCCCAGAGCAGAGTCTCACCCCTATTGACTGCTCTCCTCTGAGGTTTCTTGCATCAGCAACAGCCCTCTCAAATGTCTCCATCTCACTTCAGATCAGATCTGAAAATGTTTTTGCAATGCAGCTAGCCTGTTACCATTTTAATCTTCTCATATTTTCTCTGCATGCTCTCAAAAACACTAATTAAATCAGTAAATCTTTTAGAGGGATAATTTGAATGCACAATAGTAAATAAAACTGCACTACCCTTGGTCTCATGCTAAATCAGAAAATTGTATAAAAACTGGCAATCAAACAGAGGGGCATTTGAACTGCTCTTATCTCAAACCTAGAATAAGGACATCATTAGGGACAGTTGTTACTGGGAAGTCAGTGCTTGTCCTCATTTTAACAATACACTACAATACCAAATTTGAATATGTTGAGAGCATGAATGATCTAACATTAAGAAGGGCACCAACAATTCTCAGTGGCTTGAATGGAAATAGCAGGTGTCTGGTACTTTTCTGGCCCTAAGACAGTAATCAGTCACAGATAATTAACTACTTTCAGATCCAGAAAGTGATTTGCAAGGGATTATATTTCCAGTATACTGTACTAGCTTAACATTAACTGCACAGTAGAAACCAGGTTTTTGAAGTACCAACCACAAACCACTCATTTTTGTTCATTTGAGCCATGTCCTTACCCAGTATATTTGTATGTTCAGACTTCTGGGCAAATACTAATTATGCCTTCTAATTGCAACACAGCTGCTTTCATTCCCTTTATTAAACTCTATTCATCCCTTATTATTAAGCAAAACATAGGGCAGAAAAACAGAAAGGTATTTTCCTATACATCTGTCTCTTTGAGAACAAATTCCTTTCCTGAACAAGTACAGCCATGTCTATAATCATATCTAATATACATTATCACAAGACTACTCACATTCATTTTGAAGACCAATCTAGCAGTGAATTATCTCCTGTTTTGTCAAAATGAGCATGCCCGCACATTAAGCACAGCATGATTCACAGGCACAGCAATAAGGAAAACTGCCCTTTGGGAGGTTTAACTAGCTCCACAAAAGTGCCCAGATAGAAGCTCTCCACCCTGAGCAATGGTTTAAGAGCAAGGATCACTCACCAAGAAGACAAGCACTATTGCAACACTGCAAAATCCATCGAGTCTGGAAAGCAAACACAGCAGCACCAGTGTAGAGCAGTCACAGTCCTTCTGCCCACCAGGCATGGGGACAAGTTCTTGTCCAGCCCACTCTAGCAGCTGTTTCACTTTTTAACCCAGCTCAAAATGATCCCAGCAGAAAAGGTGGATTTTTCTTTTTTTTTTCTTTTTTTTTTTTATTGCAGGTGAATGAATTAATCAGTTCACATAAGCTCAGCTGTGAGCTTCCACATCTCTATCAGCCCCAGAGATGGCTGGGTCGTGTGGGCAAAGAAAATAAGGGTGTGAAAGAGGGGAGCTGAGATTTTCCCTTCCCCTTTGCTAACATTCAGGTCACAAACAGGGCCAGCTACGTATGTCATGGCAGCTCAGTTCTCAATATAATTAAACACAGACAATCAAGATAGTTTTCAATTGTATCAGGAGTAAAAACCCCTGAACACCCAGAATTTGTAAGAATTTTTAATAAGCACATCTGATGCTATCTCTACCCCTTCTCGTTGATTTATCTACAGAAATGTATACAAGGTCATTCCCATTAAGATCCATAGAAAAGCATCTGTCCTAGCAAAGGGCTGTCATTAAAATATTCATGTACAAGAATCAGCTATTATGCAACTGATTATCTCTTCGTGAAAAATGCAATTTTGTCTTTCTAAACAAAGTTATTCTCATCAAATTTGTGCTGAAATCAATGGCCAGACGTGTTCCTTGGAAGCTGAGGTTGAATTCCAGAGTTGGTTCCTAAAATACTATCTGCCTGCCACCCTGGACAAGATGTTCCATACCAGCCAAGGCAGCTAGGTTAATCTCTTCCATGTCTCTTTTGCCAATTAGGTTTGAAGATGAGTCGAGGCAGATGCTGCACCACCGTGTGTCCTCTCCAGAGGATCCACCTCTTGCTTCTTCCTGGGATGGATGAAGAACCTGCTGCTACTGCAGAGATGGGTCTCTGTGGGCAGAGAAGGGTTCTGCAACATCATGTCCCAGAGGAATGTCCTACCTGGCAGGCCCTTTTATAGGAGGTATGTTTGCATTTCCTCATCTGCTGTGTAGATGACGATTAAATCTGGCCTGTCTGTTCCAACAAATAATTTTCCTCAGAAACAACCTGGCTCAGAAAAGAATAGCTTTGTCTGAAATTGAATGAAATATTTTCTTCATCTCACAGACCAAA
>VXAX01006348.1:211644-254271 GCA_013399835.1 Leptocoma aspasia | reverse complement strand
TTTATGAATATATAAAATAATAAATGTAATTAATCAATGAGATTATACTTCATCACTGCTTTAGCCTCTAAGATTCAGAAAGTGAACACAGAACAAGCAGCCACATTAAAGAGCCCTCTTTAAGGACATTGAAAACATTGCTGTGATTAATGCCTTGGGAATAATAAGAACAAAAAGAAAACTTTAAAACACATTTAAATTGCTTGCTTTCAACACAGTGTTAACAGAAAACTTGCATCCTCAAAAAATTTGGTTTGTTTTTCAGATATGCTTAGTCAATCTGTTTACTTTTAATTGGCCACAGAAGTCTAGTAATAATAGAATACAGAGAAATTATTTCTCTACATTGACTGGATGAATAAATATCAACATGGGTACACTTCAAATCAATGTTACCATATTTCCCTTGACTGCAAAATATGCAAGCCTAGCTGTCAAAAATATCTTTACAAATTCAAACAATTATTTGAAAGGTTTTTTATTTATTTATTTTATTTACTTATATATGTATATATTATATTTATATCTATTATATTTTTAAAATGTATTATTTATCATTATTTGAAAGCTAGAAAGCCCAGAAAATGGTTGCAAATCAAAGATGGTTTTCACAAAGAGAATTTGCAGAAAAAAAAGTATACCTTTAATAAGTGCAATAGAAGAGACAGTTGTATTTTCAAAGCCACCATCCTATGTCTTGTTCCATAATGCAGTGGCTATCAATTGCATATGGAGGAGGAGATGGAGAAAACCAGAAGTGAAGCAATCAAGTATTAAATTTTTATGATCTTCTAAGAATTTCTGACAGTTTTTCAATTTGTTTTATAAAAGACTGAAATAATTTCAAGTGACACAAGGCTATATCCTAAATTAGGATTGATACTCTGCAGCAAACACATACAACAGAAAGTAAATAACTAGGAAAAAAAAATTTTAAAAGATACTCTGTCTCTGAAGTCCTTGTGCCGGTGACTGCTGCAAACACTGAGTAAACAGTAGCCAGGAATAGCCTGATCACATGGCAGAACATCCCACTTTCTTTAATGATCCTTCATTGACATTGCTTTTTGGATTAGTCAATATTTCACATGTAAGAGAGATGTAATTGGAAAAGCTGACTAATGAATAGTTGAAAGAAGTGTATAATCCATCATAATTTTGTGTGCTATTTTAAATAAACACAATTTCACAACAATTAACTTTCCATCTTCTCCCTCTCAGCATTCGTCTCCTGCTTACTACTGAGGCTCTAAGTCCTTCACTGAGCTCTCTGCATTGAGAACTTTGTGCCTGGCTGAGCACCCAGTATTTAACCTATTATGATTAAAATATTTCTGATGCACAAAATGAACCATAGTCAATGGTCTGACCAGCATGTCTCAATGCAAAATTGAAAGATTGATTACCTTGCTTTCAGAAACGTGGAGAAAATTTTAAATTATAAAGATATATACCCACTGACATTTAAAATAAACCCCACAGCTGAATCTAATCTGTAAAGCAGTTTAGATAACGTCCATGGAAATAACCAGAAGAAATATCTTAGGACATCTCTGTCTTCTCTCTTCTACATCCTCCAGCTTCTAGAGGTTTTGATATCCCAAAGCCTTAGAAAATACCATTTGGCTTCTATCTTGCTTTGGGCTTAAAAATATCTCAGAAAAATTCATCCATGCTTATTCCCATTTGTACAGCAAAGAGCAGAATGAGACCTCAGTCATCTGCTCACAGACATTCATTGTTGTGGTGGAAGCAGAAGAGGGAGTGAAAGAAATGTCACTTATTTAAAGGCACAGGGGTTGGATGGGCTCACAGCTGCCTGATCAACAGCTGCAAGTGCAATGCAGCTCCATATGGACTGGCACAGAGGGCTCAAGTGGCAAGGATGGATCTTGCTCTGGCTGTATTATTTTTCTGGACATATTGATATGGGGTCCTCATTAACCAGTGACTGATTAATGGTACCTAATTAAAGCAGGGGACAACAAGAAGAGTGGAGTGGTGGAGGAATTAGGTACCACAGAGCATCCCATCACGCTGCTTGCCTTGAATGTACTTTGGTCAGGGTGATAGGCAACACAGTTCCAGGAATTAACTCTTCCAGCTGATGCTATTGTTTCTCACTGAGAGCTCCCATGCCACAAGAATTACTTCAATCTGTACCATTATTTAGTCAGCAACAACAGATGCTCATTCAGATATCCTGGCAGAAGAAGATGGCTCCACTTAACACCAGAGTTTGCATGTTACCCCAGGAGAGTAATTCCACTGTCATCTTCTGGTCCTCAGCACCCCTTCACATCTAAGGCTCTGCTGTCTGTGTGTGACATTTAAGACAGATATTTGGCAATAACAGACAAAGCAGTACCCTGTCTGGGAAGAAGTGGAAGTTCATTACTTAGATGAGGAAAATGGAAAGTCGAAGAGAAACAAGCTATTTGTTCTCCTCCTGCTCTGTTTCCTCAGCAAAAGCTGCTTGCCCAGTCATCCTGTGCCTTCAGTAAAGGAAGCAGAACTGCCTGCAGCCAGCTTTTCTGCTGTGGTAAATGTCACTTCTGTCTCTTGACCAGGTCCTCAGCTCCTCTCAACAGCTGGCTGTTGGCCCACCGAGCACAAAGGGCCCACTCCATCCCTCGCCTCCTCTGCCAGCCCCAGGAATGTTTGGCTCAATGGAAATCCATGGAGCAAATCCAGCACAAATAACAGAGGAAGGAGACCTGGTATTATCGAATGAGTTAAAATGATTCCAGGCCTGGCATTTGGGTCTACAGTACTGGATGTCTCAGCCTCAAATTTCTCCTCACATCTGAGAAAGCTGTGAAACCCAACAGGATTTTCTGGGGCAATAGTCTGCCTGGCAAGACTCAACTGAAGAGCAAACTTGCTCAAGGTTATGCACCAATGCTTTCTTTTAATAAGAAAAGTAAAGAGTTTCTAATAAAAAAAGTAAAACGTTCTCCACTCAGGCGCTGAGCTAAAGCTGGATGACCAGGTGTCTGCCATGTACACCAAGCAGCTCCCAGCACTCTTCACATGTCTTCCTTGGCTGGGATGCTTTCTGGTGGGAGGAAGCTTTGGGGACTGCAAATCTCCCACTGAGAAGTCATTGGCATAGGAAGGAATAAAGCCTCCCAGGGGTTTTGGTTGGAGAGGTCACTGCAGACTGTGCTATTTAAAGAGCAGGACTCAGTTTCCCTGGAAGACCAGTCAGTCCAATCAACAGCCCTGCACTATCCCTGGGAAACCTCACAGGTGCCTGTCCTGTGAATTATTGCCTGCCAAAAGATGGCAAGGGAAGAAGGATATTGCAGAAAGCAAAAGTAGATCTTTCTTTCTTTCACAGCAGGACATGGCTGAGCATGGGGAGAACTAGATAAGATGCAGAGGGTGTTGTGATTAGGTGTATGGGAAGGTGATGGTGCCAGAAAATAGTAAGCAGGCTGGGATTGCTGAGGCTAGAAAGGAGTCAAGGCAGGATGACCGAGGTGTATAAATACTAAAAGATCTGGAGATGGTGGGTGGGGAATATCTGCCCTCTCCTGCCTCAGCACAAAACTAAGAGCACCTCTTAAATTTGCAGGCAGCAAGCAGAAAATAAATAGAGGAAGTCCTCTTTCACACAGTGGAAATTAAACTCTGGAACTTATTGTTACAGGATGCTGCCAAGGCCAAAACCCAACTGGATGTGAGAAGGGTTATATGAGGGCTGCACCAAGGATAGCCACTAAACCTCGCAGCCGCCTCGGCTCGGCAAGTCCCCGAGGCACTGGCAGCCAGGCTCGGCACCAGGAGAGAGGAAGGAGCAACCAAGAATGACTCACATTTCCTACTCCCTTTCTTAAGCATTTCTGGGAACACTAGGGAACTCCTTGTACTGGGCCAAGGTACAGGCTTCGCTGTACAGAGCACAGGGTCACCTGCACTATTGTTCTGACCTGCTCTGGCTGTTCTTTTGCGTTCATATAACAAACTGGGAGCATTGTTTTCTGAAGTGACTAAAGGCAGGTAAAGACGCTTGAGAAGTTATCATGCTTGCTAAAAATGCCTTTCAGAGGACTAAAATTGCTGTGGATGATTTAGCCTTAATTCAGAAAATAATGCTATTATTAAAGAATATACAAGAAGAGAAAAAATTAAATACCAGAACCACTTGTGTCANAAAATAAAAAATAATTTAAAAAAACATCAGTGACGTTTTTTTCCAAAACATCAGTAAAAGCCTGCTGTTATTAAAATTAATTTTAACAACCTAAACATTCTATTAGGTTGAGCACAGCCTGGGGTACAGGCTTGGTATCTTTCTTTTTCAGGTTGCTAAAAGGAAAGAGAGAAGCATCTAACCTTGTCCCACGTTTGTGGGATGTGTTTTAGGGGAGCAGTGCCCAACACCAGAAGTACTGTCACTGAGAGTCTGTCCCAGCACGACACAGAGAAGCTGCCACCCCATCAGTGAGACCCTCCACAGTCACGGCCACATGCACAGGGACATGGGGCAGGAGGCTGGGCTGGCAGGGCTGCACACCTCCAGGCACCAGTGCTGGCCAGGACTGAGAAATCCAGCAGTCTGGCACATGGGGAAGTAGAGACATCTTTCCTCCCATCAGCAGGGGATTTCCTGAGAGAGGGAAGGCTGCAGCATCCTTGCTGCAGTGGTAAAGAACCCTCCAGGGGAAGCCCCAAAGCTCCTTCCTGTGTTACAGGATTCCCCAAGCAGATGGGCTGCCTTGGCTCAGCTGCCAGCAGAGGCTTTGGTGAGAATGTTGCCCCTCAAAATACCTGCCCCACGGCCCACAGCAAACACCAGGCATACACATTCCACAGGGAAGAGCCGAGGGAACAAAACTTGTTTTTATGGAGTGACAAAGGCTTCCAGACAGGCTGCCAACAGACCTGGGAGGAAGCAGCAGCCTTTGGGGGTCAGCAAGTGTCTTCTGGGGTCCTGCAGGAGTACTCCCAAGATGCTCATATCTTGGGAGAAATCTCTTCCTTTGCTTTGAAACCACAGAGTGGTGACTGACCTCTTACCCTTTGGTGTGAAAGAAAAGAGGCGGTAATTCAATCCTCCAGGCAATGAGTGGAAGGCAATACACACCTGCACCAGAAGAATTCCTAAAGGTAGTCCCATCACCAAAATTATCACTCAACTCAGAACTGTCCAAGCAGGAAGAATCACCAGGTTTTCCAACCCTAATTACCAGCTGTCTGAAACAATGACATAATCAACAGGGAGTGAATCACATCAGTAGTCATATCCTGAGAAGAAGAACCAGACGCACTACGTATCCTACTGAACTATAAACCTCTCACACTCTTTCAGCTCTCTGAAAAAGTATTTACAAACATACTGCTGTTCAAAGCTGGGCTTATTGTTTCAGAGGAACAGAGGAAACTAAAACAAGAAAAGAAATTACCTTGACAAGTAGGTTTACTATAATGATGCTTTTGTTAAGCCTGTAAAGAGGACAGCTGTTGGTACTATTCATAATCCATTTGAAAGGAAATAAAGGGGTAAACTAGTGGAAATGGTGGAACAATCTGGATTTTTACCAGCTAATGTCATTTCAAGAAATGACTGAAAAGTCACAGATTCACATAGCTAATCGTGTGGAGCCCTGTGTTGTCACATTAAGACCAAATGGATACTTCCACTGACTGCAGGAGGCAATAAATCAGTCCAGCAATTAAAAAGATGAACTTTCTCCATACTCTTCCCCCTTGAAATCAGTGCATGCTGCTGAGTGCTCTGGCTGTCCTCCAGCAGAGCACTCTGACATTCATAATCCAGCCAAAGCCACCACCTCAGGTGTTTACTGCTAAGCGTGTGCTTAAATGTGTTGCTGGACAAAGGCCGAAAGGGTTGGCGAGTTGCAGCCTGCGGCTCTCTGCATCCCCGGGACAGCAGCACAATATTCCATGTGGATGCCAGTTTCTTGGCCTGTGGGTCACTGGTGGCCCCTGAGGCATGGGGAGGTCATCTGCAAAATGTCATCTGCTGTCTTTTTTTTTTTGAGCCATGCAAAGCAATGTGTATAGGAAACACATAGAATGGGAAAGCAAAGCAAAGAAAGCCAGAGACATTTTAACCTGGCTTGCTTGGTGTGCTTGTAAATAAAAGTGGCAACACAGTGTTAAATGATCTGAATTTTCTCAGTGCGGGGGAGGTTCATCCTTGGATTACAATTTGTCAGGCCTTCACATTATCAGAAGTAATTAAAAATCAAACTGTAAATAATTTCCTGTTGACTGACTGGTCACATGCCAGTCAAATCTCTGGAGGATGTAGCTGTTCCTGTAAAAGAAAGGAACCCTTGCAGGATTGTGAAAACAGGTGAAAAAAACCTCAGAATTATTTCTTCTGTTCCCAGAATAGTAACCAGAATTAGACTATGACCTTTCCAGAGCGATGCATGTAATTAAGGAAATCAAAGCTATTGCTATATCTCTGAGGCAAAAGAAAGAAAAAAAAAACCCTGTTTTGATCACATTTACTTCTTTTTATAAACCATGAAAGCCTGGATGTTCAGTGTTTAGACTGACGTTCCCTCTGCAAAAGAGGAAGCGCACTACTGCACACAAAAAGGAATGTGGGGGAAATAAAAAAATACCTGAATGAAACATCAGCTCCAATATACTTTTGTGATGTATCCAAATGTAGAGATTATTTTCACCTCCTCTCTGCCTCATGAATTCCCTCAAGGATTGTGATTTGAGCTTCAAATAGCAAAAAGGAAAAAATTCTTTTTTATCACAGAAGCAGATAAAATGGACAGAGGCAAGAAAAGCTCCTTTTGTTCTGATCTTTCAGACCTGAAAACATATTTCAATTCATGCAAATACATAGTTAAACCTCTTACAAATCAAGAATATGCATTCTATTTACCTTTCTAAAAATGCATTTTAATTTTAATATTACATGTATTATTTTCTCTTCTGGTATAGGAAAATGTTGTTGTTTCTATTTAGATAATGTCTGTTATTTTTTTTCTGTGTTACTAGTTATTTATTGAAGATTAAGCTATTATGGTCTCTTACATAAATCCTTCTTAGCACATGGATTATTGATCCTATAATCCGTAATAATATTGTCTATTCTGTCATCCAGCTGGCAGCAATAAACACTAAAAACACACATTCTAAAATTTGTTGTGAAATTCTACTCAAACAAAAACCAAACCCAAAACAATAAACATGGTCAACAAATGACACTTCTAAATAAATATTGTGATTTCTCTCTAAAAAATGCCTAAAGACAGTAGACCATATTATTAGATTTATGGCCTATTAAATTTTAGGCTTAAAACCAAAGCAATTCTTTAGTCATGCAGACACCCTTCAATATTAAGCTTCTTTCATTTTGTACTTGCAAAATTATATTCTTTTTACCCTTCTGAGGAAAATGCTTTGTTGGCTTAGGTTGTTTGGAAGGGCTCGACAAAAGCTGTAACGTGGAATAGTTAGACCAAATGGAAATTTTAGCAGGGCTTCATGTTCTGTACCTGACACCTAATCCCTGCCATGGGCAAGAGCTCCAAGCCTGGATTTACAGTGTCCCTTGATTTTGAGGTTAGCTTGTGATAGCATCACCTGTCTGATTTTAGCTTGCTCTGGAGCAGGTCTGGAAGACTCCTCCTTTCTGTCCACATGGGCAAATTTTGCTGTTGGAGGGGATAAGGCCTCTGGAGGGCTGCTGCTGTCCCTGTGGGAGCTTAGATACTTCTCTGTTCCAACCCAGCATCCTCGCAGGTTAATGGGTGTTGCAACCTCCACATCTGATTTTCTGTTTGTCCCAAATCTGGATTTTTGTGTAAATGTGCACTAAACATAAAGCCACCATAAAACTGAGTAGAATTCAGGGTTTGACAGCAATTCTGTGTGAGATTTCAACGTCACAGAGATGTGAAGGGTGTGTTATGCCATCTCATAAGGGTCCAGCTGTGATGTTGAGAGCACATCTGAGAGCACTGTCCAGCATCACATTCTCTCCCTGTTTCTGGTGCTCTTAGAGTTAAAAAACAACCCACCAGCTCAGGAACGAAATCAGTCCATCTCAGTGATGATGGGCTAGCCTAGAGGCTGTTGTTTACTTGCATCAAATCTAGGAATTGGGTCATTTTAAAGCCTGGGCTGCAAGGAGGCTCCCCTGTCCTTGGGGCTGTGCAGCTTCCTGGGTCACTATGGTAGCACCTCAGGGAAGCACTGGAGGAGCATGAAGATCCCTGTGCTGGCAGGTTTGATTTGTTCCTCATTGTCCACCTCTCTGGCATGGCTTGGGAGGCACAAGCCCTCAGGTGCTCTGCAGCACCCTGAGGTCAGCTTGGGAGCTCATGACAGGACACACCTCCTCTCCACAGAAAAGGCAGAGCCTTCTGTGACGGAAAGACCACACAAGGGTTTTGAAGAGTAGCAATTTTTCCTGGGTTTTCCTGTGGGAAAGTATGGAAAGCTAGTTTGAAGATCTCAGCCAAGGCTTCAGTAAAAACCCAAGAGAAGTTCCAACAGTAGGTAAAACTGAAGAGACTACACAAATCTGAATGAAATACGTTCAGTTTTAGAAAACTTGTGTGTCCCCATCTTATCTGTAGTAACATGAGGCTGTTGATAATGCCTGGTTTACTCACATTATTTTTTATTTGCATAGCTGTTACAGTAAGTGCTTCATAAATCATTTGTGGTTGGGGGAAATTCCTAAAATCACTCTGCCCTGGGAAATATCCAAACAAGTTAGCAATTCTTTCCTGCAGGCAGAGAATTGATTTCTTCTGGTAAATCTAAATAGCTGCTTAGGTGGGTCCTGCCTCTGGTGATCAGTTCCCCTCTTCAGAGGTTGTTTCTCCTCTCCTGCACAGAAACTCCAGCTCTCAGCATTTTCCAAACCAGTGGCTGTCATCCCACCATCCCTGCACTTTGTAGTGCACATCAGATCTGGGACAGGGCAGCACACAACTGGTGAAGGACCTTACAGATGACATGGTTAACCTACAAAAGTTTTAAGATTCTTATTTTTCAGATACATTGTGAAGTTCATTTATCTTTTTTCATAAGGAAGAAATATATGTCTTCACAGCAAGTGTACACTTCTGCCCACTTGCACTTCACAACTTTTTAGCCCATCAATTTCAGCCATCTTTGATGAGGTGGAGTTTGATAGGATAATGATCTAAAATATATTAATTTTCTAAAAGTTTCAAAAAAAGGTGTGGAAGAGGACCCTGTCAGTTCCTCTGCTGGGAGATGAATGAGCCCAATTTGTATTAAATGGCAGAGAATCCATACAGAAGAGCTATCATGACTGCCATAAATGTAAAAAATGCTTTGGTTAGAAATTGCTGTGCATTGTATACCTGAGACACAAAGCTTTAGGAAACCAGGCATCATTAGTCCTGCTGATCAAGAACTTTGGCATTTGGGAGAGAGACACAGGGGAAAAGGCTTATGCAGGGATGTTCACTGACTTGGGGCGATTATGTCAGGAGATTGGCTCTGGTTGTGATGGCTGAGGCAGAAGCAGCTGATTTAGCACTTTAATATGTTATTCTGGTTGGTGAGAAAAGTAATGCCTGTAAAGAATCTATAATGCTTTTGGTGGAGGTTTTTATCCATCTACATGAATACAGCCAAGGTTTTTTAATCTAAAATACATGTATATTAGAGGGAGATCATATTCCCACTTCTCTTTCATAAGGTCTATACATCCCCCTTAGACATGTAGTCATGTTTACTTTGTCAAATCCTTCCTTGTACTTGTGGATCAATTAGTCTTATTTCTATACTGTCTCCATCCAAATTCTTTCATTTTAAAAAATCACAAAAGAGGAAATAAATCATATTTAAACCCCATTCAGTGCGGTTGTATCACGATGGTTATGTTACTATGGAAACATCTATGTGAAGAGACTATGATACTCTTGAAGATTAGCATTTTATCCCGTATTTCCAATTATGTCATCAGACTGGATTTTCAGTGGCATAAACTGACATAACCACAGGAAAATTAAGTGATTTATAATGGGCAAAGATGTGAACTGGCAATTATTTGGGAAAAAAACCCTAATAATTTACATGATGGGGAGTCTGAATCTAAAACTGCTGCTGCCCCATGCATATTTGAAAGGATGGATTGAAAGTTCTGCTTGAATCACTCTGGAATAATTGTTTCCTAATGAGTCCTAGGATTCAAACAAGCAGCAGGAAAGCACACAATCTCTGACTTAGACTGATTTTAACTAGGTGGGGTACTAAATGTGGTGCTGTCTGGCAGCAAAGACTACACTGGGGCATGGGCACCTGTGCGTGTTCTCCTCACTGATGTCTCTGCATGTTCAGGCCTCACCATGCTCTGATAGACCTGCTCACTCCACACTGTGTGTCTGGGCACATTTCCAAGCACAGCAGCCATCCTTTCATTTGTAGGCTGGGTCCCCAAACCGGCACAGTCTAAACTCCCAAACCAGCACAGCCTCAACTCCCAAACCAGCACAGCCTCAACTCCCAAACCAGCACAGCCTCAACTCCCAAGCCAGCACAGCCTCAACTCCCAAACCAGCACAGTCTAAACTCCCAAACCAGCACACCCTCAACTCCCAAACCAGCACAGCCTCTGCACTTGGCAGAGGAGCATTTCCTGTGCTTTCATCATGGTCAGTGTCACCTCAATCTTCTCAAAGGCTCTCCAGGTATGGCTGGCTCATTTTCATCTCCCCATTTCTGCTGGTGTCTTGCACCTAGTAACAGATATTGGAGGTATACAGTAGTAAAGCATCTCCAAAATATCTTAAAATGTTTAAGATATTTAAAGATTTTAAAACGTAATAGGGGTTTTTTTTTGTACCAGCAAAACAATTGCATTTGGTAGATGGCCCAGTCTCTCAAGAAAGTTCTCCACTTATTTTGATAAACTGCATGACCTTTATGGAATCAAAATTCCTTCAAAATCACAAAGAAAAAAGAATTCCTATGTCAAAAGCCATCAAGTGTATAAATTAAATTGAGAAATGTGGTAGAATTATTTAAAGGATTAAAAGAAAAATCTGAAGTAAGAGTTGGTGCACAAGACTTCATTTTGGCCACATTTTCTTGGGTTGGTAATAAAGCAACATATTATTAACATCATCAGGGACAAAGACCTTCAAAACAAAGATATAACCACTCATGCATTATAACAGTTCATACACAATAAAACTTACATGAAGCATGGTATCAGTTCCCTCTGCAGAAAAGATCCATCTGTGTTGTTAAAACTTATCATTAAAAAATCACACTGATATATTCTGAACAAGACAAGATCCCAAAGTGAGGAACTTGAAGCAGAAGTGCTCCATCCTCAGTCTCAGGGCCCCATCTGCCCTCACACCTGTGTGCTCCAGAGCCCAGGCTGTGGGTCAGCTATGAAGCAGTGGGGCTGGAGCATAGAGCAGGGACCAGGCTGGAAGGTCAGTCTGTCTGACCCTATATCTCAGCCCATCCTCTCTGTGTGCAGGGGATGGCTCTGGGGGCCACTGCTTGGCCTACCAGGTCAAGAAAAATATGGAGTTTTCTGGAAAATACACATATGTTTTCACACATTTTGAAATAGCATCTAATATTATGTATGTGATTGAATAGAATTGTAGGTATATAGTCTAATGATCTGAGTTTGGGTGTACTGATGTCATTGTATGATCTCATGCTTTACAGTCAGGTCTGCAGGTAGATGCTGCAGATTAGTTCAGCTCCAATAATTGCAAGGTGACCTCCTCTACATCTCTGGGTAAAACAGTCAGTCCTAAAAAACATAACACACAGAGCTCCTTCAGAAGCCAGTGGTAGTTAAGGGAAACCATATAAGATTGGCTCCAGTGATATCATTTACAATAAATAATCTTTTTTACCAATTAAACTTGAAATATTGAAAGTTTTAAATCAAGGGAACTAGTTTTCCTGTTCCACTTATTCAACAAAATATACTTCTGCCACATCTTGCTGTTAACTGTGTCCCAATTAAGTGCATGCCATTATTTTGAACAGATTTCTTTTTAAAAAAAGAGAACAGGGTGAGGGAAAAGGGAAGAATAAGCAGAAAATGAAAACGAGGGAGAAACTGTGGCTTTGCCTTTTTCTTCTGCATTAGGCAAAAAAAAAAAAAAAAAAGTCACACTGGAGTTTCTTGTAAACTAAGTTGCATATCATTTGCTACCATGTTGACAAGGGAGGCAATCTCAATAATGTGCCCTGTGTGCCATTTAGACTGTACAGGAACTGCTAGGAACAGGGAGGGGACAAATTGTTAGCAAGCCAAAGTGAATACGGTGCCAGTGCTATGACTTTGTAACTGAAGTGAAGCAAATGGGGAGGGCTCCTGTCAGATTCTTTAGACTCCTTTGCTTTCTCTATAGATTTCTCATCTGCCCACACACCAAAAATTTTTTTCAGTGTTGATGTGGTGGTGACTCCCATTGTAGATGTCTAATTTTTCTGTCAGATGGGTGACCTTGTAGGAGCAGGGGACACTAGCAGCAGATTCCAAGAAGTTACAGGAAAAGTGTTTCATCTTTTACTTGCTTGATTTATTTCTAACAGTAGCAGTACAGCTCATTCTCCCCTCCATTATAATACTGTCAATTCAATTGTAATTTCTTTTATTAATAATGTAATTATTAATAGTAACTCCTAATTTTTAATCTAAAATAAATAATTTTCCTCTGGTCTTGAGTTAAAATGGCCGTGCTCTTGAGTTAAAATTTACATAAAGGAATCCTCTTATTTAGCTATAATACCCTTCAGTGAGTCTATGAAAAATTATCTGTTTTCTCTTGTCAGGAACTGGCTGTGAGTTTGGCGATTGGATTTGGTTTTTGGATAGCATCATTTCTATTGACTGAGATTCAGATACTAAGTGATTTTCTTTGCACATTCTTAAGATGCCCGATGAATTAAATAGCCATTCATAAAAGGTCCAAAATTTAAATTTTATTAAATATATAATGTGCCCACATAAGCTATTTACATTACTCAAAGGCAATTAAGATAATGATAGTGGAAGCTGAAAAATCTGGTACTTTTACAAGGCTTCACTTTCATTTTGAATCAAAACTATTCTTACCAAATATGGTATCTTATTCCCAGCATTTTAACTATAGATTTGAAGGAGACAAGTAATTCTCATTAATCTTTGGAACACACAAAACTCAAAAAACACATGAGCAAAATGTTAGAAGGGCTTGGAAGTGTTATTTTCATCCTGTCCTTTCTGTCTGGTCTGCACTAGAATGATCCCTCCTTCTCAGTGACACTGTTGGATGAACTCTGCAAAAGGGCATTTCTGTTTCAATAGTGACTGAGTGATATGGCCAAGCATGACTTTACTCCCTGCCAAGTTCGTATTTTCAGCTGAGTAGAGAAAAAGAAAATCCTTTCTTTTAGCTAAGGTTCTCAAAACATTTGTTGTTTTCAAACTCCAGCCAGCATGATCCACATTAAAGCCATACACAAACTAAAAGACAAGTGAGGTCACCCACCTCCAAAATTTTCACCAAAAATGCCGAAAGGGAAAACACTTGCCTGATTTGTGCTGGCATGAAACAGCATCTAAAGTGCTTCCTTCTTTCTGATACTAGCACATTTTAGTATTCCTGCCAACAACATTGTAGTCTCAAGGGCACCTTGAAAGAAACAACAAAAACTTTTAAAAAATTAGTGATAAAAATACCCTTCTGGGAAAAAAAAAAGAGTAAAAAGGGCCCTACTATTTCTGGAAAGGTTGGTTTGTTTTCCTTTTTTTAATTAATTTTTTCTAAGGAATTAATAGTCTAGGGATGCAAAGGAAACAACAGCAGGGTTACATGTGCTCACAGTGTGGCGTATCTTGTCATCTCAAAGGTTCCCAAGCAGTTGGTCCACAGAGATTTGAGAGGTCACATAGTTTTAACGCTTCCCCGTCTCCTACTGCTTAATCTCATTTGTAATATCTAAAAATACACGTCTTGCTTTCCCAGTATAGCTTTCCCATGTAAACTTGGACTTGCTGCCATTATCCCAGGATATGGTGATGTTCTGCAGGGTGGGAGAACAGGACGTATTTGCCAAATGGAAGAGAGACAGTTTCTGAATGGAAGGGGAGGATTTCCCTGAGATAATGTTTCTATTCATTCTGGAAAATTACCAAGGACGTTTTTATTAAATAGCATTCAGATTGGTTTCAGACACCTCTGCAAAAGGAATTCTGTCCCTCTGGTCAGGAAGCTGGGCTAGGCAATGCCTGTGGGAAGCAAGAAAGATGCCTGGTGCATTTTATGCTTATGCATGATAACCACTGCTTAAAAAATTGAAGCAAGCCAGAGAATTAGAAGCCCTTGCAGAGCAGCTCAGGGAATGCTGTTCCCTGGAAGGTATATCTAAATTGCCTACTCTAATCAGTTCATTCTTGTTTTTAAATATTTTGAGGACATATGTATCTTGCTCCAATAAAACATCCCAGTGATTTTAAAGATTCTTCCACTGACACACATTAATTTTACCATACAATTTGGCTTTAACTTGTTATTCTTTATAATGACCTTAGACTTCCCAAAGTACACCCCAGGCCTTTGGCAAAACTGTTTGCATGCATAAAAATTTCTGTAAGAATAATGCTTGTTTCTCTCCATGAAGATTTATTGCTGTCCTTTGCAAGAATGTTGCTGGGGAAACAGTGACTCCTAGTCATATTTCACATGATGCCTACAAATAATCTGTTAGCAATGTGGACTGGATGGCTCTTTCACTTAGTACATATGTTAACAAGTTTCTCCAGATAGATAATTTATCTACACATATATTTTGAAGAAAACAGAATCACATATTAGACCTCACTGACAATTATTTTCTCTGAAAGTGTTTTACCATTTAGCATGTTCAAAAAAAGTTACATTTGTCAATCTTCTTGAGACAGTGGTTCAAATAGGTTTATTAATATCTCTTAATCTCAATTAATTTATACAAAAATATCTAGATTTTGAAAGAATGCTTTCCCTCAGGAGTTAGGTTGATGATTGCACTTTAAGCCATTTCTTATTTGACTACCTAAGCAACATGTATGGAGGTAAAGGAAATGCAATAGCTTGCTGCTGAGGACAAACTTGATAGACATGATGTGAACATAAAAATGGAGTTGTGTCCATGCATTCAGTGAAGGAAAGTAACTGGCATTCAAGTGAACTAGAAACTGGTAATCAAGAAAAGTCAATCTATGTGAACTCATCATCATCAGACTGAAAATGGTTGTTGATTGCTTTGCTTCAGATCTGGTTTGCATGGATTCATTTTAATATGACCTAATGAATCTCACACCAAGACTCACAGAGTCTGAGTTCATCTAAGAACTGTGTTCATTTAACTGTGTCTCTAACCTGCTGTTTTAGTCAAAATATTAGGAACTCCAGGGTCAGGGAACACTATCTTCCCCTGAGAAAGTCAGCTACCATTTCCTTGTGAGTCAAAATAGGAAACAAATGTGGGGAACAGCACTGACTTTGGGAAGCAGTAATGTATAAGCTGTCTGCATCTTGGTACATTATGTAAGGGTTAGGAAGAGAGGAGAAAAAGGAATTCTGGAAAATAAATCTGTTGAGCTGGAGAACTGCAGAAAAATGCAGTCTCACTTTCAGACAACCAAAAAAAAAAGTGACCTGAACTTTCTGATCACAGGAACACAGGTGGCATCACCTGTGAAAGGTGTTCTTTCTGCTATGTGACCTCACCCACTAAATCATCTTCAAGCTTTTTATAGCCATCCCACTTCATGGCCCACAGTTGTTGTTCCAAGCAGGTAAGGCAAGAAAACTTTTGCAAAATTTTCAGATAATTTCAGACATAATTCATGATCAAAGTGAGGCATCTTCTCTTCCACTGAGGCACTTCACTAAAATTTGGGTACTCTTCCAAGCAGAATGAATTGCATTAGACTTTCATCTCAGTTTAATAATTTTCTTTGTTAAGCAAAGACTCATTAGTCTCTTATACAAGTGTGGTATCAATCCCTTGTGGCAATGAATTGGAATAAAACCACTTGTGAACCCCTTGGCTTACACCCAATGTTTTCCAGTGCCCTCTGAATAGTTGCAGTCAGGAGCAGGGAAAATCTACAGCTCGTCCAAAGAATGTTCAGTGTTTATGGCGTATGAAAGCAATGCTTTGTCTACAAGACAGTGTTATCATTTTTGAAAATATTATTTTTAAGAGTAGTATACTAAAAATAACACAGTACAGCCTAGTAGCAGACTACTCATTTTAGTTCCTTTATAAATACACTTTTCCGGATTAAAGAAATTTTTGTCACTCCAGAATTACTCATAAGGTAGTTTGAGCCTGTTTGGAGACAGGGCAGAGAGGAACTGTCTGAAATTCAAAAACAAGCAAAAGCAGGGTCCTGACCTGGGAAAGAATGGGGTTCCATGCATCAGGCTGGGGGCTGACCTGTTGGAAAGCAGCTCTGTGGAAAAGGACCTGGGGCATCCAGGCAGCCAACAAGCCATCCATAAGCCAGAGGTGTGCCCTGGGGCCCAAAATGCCAATGACATTCTGGAATACAGGTCAAAGTTGGTATCCTGCCTCCCTGCTCAGCTCTTGTGAGGCACATTTGGAGTGCTGTGTCCAGTACTGAGTTCCTCATGACAAGAGAGACAATGGAGCTCCTGGAGTAGGTCCAGTGGAGGGCTATAAATATGATCAAGGGACTGGAGCATTTCTCTTATGAGGGACCTGGGCCTGTTCAACCTCAAGAACAAATGACTGAGAGGGGAAACTGTCAATGTCTATGTCAATGTCTGATGGGAGGCATCAGAGGATGGAGCCAGGCTCTTCTCAGTGGTGCTGAGCAATAGGACAAGAGACAACAGCAAAAACTGATGGGCAGGATGTTCCACCTGAACATGAGGAAGAACCTTACTGTGTGTGACTGAGGCCTGGAACTGGTTACCCAGACAGGGCTGTGGAGCCTCCCTCACTGGAGATGTTCAGGAGTTGTCTGGATGGAATCCTGTGTAATTCACTCCAAGATGACCTTGCTGAGCATAGGCAAGGTGACCCACTGTGGTCCTTTCCAACCTGACCCATTCTGGGATTCTGTATATGAAAATGGATCTGACTCTGCAGTTACAAGGTAGAATTCCAGAACCCGAGCAGATATAGTCCAGTACTACAAATGTTAGAATTATTTTATACAGACTCCTTACAGATAAATATGCAGATTTAAGCCTTAATGAAGCCTGCAGAAACCAGTGGAAGCTCTTTCACTGGACATGTTCCTAAAACTTTGAAGAAGTCACTGTGTAAATAGAATCAGATCAAAGGATATGGATGCTGGATTAAGCAAGCAGTAGATTACAAAACAGCATTAGCATTTGCCCTTTGCAAAGGTTAAATATGTTCCTGTCTTAAAGATTGCATCCATGTTCCCATGACAACTATCCATTAAAAAGATTTTGGATTAAAATGAAAACAGGACCAGAATACAATCAGAAAGAATTTTTTAGAACTTTGCAGGAGACATTATTATAAATAAATAGCTCAGAAAACTTTTGAGGAGTCATAAGTCATAAGCAGTCTTGGAAAAAAGGAGAATGCTCATTCAAGTAATAAAGTCTTTTAAAACTAAATGAAAGTGATCTACTTGTATTAAACTCTCCAGACTTCAAGAAACTTTCACCTTACTCAGTTCTATTACGAACATGGTGCTCAGAAGCTTCAGTAGTCAGTCTTTGAGAGTGCACAAACATTTTCATAGCAGCCAGTCTCTTAATGCATTTTCATTCTTAAGTCACTGCAAAAACAGATGAAGCAAAATGTTCCTGATCTTGTTGTTTCAATTTGAAACTCAGAGGATGTTATGGGATATCTGGAGAGAGAGTTGTGCTCTCTCATATTAGACATCTGCCATGGGGATGTCTGAATTTGTCACCTTAGACTCTGTCTGACACCAGAGGCAAAAAATGAGTTCTTTATCTGACCTGCCTTCAGCAAGTGCTATAGGATAAGTTGAACTGATTTTTTCTATTGATCTGGGAAGAGAGTGGAGGCATCTGGCTCTTCTGTGGACACCTAGACTGCAAGACAGCTGAATGCTAAGCCAGCCTGTTGTACCCAACTATGAATAGCTTTGACGCTTCAGCTCTTTCAGGTCTTTCAGACCTCATACAAGAATCACTTTGCTGCTGTTTCAAAATAAATTAGTTCCTCTATAAAATCCAATATGACATCTAGTGGAAATTAGCAAAGCCTTTACAGGTTAAAAAGAATCCCACCCACCTGTTCTTATACGCCACTAGTCTTTTTTACAGCTTCAACCATGCTCAGAATTTCTTGTGCAAAAAATGAGTAAATATTAAGAAAGGGAAGGTGTGCATACACCTAAGCATGGGCTTGTAGCCTCTGGAGAGACAAGGAGAAGATACATAGTACTGCACATCTGAATTACCTGTCAGAAATAACCTCTGTTCACCATAAATACTCTTACACAGTGAATTCCCTGAACTTGATATAATGTGTTATTACTGAAAATAAATAATATTGAGTGATTTTGGATTACTCCTATAATCACTCTGCAGGGATTCAAAGTGAGAATCTTATACATACAATGGACATCAAAAAAAGAGAAACCAGACTGTAACTTCCCAGAAATGGCCATTTATGTGCTTATAAGAAACAAGAGTGGAACAAGCTTAATAGTGCAAGAAATCACATGCAGATCACAGTCTGTAATCATCTAAAAGAAAAAGCATAAGGAAAAAAAATAATATTTTGGCACTCAGGCATTGCCTAGCAGAGACTTTAAGTTTACATGCAAAAGGAAAAAGCAAGTAGCATTATACAGTGAAAGTAATATGTTCTAATATCTAGTTTTGCCTGTTATTTGATAGTTACAAACTTTTCATGGTTGCTTTATGCTCTTGGAGCAGGCCACTACATATATTCTCACTGCAGATGCAGATTACGAAGAATTATTCTGTGTTACCATTATAAAACTATGTTTTAAGAGGCAGAGTAACATTTCTTTAAAAATAAATAAGTACCTCACAGACACATGACTGAAAATATCTGTAATTAATATTGTCCCTGCAAAATAATGCAGCTAATGGAATTACAAAGCAAATCAAATTGTTTTGGCATAATGAAATAGCTACTGAATTGTAAGGCCAAATTGGAGTAGAAAATTCAAACCCAAGGAGAATATAAAACCAAAATTACCAGCATGCTTAGGAAAGAGCACATTTGGTGATAAAATGACTGTGTGTAAAATGGCCATCAGGTGCCTTCAAAGCTCCCCCAGCCTCTCCTCCTGTGGCAAGTGTTCCAGTCCCACTGCCCTGGGAGAGTTTCCCTGAACTCCCTCTAGTTTGTCCATTTCTTTCCTGCATTGGGGGCCCAAAATTGGATGCAATATTCTAGGAGTGGCCTTAAAAGTGTTGCACAGAGAAAATAAATTATTTCCTTGGTCTGTTGAATATACTTCTGTTGATATAGCTGAGGATGCTGGCAGCCTTTCTCCCTGCCAGGACCCCTGATGGATCATGTTTGGCCTAAAAGCCACCAGAACCCCTGGTGCTGTCCAGAGGAGCTGCTCCCTGGCCTAGCCCATACTGGTACAGGGGGTTAGTCCATGCCAAGTGCAAGCCTCTGCATCTATCCTGGTTGAACACCACAGGGCTCCTTTTGATCCATTCTTAGTGCTGGTCTGGGTCCCTCTGAATGTCCCCAAGGTATTGACTAGTGCCACCAGTTTGGCTTCATCTCCAGACTTATCAAGGCTGCACTCCTTCACATCCTCCAGGCCACTGATAAATGTACTAAACATCACAAGTAGGTCCCAGTGCAGATCCCTGTGGAACTGGACCTGCAGCCAGTCTCCAGCTGAAGTGTGAACATTTCACCACCCCCTCTGAGCCCAACCATGCAGCCAGTTCTTCAAATGTCTAGTACTCTGCTCAGTTTCTGCTGTTGTATGTACTATTCTCTTCAGCAAACCACCTGCCTTTGTGATTTCAGGACCACCACTGCGGATGTGAATCACAAAAATTAAGGTTTGCCACTACTTTTTACTACCAGTGACGTCCCATAAAAACCCACAGCTGTACTGTTAGAGAGTCAATGGTAACTTGCTCTGTCTTCAGCAACAGGCCCACTCAGCAGTGTTTCGTTGCTGAATTCTCAAGGATATATCTCTCTAATGGATTTTTTTTCAGAAGTAAAGACAGATTCAGATTTCTTGCCTCCTTTCCTACTGCCTCCCCTTTGGCTGAGCTGGTACTGCTCTTGGTGTGTGAGGAGGCAAGAACAGCAGTGAGGACATGGGACCCAGAGTGGAGAGGGAACAAAGAGCTGGAAATGTCTGAAACTGGCACCCTATGAGACAAAAACATACCATGGAATGCTACATACTAGTCTTACTCCTGGCTTGCCTGAAACACAACCATACACACAAACACAGTGTCTGGAAGGTGATTTTTGCCTTCCAAGATTCTTTTCCAAATGTCACCTGGCAACAGCAATGGCAAATATGAAACTCTCTCCTGAATTTTTGTGTTTCCTGTAGCATCTCTGCAGTAGCATTCAGGTCAGAATGAAACACAAGTGCTAGAAATCCCTCCAAATCTGAGCTAATTTACACAGAAAACTTCCCAAGCCAAATGTCCTTCAAGCTTCTAAACAGGGCATTGAATTGTGAAGTTGTTGTGTGAACACACAAAAAAAGCATGACATCACCCCAACACTCACATTTGTTCAAGTCTCTTTAAGGGAACATTTGTGGTTTTTTCAATAGTAAGGGTGCCATAGCTCTCAGGAGGGACAGAAGCTATTTTCTCATGAACTATCAACCAAGGTTCATTTCTGCTCTTTGGGAATGCCCTTTCAGTTCCTGATGGCAGTTATGTGCCAAAGGGGCACAGCAGGCCTTTTTGGAGACTGTCACTAGTGATCAAGGAATGTTGCACTATTTCCTTTCCCTGAAAGGCCCCTTTCCTTTCCTTGAAACTGCTAAATCATCCCTGCCAGCTCCTAGAGCTTGTAAAGTTATTCTGAGTCACAGATCAGTTTCCATCCCGTTGAACCAAATCATACCCAGGAGGAATGGCCATGTACTGTGCCTGTGCTTTCTGGAGAAAAGTCTTATGAGAGGGAGATAACATTCCATTCTTTTCTCAAGCAATCTGTTCACCTACATCCCCATAACATTCCCAGCCAAAGAACCCTTGGTTGAAATTTAAAGAAACCAGGGCTGTCTACCTGAATGGCTCTTTCATAGGACTCAGGGGGACGAGGGGAGAGGAGAGGAGAATTTGGTTTCATACCACCAATTTGCCAATTCAGAGAATGCAGATTAATATTAACATCCTTCCTGCCCTTTGTTGAACACCCATAGTAAGGAACAGGACATGAGGATTGCTACATATGGTGGGGTGAACAAAGAAAATAATGACTTGGAAAGAAACGGGAATATCTAGGATAACTTATATTCCTTTTAAAAAACCCAAACAAACAAGCTGCTATATGCTGCTCAATTTTAGCAATAAGTATGACTGCGGAGGCTGCTATCTCCGCATCACACATCTAAGTACTACAAGAAGCAATTATGAACAGCTAGGAAAGTGCTTCCAAATATAATAATAGTTCATTAAAGTCCATCTGGTGGTAAGACAGCAAGAGGGAGTGTCAGTATGAGCCTAGAGAAAGTGATTAAAACATAAACAGTATGTGATGGAGGAGGCAACAACCTAAAAGAATTTTATTTTTGCAGAGTTTCATTAGATGGCTTTTCTGTTACAGCACTATGTTTTGCTTGCTGCCAGCTGCTGTATCCCACTCCAATTCAAACACACCCCATGTATTTAACTGTAAGGCTTGTTATGCTTCTAAGGCTTAATTAGTATTTATTAAATGATCAAGATAATGTGGCACAAATTAGAAATCTGAGGTCTCATGGCCATCCTACTGAGGATAGGAGGCCACTTATACCTGACAGCATGGGCTATGCTCCCACAGCATGTTATGCATGCATGGATATACTGCTCTGTTGATCCTCTTCCCTGCTTCCCTCATAGACTGAGGAAATATCCATCAGGTCTTCTTGAAGAAGCCCTAAATACCCAAGCACACCTGCAATAATGCCCAACTTCTTCAAATTCTCAAACAAGGTAACACAGCACAGGAACTGCTACCTGTCATGGCTGGGTAAGCCATGCCATAACTGCCCATTGGAGAGAAAGGAGAATCTCCACTTTTTCACATAAGCAGCCTTCAGAAATTCACATTAGGATTCATGATCACCATTTTTTGCATCTTTTCTTTTCCAAGATCTGCACAAATTGCACATCTTTTCCCTCTAGCCTTGACCAACTGTCTTGTGGCACCACTAAAATAATAATCTTCATCACACATGCTCACATGCCCAGAACTGTGGTTTTGTGCCTTTAAGCTCTTTCTTAGACTGTTATTTAGCTATCGGTCATCATCTGCATGGAAAAATGTTAAATTTTCCTCTCCTCTCCTTCCACAGGTATTATTATTCTGAAAATTTTCAGAAGAATGTCAGCTATCTTCAGTTAGATGTGGCCATATCTTACCATTGGAGGAGGTGTCCTTGTTGCTTAAGGCAGATAGATGCTTTTGTCTCTTTCCTTCTCCTGTGTTTTGCTGTTTTACAGTTTTTCAAAATCCACTACTCTTCTGTCTTAATGGTGTCCCAGTGATGCTACTGCAGCAGGTTGATGATCCTGTCTGGGATCCACACCTGCACCCTTTCTGGTTTTAGAGAGACACATGTTAAGAAAATGGTTTTCATAAAAGCAGTGCTTACATCTGTTTCTAAACTACTTACAACATCAGCAGCAAACATCTATCACCAGCACTTTGAAGTGACTGTGCTGCCTCAGATGAAATGTTGTAAAATTGTCTAGAGCTCAACAAATCCACTACATTAAGAGTAAACTATTCTAGTAATTAAAAGCATTTCCAGAGATGAAAGATTGTAGAAAATATCTTCCACATTCTTTTCCACATTGATTCAGCTTAGTATAGCCAAAACAAAGATATAAAATTTGGATGAAAAGGGGAATATGAGAAGTCAAGAAAGAAGTGGCCAGTAATAGATCAATTCTGCACTGACCATGGATAAGGAGTCAGTATTTATTATTACTCATTTTGCAGAAATTATCTTCCAGCTTCAGTTTCAAAGCTATAAATAGGATTTTCGTGTTAAAGTTTGCTGAAAAACACAGTGTAAAAGTTTATCTGCACCATCAAAAAACTTAACTAACACAGCTATCCTGAGATAGAAATGCAGCGAAGTTGAGGCAATTTTAGTTTTATCATGAGGCAAAATTGCCAAGATAGGCCTCAGAGCAGAGAGCTGATCTTGTTTTGATAAATGTCTTCACTCTGCCTTTATACCGTGGTAACTCACACATGTTAGTTTTCATAGTGACAAAAAAAAAAACCAACAACAACAACAACAAAAAAAAAACCCAAAACACAAAACTAAACAGAAAGCTAAAGGGGGTAGTGGTGGGAGAAAGAATAATTTATAGTAGAAGTGACATAAGGCACAGCATCACAAATGGATTCTCACTTGCTGGTAGTTTTCCACTGGTCCTTACCTCTCTTTTTTTATTTTTTTTTTCCTATCCATAGGCTATCAGAGTGTATCCAGGGAGCTGCATGTGCTTAGCTCTACCCCAGCAGCCCAGCAGCAATAAAATAGTTAATAGTGTGTTGGTTTTTCTCCATGTTTCTGAATGATCTATGATGTCTGGTAACTCTGTGTTCATGATTCAGAGAAACATAACTGTCCAAGGAAAAGCTATTCCCCTTCTTCTTGCTTCATAGCACACACTGGGCTTTCTTTCATCATGAGTCTTTTCCAAACAGTTTTCTGTGGGGGTGGGGAGGGTGGGAAACTCTGTATGAATGCCTTATGTTCGCTGAGAGATCATTACAATATGCCAAGATTTTAGAGGGGTGAAAATATCCCAGGAAGTTGTTATTTATCAATTCCCAAGAAATTTAGCTTACAGAATACAAAAATAAGCCTTAAGTAAATGAAAGTAAATAAAGTAATACATGCCAAAGGCAGGTCATTTTACTTTTACTTTCTATTTCTGCTACAGCAACACAAAAAACATCAGTTCCTGTTCTCTGTTCCATATGAACCCAGGTTGCTCTGGTACAGGTTGCTCTGAAAAACCCCAAATCTGATCTGTAAATATGAAGCCTAAGAGCTCCCACATCTGTTTCTTAAACAGTTGGAAGTCATTACTGTTATTCAACCTAGTGTTACTGCAATTCCACATGAACTTGACGTTCCCTCTTTTTTTTTTTTTTTAATAATTTAAAACTACACTCGCATTTTCACTGTGATATGAAAGCAGAGAGTTTCTTATGGTTCTTTTACTGAAAACTCATTTGACAACTATTTTGGATTCATGAAGAGGGGGTTTCTCTCTTTATCTTAAGGATCTGACTCAAGTTCAAGGAGCAAACAGTTGATGCACTTAAAAAGTCTTTAAAATTTCACACTTCTTGTTATTGCTTATTGAGTAGAGGCAACATCTCTACAAAAGAGTCAGCAGCACTGGATACACACCCTGGATGCATGTGCAGCTCAGATGCTCCATGTCATGGCTCCGTCTGCCTTCATCACCAGTTTAAACCAATCCACGTGAATGTGAACTGAGGCCCCTGCTGGTGGTCCCCACTGGCTCTGCAGGTATGTGCTGGGAAAATCTCCCTTTTTACACTGTGGGAACTGTTACACCCCGGGAAAAGTGCTGGAAATCATTCTTCATGTGGATGTCTGGATCCTTCAGCTGGAAGATGCAGAGCAGAGGGTTAGGAGTGTTTCACCCTGTCCCACATCTGATACCAACCTGGCTATCCTAATACAGTGGTCTTACTGCCTCCCTGCCTGACACTGTATGTATTTGGTAGACTCTCTTGCCATGGACTTGGTTAGTTTATGGCAAAAACTCAGTGTAGTTACCTTTCAATAAAGGAAATACAGGAAGGTCCTAGAAAATGTGGCTGTTTTTTACCATGCTTTCATGGCAATGTGCACACGGGAATTCAGCTGGCTAGAGGTGTCCTCATAGCCTCTTGCCAAGCTGCAGGCTGTGGGATGAGTGGGCTGTCTTGCCTTCAGGCAGCCTTTTGCAGAGAGCCCCAGCAGGGACAGCAGTTGTGGTGCAGGAGATCAGCTCACCTCTTTCTGCAGGGAAGCACCCTCCAGCATCCTCCAGGATGCTGCTGCCCCTGATCAGAGACACACACCCAAATCAAGGTGCAGCAGGAGTCAGGACTGGCACCAGCTCCTGAAGTGTGGCTGGATTAGAGGCTGAAATGTGCTACGGCAGCACAGAAGACTGATGCAGAAAAAAACACAAACACTTTCCTCATTTTATCAAGAAATTCCCATTTTCTTCATTTTCTCAAGAGATTAAAAATCATCTAATCACATCATTCCCTGTGATTCACTTATTGAAATTTGTGAATTCTCAGGAGGAAGAAATAAGATCATGACACCAAGGATTGCTCAATGGGAAAAAAAAATTGCACCCAGGGAAAGTGGAGCTGGAAGAGAGGATGAAACCCTGTCACTCCTCTATCCTTCCTGCAGAGCTTTTCCTGTCAAATTTTAAAGACTATGAAAGTATAAAATGTCTGCTGTGGGAATAGGGATGTAAGACAGTTACACTTCTCCATTTGGTTGCCTACCACACAAGGGTGGACAGATGCTTCAAAACAAGTGATAATGTCTTCTTAATAATGCTTATATCTCCTGAATATGCCTGAAGTGGGTAATTTGTGAAGACATAGAAAAAGGGAGATGAAGATCTTTCTGTTTGCTGTACTATATGAACTATCTGGGCTATGTGTACACCTATATGACAGCAGCACCATCCAACAGACAGTTTTAAGGTATTCAATGGCTTAGCAGAGCAACAGTTGCCAGAAGACAGGCAAAACTAAACAACAACAGAAAAGAAACAATTTTAGAAGGAAAATATAGATGCAGAACACAAAGCAATGCTGTGACTGCATTTTTAAAGAGCATTGACAGATATCATACTCTCTCCAAATCACACCAGTGCCTTTTGTTCCAGACTTGTCTTGCTTAGACTGATTTTTTTCCACAATTTGTCCTAAAGATGTTCTCAGAAGTTATTTCAGTTCCTCCAGAATGTTTCTTAGTTATTTTTTAGTCAGTGTCTATAAACCAGAAGAAATAATTTCTTGCCGTTTGAGCCGTAAGCATCCTGTGAAATGCCAAGTGAGACCTATGTGTATTCAACATCTCACACTACAAAGCCCCAAAAGTGTCATGTTTTTGAGTGGTTCCTCTTGGAAATTTGAGTTTCTCCCCGTGGTCACTGCTGGGATAATGATAAGAACCAAATTAATGTTTATGAATAAAAAATTACTAAATCAGCATGAGTTCTTTCAAGTCTTTGGGTTGGCACAGCTGTAGAGTTCAGTTGGAGGAGTTGCACAGAGGTTTGCCAGAAGTGAGAGACAGGGAGGGGGCAGTAAGGTATGTGCAAAAGCTCTGGAGAGAAGAGAGATGTCTCAGAAGGAGAAAAAAATAATATCCCTGGGAGGAACTCAAAGCACTAGAGGTTTGTCATTAAACTCAGAACAAGCTTTTATCCCACATCAGTCTTGTGAGCTATGCATTTGCTTAGTTTTGTCTTGAATTCTTCTCTCATAAGGATGCAAGCTTACCAGTTAGTGAGGAGGCGGTTTCTCTTTCTGTGTGAGCGCACAAAATTTCTAATTACCTCCATGTCCTGTGTTAACCAACTTGGGCATTAACTCTGGTAAAATCCTGTCATGGATGTCACTAAAGATGTTCTCCCACATCATGAAATGCACTGCAGTTACCTACAGGTCAATAGTGTCTTCCTCAAGGGCATATTCTGTACCATAATCACCTCTTGCTGCCTCTCACCACTTTTGACTGGAAGAAGCTTTACTCTGCAGAGCATGAAACTACAAGCACTGCTCCACCATTGCAGCACCATTGCTCAGCACAGGGACCTTGCACTGCTGGGCAAAGTCAGCAGTGGTGGGTACCACAAGGGAGCCAGGCAGTAGTGTGGGTGGCTCCACCTCTGAAAGGAGCCTTGGGGAGAGGGAATCTACTCTTGGGTCAGTTCTGTCTGGTAAGGGGGAAGGAGAAAACATTTTAAATCAGCCATCAAAATAAAGGTGTTGTAGAGCTGGGAAGAGATTTGTGCCCTGCGCTTTTTAAATAATTCCTTTCCTGTTATGTCCTCCTGAAAGCCAAAGCAGATTTTTTTTCTGTGTTCAACAGATGCAGCTGGGGATTCATAGGGCTCTGTGGGCTCTGCACATTTATGAGTACATGCACATATGCACACACTTCTTATTTTCTACATTAATACTATAAAAACTCAGGGTGCGGAGTGCTGCTGAAAAGCCACCATGTATTCTCCAGCTCACACAGCATATTCAGCCATTTTCAAACATTTCTACTCCTGTTACCTTAGTAACAGTCCTAGGGAATCCCTAAGTAATTAATCAAGCTGCTTAGCTGTTTAGGGTTTCTTATGAGGGATGCTGTTGTCAGGTTTCTTTCCCATTGCTGGCAAAAAAAAAAAAAATCTGTATTTAGAAAATAAATGGCATGTGGGCTGTGTCTGTCATACAGAGGAGGTAAATGAGTGCCCATGTGCACCTTGTTAAGCATTTCTTTGGCATGTGTGTACTTACTAAGTAACTGATACCACAAGTAACAGCTGAAGCATGAACCTCAAAGAATTTAAAGGTGCAGCTGCCAGGCTGGATTTCTTAAATATTTCAATGTCCATTCTAGGAGATCATCCTGGTTTCTCCTTCCAGTGACACATTCAGAAATCACTTTCAGGGTCATTAATGCAAAACAGAAAGTGACAGCAAGAAACAATTATTATAATTTAGTCTGAGTTCCTGTAAAACCTGTTCTATAGATATTCACTATTTTATATAAGTTTGCTTTTTTCTCTACAGAAAGCAGTATTCTTCCTTTGTACACTTAGGAGCATAACTGAGCGTGCTAGCTTATGGAGACCATAAAGCCTGCCTTACAGAAAGTCATACCTATTGATCCTTTCCTCTAAAGCAATTAAAACTCTATGGATGTGGACTGTTATTTCTCTTTTTAGGATAGCAACTAACATCATGTCAACCCTTTTTCATGGTGTGGATCCCTGAGGATTTTCCCTTGGAGCTGTGGTTCTTTGCAAACCAATTTTCTTTCCTGAGCTATCCCCCAGGATCACTCAGAGGAGCACGGCACTCCACAGACATGAGAACAAAAGCACGACTAAGTCAGGTCACAAAATTTTCAGTACAGCTCTTTTCCTTCAAGAGATACAGATACAACAACAGCAACAACAAACACTCCCAAATATTCATAAGAGGTTGCAACCTGGATCAGTTTTCTTTGGCAAATCTTTACAGACTCCACTGGGCAAGAGCTAGATCCCACGTGGGGAGACTCAGCAACAGCACTGACCAGGGAAGAAGACAATGGCAAATCTAGCCCTTGCTCATCCTGAGTCAGCTCAGTGACTTGACTTTCACCACCCAGTACACTCTCTCAGTACTCTTAATATAGTGGTACCAGCTAAAAGGGTCTCTCCTCTGTGTTGTGACAGCCTCTGAAAGACTTGCCTCGTCTTTGTATGGGATGAGAAAATTTTTGAAGTCACAAAAGTGGTCCGAGGAGGAGATAAGGGCAGCAGATGCCTCTCTGTGGTCTGTGCTGTGCCAGAAGGATGCTGTTTAACCTCATTTTGCTCACTTTGCATAGTGAGCCTTGACAGTACTAACCCCCATGATGACCTGCATGCTCTGCTCTTTAAGTCTGAGGGATTTGCATCTGTTTCACCAGCAGACACCATTTTATTTTTAGATTAGTCAGTCCTGGAGTAGTAAAGCACTGTATGACAGTTAGAGATAATTTCTAACATCAATAAAACTTAAGTTTATTCTAATAAAGCAAGAAACATCTGAAAAATGAGAGGCAAAAGCTACAAAGCAGGAAAAATATATATCAGTAAAATGGAGTAATTAATTATGCTTAAACATCATAATAGATTTCTCCAAAGGGCTTAGGGTCTCAGCTGACCTGGTAGATGGACCAGCTGCCCTGTCTTCCCCTTCCCCATTTGTGTTGCATTTTGAGCTTACCACCTCAGAAAGTTCTTTCATGGCTCTCCTCTATAAAAACCCCAGCTCCTTATACTAAATACAGATGTGATGACTCCTAGTTTTCTTCTATTTTCTCAGACATTCATCTCTGAAATACAAATGGTGAAAGCAAACATAGTTTATTTTCACCTACCCTAGGACTTTCTCTGCCTTTACACTGCTATACTGTGCCTGAATTAACACGTTTCTTCTACTCTAGCCAGAACTCGCTGGTTATGATTTTTGCAGCACAATTTTTACCTGTTTCTCTTTTCTGACTAGAGAGGAGACCTGAGTGACTTAGTAGGTCTTGGGGTACCTACACTTCAGTTCCTTCAGGGTGAGATGAACCTCCCCAGGGAACCCCAGGGTCTTTAGGAACTCTTCCCAAGACCACATGTTGTACCAGACATGACTTTCAATTATTCCACACCTACCCCAGAAGTCCACTCTGTTCCACACCAGTGAAATAGGTGGTACAGTAGCCTAGTAGTACACAACTAGAATTAAAATTATGACAGTGGGTTTGATGTTTATGTTTCATGGTCCAGCCTAAGGAAAGATTTCTCACTGTGGGAGTCATTCTTTGAGTGTTCCTCCATGACCTCCTTGACAAAGATCAAACATCCATGAGCTTTCACAAGACCTGCAATCATTTAGTTGTCATCTGAAACTGGAGAAATACGTATTTTTGATTGGGTTGTGTATTCCCACTGATCTTTTATATATACTGTGTATATACACACATATATAATGTGTATTTACAGGGGTTTATATACATGTTCACAGGACTGTTAGCAAGGCAATGCAGAAAACTATCTATGATTAACACTGTTGCTGTTGTCTGCTAAAGACAGTTCACCCATGCTCAGATGGGGCTGCAAGGTGTCTTGAAAATGAGTCTCCTTTGCTGTTTCCTTTCCCTCTTCTTTTGATCTATATCTCACAGAAAGTGCTTGCTTTTGCACTCTGCAAATGAGTACTAATGAGGTCATTAAACTTTGATAACCATCCATTTACGTGACATGCTTTGGACAAAGCTGTGTCTCCTTCTTGGGGGAAGGCAGATTTTCACTCTGAACTACAAACAGATTGAAGTCAGGCAATGAATTGCTGGGCAGAAGGATTGCTCAATGAGGCTGATTAGAATTCATCTGATGAAGTTGATTAGGAATTCACCTGACAATAGATTAGAGAAGAAATTCAGCATTTTGGAATGAAAAAGGGAAAAGAAGAAATTGAAAAAGAAAAAATGGCCAGCAGCAAGGGAAGGAGAAGCAGGGCATGGCACAGGGCTTTTACTGTCAACATGAGAAAAGCCCTGGGCCACTGAGGAAACAGAAACAAGTAAATCTGCAGTGGTTTGTTCAAGATATCTAGATCTCTTGTGTTTGCTACATAGAGAATGATCAAAAATTTTGGAAATTTTTCAGAGTTGGTGAGTCTATCTGTTTAGGCTAGTAACTGTCTAAGAGAGGGGTGGCTTGTACACCAGCACATCAGAAATTCCAAGCTCTTGCACGAGACACCAGGATGTCAGGAGGCAGGAGACAGATGCATTCTATGTCCTGTTTTGAGAGGGTCACAGGCAGACAGACAGACAGACAGTGTTCAGCAGTCACCAGGACAAGAAACAAAGCTGTACAGGCTGCATTAGGGAGCTGAGTTACCTAATTAGGCGCTCTGTATTTTCATTTAAAGCTCATTGGAAACAAAGGATCTTTGCTCTTTTTCCTGTAGGGAGCAGAGGATTAGCTCCCATACATAAACTGTGCCTTTGACAAACGAAAGAAAAATCAATACACAACACGACGAGTGCCTGGGTGGTGGGACATGAACACGCCGTGTGCCCAAGCAGCGGCTGCTGTCACAGGAGTCATCGATCTCTGCCATCACACTCTCACAACTGCCAGCTAGGCTGTGAGGCTTGCAGCAGAGGGTCGCCAAACCTCTTGATTAAAATAAGAATGTTTATTTTCCTCAAGACTGAGTTCAGGGGAAAAGAGGCTCTGAGTGTCTCAAAATGGCTGCAGCTTTCCTCCAGCCTCCCGCTCACGGACCTCACTCGTGTGCAGCTCACTCTGCAGTCATTCCACTCCTAATCAATTCTCCTTTTCTCTTCTGAGTGTAGATCAATATGTCTGCAACTGGAGGTATAATCACAGCATTTCTAATGTGGAATGTGGGACAGGCTGAGTTCCTAAATCCTAATTCAGAGAATCCATTGAAAACAGCCTTTATTTTAAGTGTGCACTCAAATATGTTTCCGTCAGTGATCTCAGTGAACTGTGCATTCTGATGGAAATGGAAGGATTTGGGGAAACAGATACAGAAGGGACTTCCTGGGAAAGGGTGATTGTGGCCAGCCTGAGACTCCACACAGGTGTCACAGCTGTACAGCAGTGGTTCACTAGGACAGGCTCAAAGGGTTTCCCCTAAACTAAAAATAAACATCCAAATGAGAGTCCTGGTCAAGTCAGACTCTTTGCTGCCTCTTGTAAATCACATTCAGGAGCTTGTGAAGACACTGAAAAAGCATGTGTGAGAGAGAAACAAGCGGTATGTCCTCTCTGTTAAAACTTTTCCCTCACTGATAACTGAGTGGAGTTCAAAGCTGATCTTCTAAGTGGTGCAGAAGAGACATATCAGCCCAACACCAAAGCCCAGCTAGCTCATTAGTCTATCCACAAACTAATTCATTGTAGCAAAATAACAGGCATAGTCAAATACCATCCATCCCTACATCACCATTCAACACACACAGTTAAATAACACTCCAATCTGCTTTTTCATCTTTCAGCATCCTCACCTACAGGCTTGGAAAACCAGTTTGGCTGGAGTTCCTGGTGCATCTCAATCTGTACGCTGACCTGAAACATTGTCCCACTAGCACAATGCATTCACACTCACATATTGCTAGGTGTGCACTGGGACATTACAGAAGTAACTTGTGGCAAGAGGTGCTGCAATAAGGAACATTAAATGAGAAAACTGTCTATTTCTATTCCAGATCACCTGTTGAAAAACATTCAGAAAAACACAGATGTCTGATTTGCAGACAGCCAAGGGTGAAGTGTTCAAAATTCATTTTAGGAGCCTTAGAGAATGACACAGCAGAGCCAGGTGGGTGGACTGCAGTGGTCACTGCACACAATTGCATTTAGGAAATTTGGGAAATATGTGTGGGTGTGGATGTGGGTGTGGGTGTGGGTGGGGGTGTGGGTGTGGGTGTGTGACTCCACAGTGATGAAGAACCACTACAGAGCAAGGAAAAAAGGCTGCTCCAGAGGAAGTAGAAGTCACTCCAGAACAAGAGAAGAGCTGTTATTGTGAGGTGCAAAAACTATTAGCAAAGGACACCTCCAGAGGGGCCTTAACAGTAGTTGAAGACAATGGAAATGAGTAAAAGAAAAAAGAATGTGAAGAATCTTTACTGTGAGGGCAGTGAGACACTGGAACAGGTTGCCCAGAGAAGTTGTGAATGCCCCCTCCCTGGAAGTGTTCAAGACCAGGTTGGATGGGGCTTTGAATAATCTGGTCTAATGGAAGGTGTCCCTACCCATGGCAGAAGGATTGGAATTAGATGATCTTTAAGGCCCCTTCCAACCCAAACCTTTCAATGAGCCTATGATATGAAGAAAAATATCTATATGAAACTTAAAACTGAAGATCGCTCACCACTTTTGTATTTGATGTTTTCCATACTCTTCAGAGAAACTGCCAGATTTGAATAGAATGCTCATCAAATCTGCAACCACATCTACATTTGCTTACTTGCAAATTCATTTTTTATGATTCCAGATGTTTTTGTCTCACAGAGCCATACCTGGGCACCACCAGTGAAGCTTCTGGCATGGATTTCCAGCCACCTGTGACTGCAGCACATAACATCTAACTATAGCCTGAGTCTTCCTAGCCACCTCCTACACAAGTAGCAATTCAGGTGCTTAAACATCAGTAGTTAGTGATACTGTAGATGTTATTTTTGGTCTGAGACTTTCAAATGGCAAATACATCAAGGAATCTACAGAAGGCCTGGGCTCTTTTTGAGCCAGAGAAGATAGATTATAGGACCTAAACCACATTAGCTTCTTTCTTATTATTAAGAAAATTCATTCCCCCTCTTAGAAGGAATGAGTTTGTTGCTAATTCATCTGACAGGATTTTGTCTGTCTTTGCACCAAAAGCCTAGATTTAGTAAAGATGACACAGAATTTCTGTGTTCTAGTCACCTAAAATGCTAATTAAAATAAAAGCAGAGAAATGGGAGAAAATCCCCTAAAGGAAACCAGAGTTTTTCAGCAGTCTGTATATGTGTTTTTTTCTGATATTAACTGCGATGTCTTTAATACTGCTTACTTGCTAAGTTTGCAGAGTGACACTGATTTTCTCCTTGATAAGATACACTTACAACTAAATTTTCTGGTGGAAAGATGTGATTTTGTGCAGCTCTGCTTGAGACCATGTGCAGACATGAGGGGCAGCTCAGTACCATGAGATGAGATAGATGCATCTTCTAAGGGATCAAAAGTGAAACACCTCATAATGATTCTACTTAAGCTGCTAAACTGAGGACATAATAACCCCACTGAGATGCATGAGATTGTTCACTTACCAAAGCTGTGGCTTCATGCCTCTTGCAACTTCATTGAGACATTGCTATATTGGTTTTGCTCAATTCCTAGGTAATCCACAGGGAGAGAGTTGGAGCATAGGTCCATGGAAGAGGAGAATCACCAGAAGCCCCTCCATGTGAAACAAGATCTTAATAGATATCTCCTGTGGTCTGTCCTGACTGTCACAAGGTGTACCATGCCATGCCTGTCCCCAGCCCAGGGAAGCCCTGGAGTCATTCCCCACCTGCACAGGTAAAACCCGCCCTGAGCTGCAGCAAGGGCAGACTTGCACAGAGTGGCATCAGGGCACAGCCAGGGCTGCCCCAGGGGCAGGGCCTGCCAGCTCCACCACACTGGTGGGTTGAGGATCTAGGAAAACCTATAGAAACCTAGGAAAAGGTTTCTGTAGTAATTTTCTGACGATGAAGGACTTTTCCCAACAGCCAGATTTCCTGTCTCTGAGCCTTCACAGGGCTTTTCCTGGGTCTGCATGGGCAGCTGAGGGAGGAAATCTCATCAAACAGCAACAACATGGATATTAACTCCATCATGAATTCCTGAAGGGAACTGCTGGATACAGATGCTGTGATAGTCCTGCTGCATCGCTTCACCAACACTCTCCACCAGCTGAAAACACAGCCACAGCTAAATCCGAGGTCACTGCTGTGGACTTCTGAATGGATTTGTTGTGACTGTTGTTGCTCCTGCTGTTGGCAACTGATTTCCTCCCTGAAATGTGACTGCAAGACATAAATTTACTGTAGCCATTAATTTACTGACACTAGAAGGGCAAATATCCTTCTTCCTCCTTCATGCCCACATGTTCCATTTATGGTCCTGCTTTGTGACTGGGCCTCTTCTGTCACAGCCCTAGTATCTGTTCTTCCCACTACAGCATTCCTTACGTTTTTCTACCAAAAAAATAGTGTCTTCATTATATATTCAGGAAGATAACTTCTCATGTGTGCCACCTACCCAGCTTTTGCTCTCCCCACAAAGTAAATATGGCTCACACTCCCCCAGAAGGGCACAATAGCTGTGAAGAAACAAACACTTTTTGCTGAGATTTGGCAGTCAGATACTATAAGTTCTCATGTCTGCTTTTCCACCTCAGTCAGAAAACAACTACAAAATGGCTAAAGCTGGGTGCAGCTCATGGTTTACCTGCATCTCCACTTCTAATTAGACAGGTTTTTCTCAATGAGGTTACTCTGTACCTGTTTACCTGTTTCTGGTGGCAGGTTGGGGCTGTGGACCGTCACAGTGATGGAAAAGGCAGCACATGGCATCACCACTGTGCTTCTGGTGTGTAAGCAGCAGTGGTGGCTGGGCTGGGTGAAGGAGCTGCAGCTGCATTCTCTGCCACCTCACAAGTGGAATTGCAGGCCTACAACTTGGCAAGGAAGCTGGTGTCCTAGGTGTGTAAAATGCGGGCTCTTGCCAGGGTGTTTGGGAACACAGAGGTGCTGAAAGATCACATCCTCCTTTCCTTTCTGAAAGGTCATGACTGATGGAATTAACTTTTATGACAGACAATTGCATCTAATACAGAAAAGAGGGAATGGTAGGGTTGTTTGCCCTCACTACATTGCTGAGCTTGTCCTAACACTTTAACAGCCTGGTTCACCAGCTGCACCTCTGCTGTCAGTGAGGGAACCATCCCTGTGTGCCACAGGGCTGGGACATGGAATACCACCTTTACAGACCACCTGATTTTGCCTCTTAAAAAGGGAACACACAGGACTGCTGTAACACTCTTAACGAGCTTTTTGTGCTCAGAAATTCTCGGCTGATTTTGAAGGAAATAGGGCCAGTTGGCACAAGTGGTGAATTTGGCCCTAAGAAAATAAACAGTTATCTCAAAAATGTCAGTCTTCAGTAATTTCTCTGGACATGCCCTCATAGTGAACCAGACAACACCAGAAATGATCTTAGCTTTTTGAATGTTGGTGTGGGCGATAAATTAATTTTCAAGAATTGTACAAGCTTTTGTTATGCATAAAAGATTATTTACAGCAAGCTATTTTAAGTTTGAGCTGTAATGGGAACAGACTGACTCACGTGCACTGCCTGTTATAAAATCAATCCAAGTATCTTAGATGGCCATCACCTCTGTACACGTTTTATGTGGAGGAGGAATATGTTTAAAACTTGGCAACAGAAGTTATTAGCTGTTAATATGATCGTTTCAGGAGTGGTTGTGTACGAAATTTATTAAGCTTCTTTTAAACTTGATGTTTAAAAGTCTTTTAAACTTTTAAACTTAATGTCTTCAGCATCCTCCTCTGTATATTATGCCTGTGTTTATCCAGGAATGCAGTTGGACTTCTCATCCTGGTCTTCCAGCTATTGTAACTGTATAATCAAATCAATAAAGGAAAGTGGAGCTACAATAAAGCAGTATACACATAATGATTCACAGTTTAGGGTATCAGCTCATGTACTTTGACAATGCCACTTTAAAGGCCTTAGTCAAATGAAAGCCATGCTTTCTGAAGAACAAGAGATGATTTTACAACACTGTTTGATAGTTTTGAGGTTCATATTTCAGGAATTTCAAGTTCCATTTCAGTTCAGGAAAACAACAGAGGATATTTGGTCAGGGTACAGCTTTGGCCAGTCCCAGCATTCTGCAGATGCTGGGCACTGAAAGCAGCCTGTTGCAGCCACGGCCCAGGCAGCAACCTGCAGCAAAGCTCAGCTTTGTATTTCTGTATTTCCTGCTTTCAGTGTGCTCAGCTGTACATGTCTGGTCTGTCCTGCAAGTGAATCCATGTGAGCCATCACAGCAACGAGTTGCATGAAAAGAGACCTGCCTTTATTGTAGATGGCATTTCTACTGACTTAGAGCAGAGAGACACAATAGCCCTTCATGGTCACATATTTCAAAGAGAATCTCTAAACGGGAGAAGAAGGAATTTTGCAGACAAAATGAACAACCCTAAAGCCCATTTTGCTAAATTGCCCAGAAGCATAAGTATTGGCAGGCAAATATATATTTAAACCCTTCATATTTCCCCCCAGTTCTGTTATTAATCCCATACTGATGCTTTCAGTTTTAGCTTTCATATTATCCAGATTCTATAATGCATTAGTATATAACTCTGAACTTCATATAAAGTGTTAGTAAGTTCTCCTCACAGTTTAGTTAGACAAAACAACCCTTTTCCAGCCTGAGAACCAAGGACATCATTGCAGCTTCAGGCTCAAAAGGTATAAACAACAGCGAATTGAAGAGAGCAATCTGGGAGGAATGGACTTCATAACCTGAAGCTGTAATTGGACAATTAACCCCAGTATGCAAATAGAACAAAACTTACAAAACTGTGAAAATTCATGATCCATCGTCCATTTTGGGCATAGCCTCTGCCAGGCTCTTGTACTGCCTAAGGTGTATCCTTTGAAGGTCTTTTTAATAAATACCTGCTTTATTCTTTAACGCTGTCTAGCCTTTGTTCTAGGTAGCCTCTCAAGGCATCAATACAATGAAACACTTGTACACAATCCTGCAAACATCTCATATAATTCAAAACAGTATCTGTTTCTATTTAAGGCAAAGTGAAATATGTGCCACAGACACAGGACTAATTTCTTCTGTTGGAAAATGTCCTTTTCCCCAGGCATGCAAATATTTTAGCTTTTTTTTTTTTTTCCTGCTCCAGTACAGCATGCTTGCTCAAGCCTAACTGTCCCTCTCTGTGTAAATAGCATCATGACACTGGAAACAGATGACAATTCTGTCTCACAACTAGTATTCCTGTCAATGTTTTAAAACCAGGTTTCCTTTAGTGACCATCTCAGTCACCCAGCAGCACAGTTTATCAGAACAGTACCAAGTAATTGTTTAGAGGGAGTAATTTCTGTCTGTATGACCATGCTCAAGTTTGACATGCAGCTAGATAAGCCAAGGCATGTGATTTTTTTATTATTATTGTGTCAATCTAAATAGCATTGCAAGAAAGATGTTGAGCATCAGGAGTATTGCAGCGATGAGAAAGGATGACATTCTCAGTCCTAAGTGTGATTCAGCTGCTGGGTCTGTGCATTACAGAAAAGGGAAATTAAGTGTTTCTCATTAAAGCCATGGCCCTAAGAATAGCTATTTACCATAGTTTATTTTGGAGAGGAAAGAGATCAATAACTCAGAAACATCTATTTGCTGTCCTTTACGTCTCCCATTCAGTTTGTAAAAGTACTTATTAAAGTAAAGCTTTTTTACAACAAAAAATCAAAACCAATCAGACAAACAAAAAAAGAAAAAAATAAATAACAAAGGAAACAAAGCCCACACAATTTTACACAACTTTATTTTCAGCAGTCCATAGGGGGATCTGTCAAGGGAAACATCTGTTTTGAGCTCAGGAAAGGCATGTGCTAAGCATGAGTGGAGCTCTTCAGTGTCATGTGACTGAAATGCTCTGGTTTGGTTATGTGACATTTAACAGTGCTTGAACACAACACTCACGTTGGTGCACACAAACACAGAGATGGCAATTGGGGTGCTCTTAATGGGGAAGAGAATATATAAATATTCTTTCTTTATATTTCACAAACAACTCAGATAAAAGAGAAAGAAAAGGACTTGAAAAGCGAAAATAAAGCAGAGTTACATACAAAGAAATTGCCTCTAGAGCTGAGATAAAAGTGCAAGTTGTCCTTTCTCCTCTGGCAGCTCCTTCTTCCATTATTAACAGACAACAATCAGAGCAGGCATAAAACATCCTCATGTAAGATCCCTGCATGCTGCCCCTCATGGTGCAAATTACACCTAAACCTGGGGACTGTCTCAGCTTTCTCAGTACAAGCCAGACCCTTCCTCTTCCTATTTTAAAGACATCACTGGGCCATTTACAAAAGCATGAGTTCTGCATGTTCTCACCTTCTACAGTCCCTATGCATAATAAAATTTATATATCCAGCCCATCTGCTATTTTAGCAAGTGAAATTTTTAGGAAAAAACATAGCAAAAAGGTGTTTGAGGGAGAAATTTCACATCATGTGCAGGTTTATTTTCAAATTTAGTTTCAAATTTATTTTTTGAATGCTGGGAACTGCACACAGGGAGTTACTGGTAGAAGAGCCACAGGCATGAAAGAGAACAGGCAGAGTGGAGGTAAAGTCGATTCCTTGTTGCTTTGCAATGACAATAAGAAATCAAAGCAGATACCATGAGAAACTGGAGTTACCTTGAGGACAAGGTAGATTCCTCGTAGGTACTGTGCTGGGATGGACAGCACCTTTTGGTCCTCGACCTTCTGGTGATTCACCTTCCTTTACCCACCTGGTCATCCCTTGCCAGGGCTGGCAGAGGTGCACTCACGTGGTGTCCCAGGCAAAGCCAGGTATTATACTGAGGGAGCTTTGTCAGGGATTTGAACTCAGACACAGGATCCTGTGGAAGAAGACTTCCTTTCACTGATTCCAGGGCAGTGATGATCTCTGAAAAAGAGGCAGAGCAGGCAGCTGGCAGGGACCCTTTCCTAAACATGCACTGCAAGATCTCCTACAGATGATAGGCCCAAACATATTCTTCCCAGTTCAGGCTCTGATCTACCTGCCTCTGTTTGAAGGGAAGGGCTTCTTACCTTCAGCATCTGAAGGCCCTAGGCCATTCCTGAACAAACACAAAATATTTGTTGCTTCAGTATAAATGTATCCTGGAAAGCCATACTGCAGATTTGTCATGTTGAGTTGAGGTCTCTAAAACACCAGGTCCAGTTCAAAACCTGTGAAATAATAAAGAGATCCTTACAGGCTTTCACTAGGTCTAGAATGAATTACATGTTGTTATATACAGCACCAAGCTATTGAAAAAAGGAAGGATTACTGCCCTGCTAGAACACTTTTGTTCTAGTCACCTGATTTCCTGGACCTTCTCAACCAGTTTAGATCCAACAGCTTGCAAAAGATGAGAGCCAAAAACTTTCCCTGCACAGGTCTGGCTGTCCTGTGCCCACAGACAAACCCTGCCAGGGCTCCCAGGCACACCACAGAGATTCCCAGTTCTGTCAGATGTCTGGCTGACACTTAATTTGTGGCTGTGGAGCCTTCTCAGACCCTCTGCATTTGAGAAAAAAATTATTTTGAATTGCTCAGTTGCTAAAATAACACTTCCTCTCACCTCCCCAATATTCACTAAAATGGAAATTGGACCAAAGCCTGGTATTATGTATGATGTACAAAAAGGAAAGCAGATTTCTGAAATCATTATACATCCTCATTTTGAATGCCTTATTTCACTCCACAATCAAAAGTGTTCTCCTGTTTCAAATTTCAAGAGTAGGTTGAACAATTTAGATACAATTGCACTCTATATTAAGTAGGAGAAAAAAGGAGAGGAGAATGTACAATTATTTGTTTTTTTGCTTTCAGCTTGTTGCTGGTTCAGTGTAACTGACTTCAGCATGTAATATGTGATTTTATACAATAGACCTTTTATTTTATTTCAGCTGCTCCATATTTGGGCAACATTTGTGATGTATTTGATGGAAAAAAATTGCATGTACACATATGTGTTCACATTTGCATACATACATGTTTGTATGCATCCTGTTCCCCACCTATTATTCTTCTAAACCTATGGGGAGGAAGAACAAATGTTTGAAATTTTTTGTGAGTCTATTGTAATGTCAAAGTTTAGCCCCAGCCAGCAGCTAAGCCCCAGGCAGCTGCTTGCTTATGGCCCCACCAGGGAGATCCAGGGGAGAATCAGAAGGTCAAAAGATGGGAGACTTGTGGGTTGAGATAATTGCAGTTTAACAGGAAAAGACACACCCACAAATAAAATAGAACAAGGAATTAATTCACTGCTTCCCGTGGGCAGGCAGGTGTTCTGCAACCTCCAGGAGAGCAGGGCCCCATCACACTTAATGGTTACTTGGGAAGACAAACACCACCACTCCAAATGTTCCCCCTTTCCCCCTTCTTCTTCCCACTTTATATCCTGAGCATGATATCAGATGGTCTGGAATATTCCTTTGGTCAGTTGGGGTCACCTGTCCCATATGTTTCTCCTCCCAGTCCCCCATGCACCCTCAATTTCCTCACCAGCATGGCAGTAGGAAAGGCAGAAAAGGCCTTGGCTTTGTGTAAGCCTTGCTCAGGGCTTAGTTACAAAAACCTCTCTATATGAATCAAGCCTGTGTTCAGCAGATATCCAAAACATTACCCCATACCAGCCACTGTGAAGGAAATTAACCCTACCCCAGCACAAGTAGTTAGAGCCATTGCAATTGCAAATAAAATAGAGGATGCAGTCCTTTCACACATCAGATATATCTCTGACTGTTGTATGAGCTCAAAAATAGCAGCCAGTGAAAAACAATTGCCTTTTCAGCTATGTACAAGGCTATTTTGTGTCTAGCCAGGGCTCAGCACTCTCTGCACAACAGTTTCTTCTTCCTACAGGTTTGATCTTTGTCAGCACAGGCATCCTGCAAGACTAACACTGTTAGAGATATTTTTAAAGGCTGAGAGGAGAGGTTCAATTGTGCAGTGGCTCATCCCTCTCTACTGCTCACTTCTATGCCTTGCCCACTTCCCTCATACCAGCCTGAACTTCAACAGGATTTTGTCAGCCCAAGATTTTGTCCTGCACCCCAATGGCTAGTACAACAAAGCAGACTGCTATCAGAGCTGTTTCTTGGAGTACACACACAAAGGGGCAGAAGTGCACATGTTTTTACAAGTAGGTTATGAGACCCCATCTGGGAAAGGGAAGCTGTGGGAGCTGTGTGTGAGCGTGTTTGTCAGGGCAGGGAAGTCCCACAGGAATGTTTGCCCATGTCTCCTCACAGAGCTGCTGCAGGACTGACTGATCTGCAGCACAGATTGCTCCATGCTCCTGCTGACACGCCAGAACCACCAGCAGGTCCCACCCCACCTTGGCAGAAGAGCTAAAGGAAGCTAAGGGAGACAGGCTCACACACATCAGTGTCTGGCTGATAAGAAAGCAGTCCAGTACAGATTTGTTCAGGTAGTTCTCATTCCCCACTGTGAAGCGTAGGCACAGAGGTGTACAAAGCAGTGTGAAATGTGCCTGGGAAGAAAGATTTTGCACTTGCTCCCTCTGCCTTGCCTCAGCACAGACATGTGAGCAGCACAGAGGTGACCATCAGAGGCATCGCTCTCCAGTGCCTGTGAGGATGTAGCACACATACCAGCTGCAGGGTACAGGGTTACACCTGTCCCAGGGGTGTAACCGTCCCAGTGGCTGATTCACGTGAGGTGGTTTGGTTTCTCTTTCTGAAAGCCGAGCTCTGGAAGTATATGAAGTAGATTAACTTCTGATTTCAGTTCTTTTAAAGTACAGGTTCTGTTTTGTTTGGAAGGTAGCCCTATCTGCAGTGTGAATGATGGGGAGGGGAAAAAGGCAGCCAGGTACTGCTAGTGTGGGACACAATTGGGAACAGGACCTCCCTGTTGGGTGATGCTTCTGAAGAAGACTGAGGACCAGTCTGCCCCTTTTCCCATGGGCTGCTCCTTCCCACGGTAAGTAAATCCCTGCTTTTTCAGGAACCAGTCTGAGGACTATGTTTTTTTCCAGCTTCCAGGGCTCAGAAGGGGGACATCATCTGCAGAATCTATTCAGATCTAAAGGATGAACAGAGTGGATGTGCAGGTGATGTGGCTGAGAGAATCTGCCTGCAAGTGAAAGACTGGGATGGCTTCTTGAGAAGCACAAGGTCTAACCAAAAGGTTGGGCTGTGTTCCAGCTGGGGAAGCCAGACCCACAGCCATCACATCATCATGCAGCATTCTACATACACACATCCATGCAAAAATACACACGCTCCCTCACTCTTTTTTCTTTTGG
>VXAX01006348.1:181980-208916 GCA_013399835.1 Leptocoma aspasia | reverse complement strand
TTTTTTTTTTTTTTAAGGAGAAGCAGAGGGGAGGGAAGTCCCCTGGCACTGGTTTCTGGCACAGCAGGCTGAGCCCCGGCACAGCAGTTGGGATTGTTGACCCAGTGAATGTGCCCAAAGATTCTTTTCAGCCACACAAAACCGTTCAGTTTTGCCATTAGCATATCAGAGGTGGAGCGGTGGTGGGAAATGGCACGGGCAACAAAGCTGGGAGCTCGGAGTCTTTGTCTGGCTGCAGCTTAGGGAGGCAGGAAAAAAAATTATAATGGCCATTGGCCATGCAGTGACAGACAGATGTTGACATTTTTCTCCCTTGGCTGATCAAACCCCACCCTCATCCCAAGGTCTGGAGGAATGCTGTTGGCTGGCCCATTCAGGCAGGCAGCTTTCTGCCCACACTCCAGAGTGACAGGGCCAGCATGGCATGGTATAATCTGTGTAGAGAAAATTGAGAGGGTGAGAGAGATTGCCTCTGATTTGTTTTTTTTTATTTTATTTTTTGTCACACTGTAAATCAGATCTAAAATAAGGTTTTAATTCCAATCCAAAAGCACAGGCCATGTACATCAGTTAAATGCTACATCCTAGATCGCCTTTGAACCCCGTGCAGTATCTATGAGAAGAGGCCAACCTGCCTTAGACAGCCTTCCTTTGCTTCCTTGCCAGAAAGAGATGTTTTGGGGCCCTAAAAACTGCACAGAGAGTTCCCATACACTCCCATACACTGTAAAAATCCCAGAGGAAGAGGTTCATGAGCTGTGTCAGGCTGGTATCTGTAAATGTGCCCTGCTGCTTTCAGCTCCACTCATCTTCCCTCCTCCTGGCAGCAGCCATGAGAGCAGCACTGGTTCTGCTTCCTCCTGGCCTGACCACATGCAGCTCTGGGACAGGAAGAAGGCCAGATCTGAAAGAGGTGACATTTCTCTTGACTCAGCAATAACGCCAGCCTGCATGCTCAAAGGACAACTCTGCATCTTTTCCACTTGTTGCCAGACCAATCCCTGGAGGCAGAGCATCTGCCAGTTCATTGCACATCAGACTTTCCCTAGAGCCAAGCAATATTTTTTTTCTGGCATCAAGCTTAGTTGCACTGAATATCTCTGCTATCACTTTTCCATGGCTGTTATTGTGAAAATGTTTCTTTATGCAACGGCCCTTGCTTCTGCAGCAGCACTGGGGCAGCATGTGAGGACAGTGTGTAGATATGAGCACTGCCTAGGAAAGCTCTGTGAATGCCTGGCAGTGTTGCAGAGACAAGCCCAGCTGGTCATAGGTAAGACCAATACTTGCCCAGCTCCGAATCTAATGGCCCCAGCAGGCAGGAGTGAGGTGCAGATGCCAGTGTCCATGGCAAAGGGTGGCCAAGCTTTGAGTACCGCTGAAATGGAGCAATTTCCCCTACAGTCATCACCCTTCTACTCTCCTTCATCAAATGAGCTTCCCACAGGCTTGGCTTTCACCCAGATTTTGGCTTTTTCCAGTGACAAATCATGATTTCATAAGGTTTTGTTTCTGCTTTGAAAGGCCACCATGAAGCCTGTACCTAAAGCATCTGTTTAGAAAATGCAAATGAGGACAATGAGTCTATTAAATGCTGCCTAGATGCAGACTGGAGCAGAGACTGTCAAGTCTGCATTTCAAATCGACAGCTGAGCTTGGATTTAGAGTTTAATGCTGTCACATTTGGCTTCTTATAAGATCAAGGGCCCTGTCTGTCCTCAGCCAGTCCAATGAGGAGGATGCTCATGCTGGGCATGTTTCCTTACGAGTGGAAAAAACCTGGGCTCGCAGAAAGGGCCCTTTACACCATTCTGTACTTCAAAGCCAGTTGACTCAGCCAGCCTGGACAAAGCAACCACAGAGAATTAGAGCTCTGCTAACCCTTGCCTCAGGCCAGGTTGAGCTGCTTCAGAGGCAGAAGGCTTAACTGGCCCCAAACACCCAGGGGTAGAGGGATCAGACCTGTCAGCACACAGTTCAGCTCCTAGCTCAGCAGCTACTGGCCTCTTGGGAGGGTCTTGAGATTCAGGGCTGGGGTCCAAACCTACATACAGCTTCAAAGATACGTGCACAGTTGTTAAGTCTTTTGTTTGTTTACAGATATAATGCACTAAGTGAATATAAAACTCGATTTCAATATGTTGGATAAATTATTTATGGCAAATCCATTGAAAATTCATGTAGTTCCTAGTAATTAGCCTGACCAAAGTGCAGTGGATATGAAGAGCCATCATTGTTCTGCCTTGTCCCAAAGGAAACACACAACCATAGACCATAGATCTTAAATGCACATCTCTTTACACGTACATCTACAGTCACAGCTTGGAAATGAGTTTTTATTTGCTTCAGAAGCACAGGGTTCTCAGAGCAGATTATTCTGCTTTATGCTTGGTTCTTGCCCTTTTATTAGGGCTTTGCAATGTGAACATTTCTCCATGAAGGCATTACTGTGTGGTAATTGTTCAGCTCTTTCTACATCAGAATACAAGCTCTGTGGCCAAAAGGCCCCTTCTAAGCCCATCCAAACCCTGGGCTGGATCAGACTTAATGCTCCTTATCTCATAATAATAGCTAAACTATGTCTTGCTATACTCTATAGCCGTGAGGGTTATTAGGTCCTCAGCCCAAATCACTCATTGCAAGAGGCTCATAGCAGTTACATGGGTGTAAATTCGGCCTTGCAGAATTTTGACTGTGGAGAAAAGGGATGGGAAGGAAAGAGCAGTTTGACTCAAACACTACAGAGTAATATGTAGACTCAGAAAGGAGTGGGAAGCTTGAAAGTTAACCTGCTTTTCAATGGTTATTATATCTAAACCAGAACTTCTTTTCAGCTGTGATGGAGCCTATTATAATGAGGGGCACAATCCCCTTCACCACTGCCAACCCAGTAGGGGTATTTGAAGAGAACACTCCATTTTCCATTTAAATTCATAGAGTTCAGTTTAGGTTATGTTCTTGTTGGGATGGCAATATTTGTATTTACACAGTTTACAGATTAAGTTATTGCACTTAGAAAAGTAATGTAAACAAGCTGTAAAAATTTTGACAAGTAACCTTTAGGATCTAGCAATTTTAAAGTGAATCATACAATACAAATTAGCAATTATGGTGGTGTGACACCTAAATGTAAGTTTTGCTAGAGGTTTACAGCTGCCTTCTGTTCACATTACTAAGCTGACAGTCAAGCAATCCAAACTCCCCTGTACAGACTCAGACACTGCAGCATCTACTTGTTTTTTTCTCAAAAGAAGTCTGAGAACTGGACAGAAAAGATGGCAAGAAAAACTTTTAAAAAATCTTGCAACTGCTGAAATTAACACACCTTCATTTCACACCTATAGCCATGCAGGGAAAAAATACCTTACTAATTAAAAATGCTGTGCTCTTCACATTTTTGTGTCAAGGTTGTGTTATGACCTTATATTCTTTGCATAGGTCACCTTGCAGCAAAAGAAATCAAAATAATACTTTCTAGTGAGGGTAACAGAAACATTAATAGCTGGCTTGATTTGAATGCAGATTAAGGAAGGACATGTCTGATTTTTAAATAAGCAGCTGCTAAAGAAAACCCCAGATCAGATCCTGTGCTTGTAGGAAATTCCTTAAAACTTGCTAAGAGGGAGCCTTGAAGATCATTGGAAATGTGGCTGGTTTTCCAGGGCTCACCTCAGTCATGCAGGACTCTCTGTTGCTGCTGTGTTCACACCCAGACCTCCTGTCTGTGTGCACTCCTGTGGTCTCTCTCTCCTCACCACTGGTATTATAGAATCTCCTGCTTATGAGGAAGGGCCTGGGGGGAGGGTCTCTCTGTGGAACTTTTTGTAGGACTGGTCTTGGCAAGCCCTCCAGCAGATGCTCGATTTTGACAGGGAGCTGGCTTGACTGTCCATCCATCCATTGTCTCCCTCCCTGCCCCCCAGCAGATAATTTAGGATTTTACGCACAGCCATCAGCAACCAGGATGAAAAATGTACAGAGCTGTTCCTTTTTAAGATGACCACCTCAATATGCATTTTTCTAGCATGAAATTTTATTTTCAGCACAGGATGTGATCTATTGCTTAAAAAGCCTTGCTTGATCTACCCCCCTCATTTTCCTTGTTCATGGACATGCAGCATAGGGAGTTGAAATACCTTAACAGCACTGGAGGGTAGAAAGGCAGTGAGTACATTAGCATGGGAGAGAACACTTGCTATACTTGATAAACAATGCCCGAAGGCTGGTGGAAGACAGCTAAATTATCACACATGAAATTCCCATCTCCCTGGAGATGAGTTTTTCTGCTGAGGAGGTAGAAATGGCAGTCACACTTCGAAGCATTTCTGATACATACATGGATGTATCATCCAAATCTGCACAGGGAGGAGTCCTGCAGCAGAAGGATGAGGTATTCACAGAATACTCAGGGTTGGAAGGAGCCCACAAAGATTATCAAGTCCAGTTCTTAAGTGAGAGGCTTATATGGGGACCAAACCCACAACATTGGCATTATTAGCACCATGCTATAACCAACTGAGCTAAATATTTCCACTGCCAGGAGCAGGAAAGATATGATGGCTTAAGAGGAATGACCTAAACAGCCCTTCTCAGCCCCATGCTCCTATGACCTTCAGCAAAAAGGTCTCCAGAACTGAGCTGCTGAAATGGTGTGATGGTGGGAGCAGAGGGGTCTTGGTTTGCATCCAGTCCACTGGTCAACCTTTCTCTTAGGGGTTCCTGCTTTACAGACATCAGGCCTGATCTGAGCCACACTGGTGACCAGGGATGGTGACCAGCTTTCTTATCGTGTCTGAGCAGCATTTTTCCCCTCCCACGTTCCATCGTCTTTACATCTGTGACAGAGATTTTCAAGACCATAATGTTGAACTGCAAAAACCACAGTCTGCTGGAAAAAGGAATCCCTGCCAGCATAACTGTGTTATTCCCCTTTTGGCCAAATGGTTGAGGAAGTGAGAGCTTGCTCTCATTTTGATACCAGACATTCTGCAGATGCCTTGATGAGGACAGGATGACACGTAGACCTTGTTCTAGCTCCATTCTGAGATCCCAGGCAAGAAGAAAGCTGCCTGATATGATTGGTGAAGCAAAGAGCACATCCAGATTCACTTGTCTTCATGGCAGCATCTGCTAGAAAATACATGCAGAGCTGAACCTCAGAAATGAAAAAATATTTTTAAAGGTTTGTGGACAAATGCCATACGTTCCTTAATGGCATTTGTCTGTTAGTAACTCCTGGAATAAAATATATTTTCATTCTCAGTTTTGGCATTATCTTCCTCCTTTTTGAGTCAACAGGAACTGAACCTATAAGTCAAAATAGCTTTCTGTCTCCAAACAGACTGAGTCAGTACCATGGTTTAAAGGGATAGGGGAATGCTAGTGATTGTTATGAGGCAAGAGATAGAATTTCTGACAAAAATGGGTTGAAGAGTCACAAAACAAAACTTCAAAGCTAATCTTCACTTAAAGAAAATGTTACTGCTGTTTGAATCAACTGGGCTGCTTCCACAGCCAACACTGCTGTGACAATCTTTGTCTTTAAAGATGCAAAATTCTTTATCACTTCACAAGGTCTTGCACATCACTATCGCAGGAGCAAAATTAATGCGTAATATTCTGCCTTGGTGGTTTGTTTGAATCTGCTGTGGATGTGGGGAATGCATTTACACACGTGCATTGCAGTGTCATCTGTGTCTGTGCATAGCAGTGCTTGTGACATGTAACAGAAGGGACTTTGCCAACACCCAAAGCTCACGGGTCTACACAGTTCTTCAGAGAGAGGTTAATTTTGACATGGATCCAACAGACTGTGGAGTCAGTCGGTGAATTGCTCATTCCACTGTGTAAAATGGCCCAGAGGAGCTGTGCCAGAGGCAGCAGCCCATGCTGGGACAATGCTTATGGGATAGGTGTGAGCAGATCCTGGCAGCCGTGCCTGGGGCTGCTCTCACAGAAATGACAATTCTATGGCCCCAGCTCACTGCAGAAAATAGGCTAGTTAGGTCAACCTTTAAAATTAGGTGGAACTTAGCAGTGAAAGCTGTATCTATTGAGCAACAAGAATATTCAAAGAAGCAGTTTGGAATTTGGGCTAAAATTATTTCTGTTTCTCCACTTTACATATTTTCTTTTATTTATTTACTGACAAACCTGTCTGGAAAGCCAGTCACCCCTAGAAAAATTAAATATTGAAAAAAACATGAGAGATCAGGTTCATTTGGGGTCAGAGGAAATGAGGGCAACAAATGCTACACTGAGTGAACTTGGGGCAATCAATGACAACTAAGATTACTTTGATTCTGACTCCTTGTGCCTTGCTCTGCTCACTGAGCAGACCAGAAAAACAGCACCAGTCCACCCCAAAAAACCCAGCTGATCTCAGAGATCAAGAGTGAAAAACCAGCCAGGAGACTGAGCCCTCTGACCCCTGCCTGGACAGCAGTGTGGCAGCTGAGTGAAGAGGCTTTTAGAACAGATCTAAAAGGATCCCTTTTTAGCCAGGTGGAAAAGATTCCGGAAGAGCTCTCCATTGCTTTCCTGCTCATGATCACACTCCTGAACTGTGTTCTCCTTTCCCCAGAAGCACAGCCCTCTTCTAATTAATCTAATTTTATCAGTACTGAAAGAACTCACAGCAGGTTTAGATCTAAGAACCTCACAATGTGTTTGGAAATCAGACAAGATACTCAGGAAAAAAAAAAAAAAAGAAACAACTCAAAACCAACCACACAAACAAACAAACAAACCAGTGGGGAGAAGAGGCATCCAGAAGCAGCAGAAGTGTTTAGGATGCCTTTTTGATGAACAGACTGCAGCCTGGCAAGGCTTCAAGGAACTGCCCAAGGGCTGTGGAAATCCCTCTGTCTGCATAAATAATGTCACCTTACACTGCAAAAAAAGAAACCTCAACCATTTTGATATTATTCAAAAAAAAAAAGGTCCTGATACCCCTTTAAAAGGAAACTTCCAGGATGGAAACATTTTATGTGCTCCATGTTGATTACCAAACTGCACTTTGGGTGATCAAATATACTAGAAATTTAAAATTTGACATTTTTTCATTATTTATTATATCCACTTTTCTTTGGTGCCATGAGGTTTGGCAATTAAACAAAATAGTTTATCATGGGATTTCAATTAGTTTTCCTCTCAGGTTCTCATGCATTATTTTGAAGTGCTTAGCTTGTAAACACTGCAGGGTAATATTTATTTGTTTAAAAGTACTTTCATAAAACCCTGGAATGCTTTGTTAACCTTAGATCATTTACAAACAAACAACCATCCTCAGACTATGTTGTCTGTCATATATATTGTGGTTTAATCCTGTACTTAAAAGTGTTTTTATATAAAGTCATATGATCCTTCAAATGCTAATTTTTTTATTGCTAACCAGCACAGAGAGGTCACTTCTCTTCCTTTGTAGTCACTTTTTCATAGAATCTGCTTCCCTCTTCCCATTTCTTTTTAATAGTAGTGGTTTCATCCACAGGAATATATTTGTTATAGAAACAAACCTCTCCACTGTTGGTAACCAGAAATGGCTCTGAAAGACAGTTGTGGCGGAAGAGTTTCCTGTCAGAAAATAGGTACAGCTTTAGCAGCAACCACTACTGCATGCTGCCTTTGATGTGTTTCAGTTTTGTTTGCTTATTTTATTTTTTCTTCATCTTTATTTATTCCATCAGAGTGCTCAGCAGTCTGAGAGAGCAGCAGGGTTATGTCCATGAGGGCTGCCACCGTGGCTGGGCTTTTATCTGTGGGTGCTTTTATCTTACTCTATGGTCAATCCTTTGTGAGTTTGTCAGCTTGTAGGTATCTTCTGAGCAGATCCTTTCCATCCTAACATATCCTTGTCCACTGCTGCTGACTTCTAATGCCAAAAAGTTTTGGGAGCAAAATTATGAAGGGATTTGGCAGGTAAAAACGCTCCAGTGAAGGTGCTGCTGCTGCTGTGCAAAGACAAAGGCCAAAGGCTGTCAGTGCGTGGGTGTTTGGGTGTTGCCACTGATGTTTTGATGAAGAAGACACACACTCTCTGCCTTTCTGTTCTATTGGAAAATGATTGATTTCCTCCTGAAACTGCTCTAATGCAAAGTGGTGGTTACCTGAGAAAGCCTCATTCATGAGCTGTGGGTGGGTAACAGAAGATGGGAGTAAGACCTGGTTTTTGCCCTGTAGAGAGAAGGCTCTTACAGTTTGGCTTTGTTCTGGACTGAAGGAGAGGAGAGGAGCACATGTGGTCTTCATTAGTGACGCTCCTTTGAAATGCCTCCAAGTCCTTGGGTTGTAACTTTAGCCCACAAAGGGGTGGGGGAGTGAGGAAGGGAGAAGGGAATGAGGGAAGAATGAGGCTGCTGGAGTTATCCCTCTGAAATCCATACTTGGACACACTTTCTGTTTTTTCCTTCCCCCCTCTTTTCTTTCTTATTCTTTCCTCTTTCTCCCCCCACAGGCATAGGATTTTTCTTAACCTTCTGAACTGGGAAGATACATTAAACTTTTTTTTTAATTCCATTAATTTTCTGTCAAAGCAAAACCGAGATGAATAATCTCTTCTAAATTATAAGCACTAAATGACAGAGTGAAACAGTTATCATTTCATTGCTCTTTATGCATATGTGCTTGTATATAGGCTTTTGTGGTCACATGAAGCCTGTGAGTCTCCAGCAGGCTGCAGTTTAAAAAATGCTTTTGAAGGAGTGGTTAGAGAGCATGCAGGAGAGTGGGGACTGATCTGGGAAGCTGAAGTAATGGGTGTTGATCTCTGCTCACAAGGAACCATGTCACAGAGCTGCAGCCTGATCGACATGCCTGCCCTCCAACTGCATGGTGCTTCCTCATGCTTAAAACTGTACACCTCTACTCCTTCCCAGGAGCTAATGATGCAGGAAGTGATTAGAAACAGCCATACTAACTCTGCATATGTTAATTTTCCACGATTTTTCATGATTTTGCCCGTTTATTAATTACATTTGAATTTCAGCCCTCTTAAATTCACAGCTACACACACACGGCTTTCCATATCAGAAATCAGTTAGAAACTGATGAAAGCTAAAGAATATTAGAAGAATAACCAACAGCAAATACAAAGTGTCTCCATTAAACCCAGGGGCAATTGAGATTCCACCCTGCAGCCTGAGGGAAATGGGAATATCTCACAGCACTGAGAAAATGGCATCCACATTTCTAGTACTGACAGGCTGCTTAAATATCCCTTTAATTCCTGAGCAAGTTTGGGAACATCAGTCTCTTCAACTGGCCAGATGTAAGGCATGAAATTCTCTCTCACACACATCCACCCACTTTTCCATTTGTGCTCCCTCCCCAGGGAGTCTGAATTTCCCAGGTAATGGACATTCATGTGAGAAGTACAACAGCTCTACCAAACAGGCTGAAATAAAAAGGTGCTGACATGGGAAAGGCTCAATTGCCTAAGTGCAGGAAAGCAACAGCCCAGGCCTGCATCAGAAACAGCTGCACCTTCATGGCAGGGCCAGAGGAGACCATCAGATCAGTCTATAGGAAAAGCTTCTCTCTGAGGTTTTCACCATAACTGTTGAAACAGATATTTCTGCCCAACTGCAAACCAGGCTGATGCTCACCGTATGCTCAGAGCTGTGGGTAGCAGTTGTAAGCAGAGGGGTTGGTGCCAGGGCTTCTCCACACGCTCTGCCCCAGAAGGTATTTTGCCTCTGTAGTCCTTTTTGTCTTTTTCCTTTCCACTGATGCTGTAACATCCAGTGATATACCAAGGGTCTTGTAATAGCTCTGTTACCAAAAGCACAGTCCAAACACTGTTTAAGAAATGAGGCTTGTACAACAGAATGACTTCTATACATAGCTATGTGCAACTATACTTAAGTGGAAAATGCTTCTCTCCTTGCCTACATAAGGATTTGCCATTCAGCATCCATATGCTGAATCATTCAAGACCATCATTCAGCTTAGCATATAAAAATGTTGGGGTCTTGGGCTAAATTGTGTGGTATCAAAGGGGTTTGTTGGCAAAGGCTGCTTTGGTCCAGCTGTATTTGCCCAGCACTGTGTCCAGACCTGGTCTGTCCTCTGCTCTCTCTTGGGCACAGGGCAGAGGGGCTCCAGCATTAAGACAGAACTGAACAAGTGCTTAATCATCCTCCACAGGGCATCTTGCTGACTGCAAAACAATATTGGGAAATGTCAGAAAGTGCCAGTGGGGTGCAGGAGTGAATGGTATGGGATATTTCATTCCTACAATATATTAATCCAGAAAAAAAGAAAACTTTGTTTGCCTTCATTAACCATAAGCACTCACAGGCTAGGCATTAGGATGTGGGAGTTGCCTCCTCTTATTCCTCTTTCTGTATATGGTAATAAAAGACAGGAAGGTATTACTGTCCCTGTGACCCACAAACTGTTTTCTATAGATCTGAAATACTGAAAACCTGGTGGGCAGATAAGTTCCAAAAATAAAATAAAAAAAGCTTAGAAGAATGGGTGTGGTGTTTTGAAGCATGATTATGACTATTTACATATTTTAGGAAACCAGTGCACAAACAGCCTCAGTCTAATCTCCCAGCAAGTTCACAGCCAGGCAGTTCTCCCAGTTCATAACCAGAGAAATCAGAATCAAGCTCAAGGCAGTAATTTTTATACCACTTGGTATTCTAGCAATGACTACAAAAAGGGAACTTAACCCTTTTGTCTCTATACTTCTACAGACATATTTGCTGTGTAACTATTGCACTCCATTCATAGCTCTTTCTAAAAGCTTGGGCTCGCTCTTGCTCCTGTAGCTCTTTAAATACTCATTTGTGTCAGAAAAACAGCTCTGAACAATACAGGGCTCTATTGCTTGCTTATCTCACCTTCCCCAGTCTAATCCTGTTATAATGCTATTGGCTTAAATATTCACAGCCTTGATTAATGCCACTGTAAGTAAGATAAAATCAGATATAGCCCATGTTGTTCTGTGAGAAGACATACAAAATAGTTGAGCACAACCAATTAAAATCTTACATTTAAGTACAGAACTAGAATTTTTTTTATTCTAAGTAGTCAAAAGGTTGGCTTAGGAAAATGCCAATTACCAAATTGATAAAATGAATTAGTATCAATACACACATGAAAGTCAGCAAACAGATTAATACAAGCTCAACATGCATGATGCTATTTCATTTCTGACCAGGTCACTAATGGCCACAGCTACAATTCCATGTTCATTTTGGAGATGCCTTCATAGACCATCCAGGCATTCCTTACTCCTTAGTGCCAGGTACAATGTGCCACATAAAACAGTGCTGCACTCCCACTGTGCAGTGAGAGCTTCTGCTGTCCAAGTGACCCACTTCCTCATGCACACATGCTCCTATAAAAACCCTGTGTGTTTTCCAAGAGCCTCCTGATGCAAAGACAATCAGCTTTGGTGAGCAAGGGCTTAAAATGTTTAAAATTCAGAGGTTATAAAGCAGTTCAGCATTTCAGTCTCTCCTTGAGAGTAAAGCTGCAAAGCATTCTTTTGATTCCTGTTCATTCCTGTTGTATGTAAAATAAACCAATCAAAATGGAAAATGTATATTAAAAAAGGCTATAATAACAAGACCTTAAAAGCTAAATAATATATATTTGTTACAAAGGTTCACAAAGTAAATCTGCCAGTGTTGTTGCAAACTGGGCTGGTTACCACACAGCTTTTTTTGCCCTTCTACTTTGGATTATATCTGTAGTGTGCAGAGGTACACTTTAGACTAGCGTGCCCTGAGTGATGAATCACATTATATTTCAGAAGAGCACATATTTTTTGAGATATGTCTATGTTCTGTTTGTATCACAATATCGATGGTGCAATTTCTTCCCTGTGTTATTTTGAATAGTTCTGTTGTGCACAGAGACTAGAAACTGCAGATGCAAGCATAGATTTTTTTCCTAAGTTAAATAAACATTTTTCATCAGTTCAACATTTGGTTTCAGGTTTCAAGTCCAAACTTGTTCTTATGTTATCCATATGTTATCCCACTCTTCACAACAGAGGCTTTCTATAAACAATATAAATTTCTTTCATAAATGCTCTGATCTAAATTTTTGTAATGTGATCACTGCTTTCACATGTCAAATGGAAGGTACATTATTTTCAGAAAGTAAAGGCTTAGCATGTTCTAAAACTTCAGCAACTGATCATGTCTCAAGTGGGAAATCTGAATATTGTTAAGTGCTTTACAAAAATTTCTTCTCTCTATAATGGGACTGTTCAGAGTTGACACAAAAAATTATTACTTTCTTCAGGCATTTTGGAGTCACTTGTTTTTAGTACACAGTTCACGAGATGCCTAACGTTATATCTAGTGTTTATTAACCTGGAAAAAAATACATTCTTTATTAAGCATTTTGAGACCTACTTATAGCAAGACTGCTACAAAAGAGCCTGAAATTAATAGCAATAAGCCACAAGGACCAAATAATCATTCAGATCTTACCATCCTAGCCATGAACATAGGAATAACATACCTAATTCATACATTGTTTTATCATGGAGGAAAAGTCAGCATGGGTAATACAATGGAAGTATAAAAAAATAATCTCAATCTTTCCAGTGTCTCTTCATTTGGACTGTAAATGTTCTTCTATTCTGCCTCTGCACCTTTCTTCCTTTTCTTCCTCTGCAGAGTCCTTTCTGCCCCAGGACCAAGCAAGGTGTCACAGCTGTAGCCATTGCTAAGTCCAAGCCCCCACAATATTGTCCTATCATGATTTCAGCTCCCCAAATAGCTGTACTGAATTTATACAGCTGTAAAGGCCTAGCTTTTTAACATGCCACTGCATGATAAATTGGAGCAAGCCTCTAGAGAAGGAAATGTCAATATACAAAGACATGATCGAAGGTGTGGAAAGGCTGGGCACATGAAGGCACCTCTCCTCCTCCTCTCTGCATCTCTGAGGGAGATGCCAGATGAACACACATATAGCAAAGCCCTTATAGCTGCTCCCATAGCTGCTTCCCAGGAAAACACAGCAAATGTACAGAATGATTGTTTGGGGAAGCTGATGCTGAGGAGAGAAGATTTGCTGCGGTCTTGGGCTTGGTTCTCACTGACACTAAAAGGGACCTTTCATACCCCAGGTCTGAGCCTTGGAGAGGGTCAGCAGAATGCCAAGGTTTTGCATGCATGGCAGAGCTGAAAGGGAATACAGATGTTGGCTGAGGGAGCAAACACGAACGTGATGAGGCATTGCACTGTTTGCCTTTACAATGGACTGTCAGTGATGAGCATTCATACACAGACACTAACAGGTTATTTTCTCATACTGCTCAGCAATCAACCTTCAATTTTCCTGCTTTAAATTTTCTTGAATGTGGGAAAGAATAGCTGTCTCCTGGCTGTAAGTTTGTTAACCCAAACACTGCTAACCTCTAGCTCTCCAAAGGCAGTTAAAAATATGAGCCCTGCAGGATTGACAGGAGCATGAGAATTTAAGGATCCCATATCTGTGATAAAAATCTACTTCTTTACAAGATCTTTATAGTGCTTGATTTTCTTGAAGACAGCAGGAGTAAAAGAGCACAAGACCTTCTCTTTCCTTGCTGTGCCAAGGGTCTTTCATAATCAGTGCTTTGTGCAAAAGCTCCATGCATCTTCCTCTAGGTGATAGTGCCAGGCCATGTTTTCTATGCTCAGTGGTGCTGCCTTCTCTTTCTAGCACTAGTCTTCTCTTTCTAGTCTGCTGCTTCATCTTCTTCATTCCTTTCCATTTACTCATGAATCACCATTAGCAACAGCACATGCTGTAGAGGTGTCATTGCTTTGGACTCTGTTCTTGTGCTGGGGCAGAGAGCACACTGGATTCTACTGCCTTTTTCCACAATGACTTTATAAGCTGTTCCTTTGCACCATCTTACAGGACAAGGGACAAAGTGGACAAGCTGTCCACCTGCATTTTTTCCCCGAGGTTTAGTGTAAATTCAAACCTTCCCAGGTTTTGACATCCATGGATAAGCAAATGGAATGTCAGGCTGCTTTCATATGCTAACAGTACTGCAAACAGTGTTTATTCTGATAACAAGCTGCAAAGTGCAAGACTATGTTGTCATAATTGGAAGATCAAAAAGTAGAGGAACTCTGACATTTTGGCCTTCTCAAGATGCTGCTCACACCTGTAGGCTGTGAATACTTTTTGTCTCTCTTCTAATTACTCTTCTGTGCTGTGTTGCAAAACAACAAATGAGATATTGCTTTGTTGCTGGTCACATTTTACTTGACTGGTTATTGCCATTTGGCATCATAAAAGAGAAATTTGAAAAACCTAGAATCTATATTGGATATGTTAATTATATTTAATGATAAATTTTATTTTGGATGTTCTAGAAACTCCAGTTTTGTAACAACAACTACACATAAAGATCCTTCCCTATGTAAGCAATAGTAATTTCTATTTACATAGTGTACCTTGGAGGAAAATATTTCCTTCTTTTCCATTTCTCTCTCTCTTTCATTAAAGACCACTGAAGACAAAAAGGCTAAAATGTTTGAAAGGGACCTGTGTCAATCTCCTTTTAATGAACGGTGCAGGCTCTTTTGTGGTAAGACAATTTCATTTATGCAAAAGTCAAGCTTCAGTAAATTCTCAGCTCTTCTAAGTGAGGTAATGGTGCAACTTTTCAGGCAGTGCTTTTCTAATCCCTGAGAATTGTATTTGGATAAGTAACTCAAAATAAAAGGTCTCACAAGTGTTGATGGCTGGTTCTGCAGCAGCATGTTCAGAACCCACATATATTCTTTTCCCTGAAAATCTAGCAAACGTCATAGCAGAAATGCTTATGCAAGTACAAAACTGCAAACAAATGCTTTTAATATTGGCAGAACACAGATTCTATGTTTGTAATTGATAGCATACACACAAGAAACATGATTCCAGATGTTATGGCTATGCAGTGAAAGGAAGAGAAGTGTAACATGACTGTCCACACCCAGTCAAATCAGCTCCAAACTGGACTGCATGGTGGCAATAGAACACTTGAAATTTTTGCACCAAAGATGAAGAAATTGCAGGGGGGAAAAAAGAAAAAATCTGGAATAAAGACGTTTAATATAAATAAAGGTTGATTTGGTGATGTGAATGTTTTAAGAGCAGCTGAATCAAAACCATGATTCTAAAATGCTCTCCTTCACGTTTTAATTAGATAAGGTTTAATAGCAAACAGAAATGAAAGAACAGTGATTCACTATAACTTACAGGGAGGTAATGTAGATTATATTCAGATTTAGTCAAAAATACAGAGCATGTATCTTGTCAAAGGCTCAGTGTTTGGGCTAAAGATGCTTCAGAGCAAGAAGCTCAGCACAAATTTATAAGTGTTGAAAACTTCCAAGCAGTTTCAATGTGATTCTGAGCCCTGGCAGCCCAAGTCCATGACAATCAGCAGCTGTGGCTATTTTGTGAGTGCTTTTATTGACAACACCTTGTCATTCATACGAGAACTGAAATTGAAACTTTCTGTTTTAAAGGCCCTTTCAACCTGAGTGACAAAATCCCATAAGAAAAATAACAAGCAGGTACAGAAAATCTGACTTCTTAAGACTTGTAGGGTGTTGATTCAGGATTGTGGGATGTTTTCACAATTAAAAATCAGTTGCCCGGATGCAATGCATAGAAGACAGAAAGCAGCCAGGACTGCAGTAGCCAAGAAATTTCAAACTCCAAAATATGCCCTGGCTGTATTTCATCCATTCTCACACCCAACAGTTAGGGTTAACAGTGATTCTGCATGCAGAACAGCCAAAAATTGGCAGCAATAGCTGGAACGTGTAAGAGGAGGGGCTGCCAGAGTCACCCATGGTGCCAGCAACCTCACAGAAAACGTGCCTGTGTCAGATGCATCCTGCTGGGCTACACCTGTTGCACCAGTACAGCAAGACTGTTCCCAGGGTGCCAGAGCCCAGTCCCCTGTGGCACTGAATGGAAGAAGACAGAGCCAATTACAGACAAACCAAGAGAAGTGGGAAAGAGCTGAAGTGTGTTTTGTGTGCCATCATAACCAATAACGAACGGACAGCACAGGCTTCGTGTCTATGAGAGACTAAGGTACTTGTCCTGAGAGTAAAGCATTATATACAACCTCATAAAAGGTTGCATATAATGTGGCAAAAGTCAAAAACAGTAGCCATGTTGTTCCCTATATTTAGAAGCAGCTCACAAGAAATAAATGCAGCAAGTCTATTCAGGCAAGGAGCAGTCCTCACCCCTTGGTTTCCACTTGCAGGGATGTACAGAGCATCCTAATCCTTCTCTGCAAAACCAATCCATTATCTTAACTGTGCAGTGTATCTAATCACTCTGAGACAGTAAATGTACCCTCCCTCCAAATTACCTCTCTTCTTTCTCTTCCCCTCCCACACTCACAGCCACATGGTCCCACCATGTCTTCATACCAGCTTTGGGGCTCACAGGATCCTCCATAACCCAGGACAATTCATTAGCACAGCAAAAGCTTGCCCAGGTGGATTATGTTGGAAGGAAAGAGGGAATAATGAGTTAACTCAAATCACAGGCAGTTGGGCTAGATTCAAGTCAGGGGAAGTGACAGAATCATTAGGATGAGAGCAGAATTTGCTGTTTTAGACAGTGGGAGCTAAAGTTCAGTTCACTCTCTCTCCTGAAAGGATCAGATAGCCCACACAGAGTAATTGAGTAACACTCAACTCTAAAACTCAACCACTGCCTCCACTTTGAGCCAAGGAGCTGACTTACCTTGAGTTTCTACTCCATATCAAAAGCATTCAACTCTGAAGCTAAACTGGGATTAACCTGACTGCAAGACTAGCTTTCAGCAGTAAATGGCCCTCATCAGGTTACAAAAGCAGACTTACATTTTCTTATGTAGTCTTTGATTCCTGCACACGTTTTTCTTGATTACACCGTGGCCAATAGGCTTCCTCTTGCCCAGGTGGCTTTACATCTCATCTGGAAACCTTGGAGTCAATTGTCTTCTAAGTGGAAAACAATGACCTAGACAGTAAGGTCTCTTAATTCCCATGGAGCTCCATGGTATCCCCATACCACCCCTTGAGTGTTTGGAGTTACCTGGTCTGCAGCTTGGAGACAGCCACCCATCCAAGGCCTTCAGTTCTCCCTGTATTTGCCTGTAGCCAAAGCTGGCATTGATTCACTCCATCAGATCCCAGCCCCAGTGTTTCTGCATAGAGGTGCCCTGAGAGACCCCTGTGCCCTTTTAATTACTCAAAATTTTTACAGAGAATTCACAAGCTTTTGAGCCTTGAGTAAAAAAAAAAAGGCTACTTTTTAACAGATAAGTAAAACCGTGTCTTTGTGTTTTGCTGGAATTCCCCTGCTTGTTGAAACTAAAGATAAGCTGAAGAGATCTGCTGTTAAGGGAGACCTTTCTCTTCATCAGCACAGGCTAGATGGGCTGCTTTTGACATCACTTCCCACGGACAATACCTGCCACTGCAAAACCTTCAAGGCACTTTGCGGCTCAGGTTGAGTAAATCCAAAAACCCAGCTCAAATGCTGTGCTGGGAGCTGCAGCTAACATCAGGGCTTAAGCAGAAAGGAATTTTGCAGCAGAGGGTAACTCCTCCCTCTCTGCAGGAGAGAGCTCTCCCAGAGATAACGCACAAACCATGGAATGAACTTCCTGGGGAACTTAAGGACTGACCACACCAAACCACACTTCTTTTTTTTTTTTTTTGACCTTGCTTTCGCTAAGGTAAACACGTATCACCATTAAAAACAGGAAAAGAAAAACACTGTAAAAGCCTAACTACCTTATTAAGCCAAATCACCATACTGAAACATAACACCTCCCCTGAAGGAGAATGGGCCCCCATGACAGATTTCCATCACCAAACGCCCAAGTGCAGATACTCTGATATTACAGAGATGAAGAAGAAGCAAGAAAAAGCTTCATGCAATATCTCTGCATTGCAATATACCTGCGTGTCAGATTTGAAGGGATGTGGATCTCCATACATGTGAGATTCTCACACACCATAAGTATCTGGAAGTTTTAAGAAAGCACACCAATCACACAGTGACCACAAGCCAGCCTAATAACACTTGGCCTTAAAAAAGGGTGCTTTGAAATGGTTATTTTCTGTGCACAAGTGGAATGACCAGTGTTTTTCCCTAGTGCATTCTGGAGGAAATATAAACCCTTTCTCTGGATTTCCAGTACTGACAGTGCAGAACTTTACACCTAACAGGAAAAACCTTATGTTTCACTGAATTCTACTTAGTACACTAAAATAAAACTAGTCTGCTTTGTTAGCTCATGGATGATAAAAGCAAAAAAAGGGGGGGTTGTTTGAAAAAAATAAATTGCCATATTAATAAAGGAATGACATCTTGAGAAGACTGGGAATTAGCATGTGAACTCCTACTCCTTGGGAAGGTTTGTGCTAGATTGGGCAAAAGTAAGTAAAAAACAAATGTCCTTCTTAATTTGTTATTGGAAAACTAGGAGTTTCTACCTTTTAGGTTTTCCTCTTCTTGTAGTTTTGGGGGTTTGGTTTTTTTATCTGCTGCAGCTGCATCGAAAAGTTTCTTGCTTTCTATTGACAGGTGCTGACTTTTGCTAATGGATTTGTATTGCCATACTCTGTCAACACATCAGTATTACTCTGTTTAAAGAAATGGACTGACTGAGACTTGGAGCCGCATTCAGGGACATTTTAATTCAAACTTCCAACTGCTTTTAAGAAACCATATCTAAAAGCTCCCTTCCAAGACTCTGGAATGTGAAGTATGTGAGAAATGTTATCTTATTGGCCTTATGTCTGCCAGTGATTGTGAAACAGCTTCACTATTCTGGGAAAAAACAACCATGATTCCAGGCAAAGAGAGATTCATGTAAGCTTGTTAAAAGCTTTAGGAAATACAAATAATACAGAATCAGGAGAAAATCTATAATGCTACATCATGTGAAGAAAGTATTGGTGTGAAAAGATTGCCATTTGCCATCACTTCACATAAAAATTGAAGAAATAAAAAAAAAAAACACCTTAGATCTAGCACAGCTTGTTGGACCTAATTCATCTCTAGTTCATTTGTTCTCAATATGGTCTGTCTTCCCTGGAGATAACAGACCATTTCCATTGTAGTGTGTGACACAGCCAGGTGCAAGAGAAGAATCAGCTGCTGAACCATGGTGGCCGGATTTGTCCTGCGCTGCAGGCCCTGGAGGCAAAGCAGGGTGGTATGCACCCAGTGGGAGGTGTGTGCAGCCTTGACTCCGGATGCTCAGCACACATGGGAGCTCTCATCCTGCCTGTGGGCCTTTCCAAGGAAATGAGTGAAGTCCTGCACACAACTAAAACTAGAAATTAAATTCTGTCTACTGCTCAGCTCTTTATTTCAGTCACTTCTAGGTAGTCCCGGAGAAGAGCATAGCAGGTACATCCACCTCATCACGCAGTGCTTGTGAAGAGACACTAGGTGCAGAGTGAGGGTTGAGGATTGACAAGCTTCTCTCTGGGAACTCACAGCATCTTTCATCAAAGAAGAGGTAGATTTCCCTGACAGACACTCAAGCAAATACTTTTGTACAAGTATTTCCTTTTCAGACCCAGTGAAAAGCAAGAAGCAGTGCAGTTTTTTTCCTCAGGGAGATAACACAGGTCTTAAATTAAATTAGCTTGTCTCTGGGCATAATTTTAAGGTTCTCTTAATATTTACACAACCAAGTAAAAATGATGTTATGCTGTGGAGTTATTTCCATTTCAGTAGCCTGATCTTTCCAGTGGTGTTAGGACATGATTTGGAAAGTTTCCAAAGTTTGCCTTGACAATCATGTTAAGCTCTCTATCAGCTACACAATGTCAGTACACAATGCATTACATACATGCTGGTTGCTGGCCAGCTGACATTTTAAATGAGTAGTTCAGGGAAAAACAATTTTTGGTGAGGGCTGACCACAGCTGGCTTGACATTAGACTAAATTTTCAGGACTTAGCATTGCCAAGTCTCCGGAGACTTAAAGACTCACTTAATATTATTTTAAACTTTGACTGACTCAACAGCTTCAGTAAACAAAGCATATCAAAATCCCTGCATATGTAACTCTGGGTATTTCATTTGCTTATTGAATACACATATTTTATACTATATCTGGTTTTTGCACAATGATTTGAGTGTCATTCTTATTCTTGTCACAAAGTAAGTGTGGCAGTTCAACTGCCTCCTTGAACATATGTGACCACCACATAATGTAAATATTACCAAATGTTGCCTCTTGGCCTTTGGAAGACCATAAGGAATATAAATCTGCAGGGAATAATGCAGCGATGCAATGTAACTAAGCCTGTAGTACACTGAAAACAGTCTGAAGTTGTCAGAAAGTAGTAACTGAGAAATCAGAAGGTGGGCTGTTCTAATTACTTTTTTTTGCACATGGATATTTCACTCCCAAATCCACCAAAGTATATACCAGTAAAATTTTCCATAATTTACAATATGTCACTGCAGAAAATAGTAAATAAACACAGTTATAGATCACTGTTAGGTAGGTATTCTGGAAGTAATTCCAGCTTCGTCCTAATTTCATATAATTTTCTTTTTATGGAAAAGTGTTATTTAAAACCATTTGACTGGAATATATCAAACAAAGTACAGTGTTGATAAAGACATAACATCATTATAACTTTAAAATAGTATTCATTTATTATACAAAACCTTCTGTAAGTCATAAAATGTTGGAAGAAAATCAGAACTCTATTTCTTATAGAAATAAACTGCTCATAAACAGTTCAGTACAGCTTTGGGTGCATCACGTTCTAATTGTCTCTGGTAAGCAATAATATTTAAAAGACTTCCAAATAAAAAGACTTTATTCTCCTACACAGTTTATATCTTCAAATGTTAACTGATCCTTTTAAACTGTTAAAAGGGGATTTTTGAAAAACTGTTGTCTTTATCTACAGACTGAGAAACAGGCATATTTTCCAGTTAATCAACAACCAAGCTGTGACAAGAACTCAGAAATTCTAAGCTCAGAACTTGGCAGATGCCTTCTGTTCAAAAGGACAGGACAGAAAAAAAAATCTGAAGAACATACCTGAACATATATTTCAAATAGATTCAGCAAAATATAAACATTAATAAGAAAGCAATTACAACTAAAGCATGTCAATAGTTTATACTTATATATACTTATAATTAAAGTAGGCTTATGATTTGCTTTCCCAACACTGCATCATAAGAACTCACAAAAATCAGTATATTGTCATTTAGTTAATGATGCAGAGAGCCTTAATTATGACTTTTCCTACCTTTGAAGCTCAACACCTGAGATTTTAATATTCCTATTCCAAAATCTTATAGTATAAAGTGAGTGAAGAAGTAGAAGTGATTGATTCAGGAAGTTACTGGTGCAAAGGAACTGTCAAGATTTAAAAAATATGCAGTAATTTGCATTCATTAGAATAGCCATGAAAATTTCACAGAAGAATAAAAATTGGAACAATTCTCACGTGGGTGGCCAGACATGTCAGCAGCAGCTAGGTGGAGAAGAGCTCCTTCAGCCCATTCTTCCTCCAGTAGGATCGCTCGCTCCAGGAGGAAGCTGGGTGATCATTGATGAAGATTCTGCTTCCTCTCAAAGACACAGTGGCAGTGCAGTCTCAGGTATGGTAATAGAGTAGCTATAATAATTGGAATTTTAGAACCTCTCTTAGAGTAGGTCGTGTCCTTGTGCAGGGCTGGTATGGCACACACTGCAATTCCTCAGTGCAAAAATTTTTTCTGACTTTTTCAGTAACTTCCTTGAGAAAGCAGTATTTGGAAAACGACAGGCTTTTCAGCTTTTGCAAGCTTGATTTAGCAGTGAAAAATAAGGAGGAGACCCAAGACACAGTGTCAAAGTACAATATTCTCTGCTCACTCTATTTTGAAATTAGGCACAGAGAGGATTAAATGATTAATAGTACTTTTAATATCTGAAGATTTTGATGTTAGGATTTTGATTTACCAGAGGGATAAGACAATGTGCTGAAATCAGAATACAAGCACAATATAGTAATTGCAACACACAACTGGATCACAATACACCTATCATTACCATTTCCAGTCTCCCCGTGGACTCTTTCATGATGTTTGGCATCCTCCAGTCACAGAGAAGGAATGCACAGGTTGAAGACAGTTCAAGCACGTTGCTCTCTTTGAAGTTCATTTCATTGATCATTCAGTTTTCATACTCTGTGCTAAGCCATGTACACCCCTTCCCCATGCTGATCTTGCTAACTCAAGAAGACATTCACGCTTTTTTGACTAACTCAGGGAAAACTCAGTGTATCAGCTGATCCACTCAACTGATCCAGAAGTTATCAAAACAAAGGCCAGCCTACTTTGTGTTGAGATGAACTCACTGATGGGCAATAGCTGTGGTCACTCCCTGCATTCTTCCCTGAGCTTCACGAGCCCATCACTTGCCTTCTGAGCCCTCTTCCATACTAGGGTTGGTCCATCACTCCCAAGCATATGATGCCAAAGAGCTCATCAGAGATTATCAGCAATTGCCCCACAGACTCCAGCTAACAAGCCCTTGTAAACAGCAGAATAGCTCTAATGCCATGAAGCCAATTACAAAAAAAAGGGTCAGGCTTTGCTAAAAGTGATTTTTATGTTATTCTGGAGGATGGGGAGCAGAGAGAAAAATGTAAAACCTTCACCCCTGTCAAGAGAATAGCATTTTTTTTCCTAAAATAGAGGAGAAAAATAATTGCATGGAATATTTTTTCCTTTTTTCCCCTAATTTTTCTCACTGCATTGGTTTTTGGAGGGCCAAAATGGAGCACTTGGCTCACCCAACTTTCAGAAAGCATGATTTATGCATCACAGTCTCCTTATATATATCACACAAAGAGTAGAACCTTACTTTGGTAGGTCTTATACAGCAGCTTGACCAGAGGAAATCCTTTAGAAAGAGGATGGTGCTAAACCCATGCTCTCACATTTGCAAAGGTTGGGACTGACAAAATATTTGGGTTTATAGAGCTAGAGCCAGAAAAAAACATGCAAGTAAAGCATTTTGATTTGGACCAACATTAATTAAATGTTTCTTTTTTCTTACCAAATAAAGCAAGAAGCAGAAGATGGATTTGAAGGTTTTTCATGCAATCTAAAATAAAATCTCCTTATTGCTTTTGAAAATAATTAGAAAACAACAACAAAAATAAAAAGACAAAGGAGTAGAAGGTTTAAGTGTAGAAAGCTCTTGGACAATAGCTGTAACCTTGTTCAGTAATTCTGTGATTTTTACACTCTCTGCCAAGGATTAAGAGATCCAGGTGCATCTTATTCTCTGCCTGTGGCAATTTGGACTCACATCCCCTACCTCTGAGAAAAAGGATTTTAGCCGCCAAACCATAGGATATATGTTAGATTGCTCCCCTTCTTTTGCAGTGTTTTTAGCTTTGGTCCTGCTCAGTCTTTTCAGCCAGAAGCAGGCAGGAATAGCACCTCAGGCTGCTGGCAGGAGTGTTAAGGTGATGTGGCCCTGGGTGCTGCAAGGAAACCCCAGCCCCAGGCTCTGTCTGTCCCCAGCTCTGCTCCAGCTGACCGACTGTGCAAGGCGTGAGGACCAGAAGTCAGGTTCCTGGCCAGATGCACCTCTAACCAAGTGCACAAAGCAGATCTATAACCACAGGAGAGTAAAAGCCTGTGCACACATGTTTACACAACTGAATTGTCCAGAGGTGTGGTTTTAAAGGTACAAAAAGGATTTTAAATCCAGCTCTCCCAGAAGAAGAATGCGTCGGTCCAAAAGGACATTCAGCCATTTTGTTGGTTTAGATCCATTTTTAATAACAAAAAGTAATGATCCTATTCACCTTCAATTCATAACTTTTTTCACAAAACCATGTTTTTCAGAAAATCCTTGGAAAAGAGAGTAATTTCCTCCAGCTCTATGCCTGACATTGTGCTGATATGCAAAATCACATTATACAATGCAGTAGAGCAGAATATCTGATGGAGAAAAGAACCATAATGACAGCTGCTTTATAAGCTTCTCCTGATAAATATGAATGGTTAATATAAGACTGTATATATATGTATATCCTGGTTAGTAATTTGCATATCCTAGCTATCTGTCTTCTATCTGGGGGAATATTGACCTGGTGGTCTTCCACAAAACCTGAATATTGCTATTCTTCTGCATTGTTATCAAGTTAATTAGGGAACGGGGCAATTCTCCCACAGCAATTCTTCCATCTGTTTCTGCCTTACTAGTTTCACATATTATGAAAATGCGCCAGACAGCAGCTCCATCCAATATGTTTCATGTTCACAGTATATGTATGAAAGGCAGTTTAGTATCAGCAATTAAGCATTTACTGGCCTTCATTTTAGCTCAATATTTCTTCTGTGGAGGGGAAAACCTGCAGCTCCTGAACGATTTGTCACAGTGACTCTGCAGCATGCATACACCATAAGGAAAATTGCATTTCAGCCCCACACTGCGGCATGCCAGTAAATAGCTAAATGATAAAATCCTGATGCATATAAAACAGTCTTGTTTACATGATTATGTTCCTGGAGATTCCAAAAAATCTCTAGATTGCATTATGCTGTATCTTGTGCAAATACTTAGTCAAAGGCAGTCCCTACCTCGAGGAACTTACACCCAACATAGACAAAAGAAGGAGCAGAGGAGGCTAAAGCATGCAGGGCAGGGAGAGGCCAGGCAGCAGATTTTCCTCAGTAAGCAGGAACACTGGCACTGCCTCAATCCCAAGTCACTGCTCTAGTGACAGAAACACACAGCCGCCTACAAGGCTAGCAACATTTCCAGCTATCCAGTTTTGTACACTCAGTAATAGTTTGTGTTTGAAGGAAAAAAAAGGGAAAAAACCACAAATTAAAAACACGGTCAGTTGCTGCATGATACATGTAAAGGAATATGCTGTCTTTCATAGGGCTGGAATGAAGCAGCAACCCAAGTCATTGCAGACAGAAAAAAGACATCCAAGCAAAAATAGTAATCCATGGATTTTTGGAGTTATTGGTTGCCAGAGTCAGAAGCTGTCCCAGTCTTACTGGTAGTTTTCTGTCATGAGTATAAATATGTATCAGAATGAGGCAAAATAGCCCACCAGATGCAGCCCATTTATAGGGTTACGTGGAGAAGCAGAAAAAATGCCTTCATATAACAATGAAGGCTACATTGAAGAAATCAGGTGAAAAAACATAGACCTGTTTAGGAAGGTACACTCTTCTGAAACTCTTTTATGTTACAGTACTTACCAGCTTTGTAATTTCTGTGATCTCAAGGCACTCACTATAATATTTTCCAATGTTTCTGGCTCATACAGAATACTAAAATGCCCAGAATTTGATGGCATAATGTACATTATCATCAGCTGATAAATCACACAATCTAGTCTAAATCATCTGATGCTGAATTTCTGAGGTTTTTAAAGTCAAATTGAGACATGAAAGAATCTTCTGCTTCTTCTTCCCTACCAACCTAGAATTACAGTGAATACCTTGAAAGGTTCTGAATGTGGGTCTGAAAATCCATACTCAAATGCAACTGGTATTTGTCAGAGTACTGTAGTTATTAAAAGTATACATTCCTTGTAAATGTCTTATCCATATAAGGAACATTTTTGTCAGACAGCGGCACACTAATAAATATTACGATTATGCAGGCCTCCAAATTGCAAGAGATCACCTGAATAGCTATACTCACCAGAAGCTCACTCTGCAAGGAAATAACTTTCATTGATATAAATGGCAGGCTGCTTCATTATGCATGATGCTGCAAAAATAATTGATATGCATGTATTTAATAAAATATAATCAGAAAATGGAATCAGTATCTGCAGACTGATTTTAATTTAAAATGTTCTGGTTTGAGGAGTGGAGTTTTTCACCTTTGTGTGTGAGACTCCATTCAGAAGATTTAGCCTAAGACACCTGAAGTTTCTGTCTTAATTCTACGTTTGTCGACTACAGTCAGCAACATATTTTTTAAAAAAGCCAAAACACACACAAAAAATAAACAGAGATACAGACAACCACCCAACCCCCCCAAAAAACCCTACAAAATGCCTACAGAAGAGCACCATGTCTTTTTTGCAATGCAGATACATATTTTATTCAAGCAGTCCTATTTTACCTAGTGGTAACATAAAATAGAAGAGCAGAACTTTTAAAACTGTGGATCACATGAGCACAAATACACCTAGCACTTCAGGGAAATGTGGCTACAAGTGGTTTGCTCCCAGCTGCCCCTGTGCCAGTGAAAGACGTTTCAAACCCTGCTTTTAGCTGCTCACCACTGCCTCTCCACTCAATCCATCAGCCAATCCATCAGCCATCACATTTGCCACTCCTATTTACCACCTAAGATTTTCTCACCTGCTTCACTTAAAATCACTCAAGTTATTTAAATATATTTAAATATATGTTCTTATATAGGAATTAGAGTAATTTGGCCAGGCACCCTTCCACCATGACAGGCAGCAGCCTCCAACTGAAGAGCAGCAAAAAAGGAGCACCAGAGGCAGTATAGGGAGAGGCAGGAACAGAGGAGGATGCTCACCCAGAGCTAAAGTCTCCACTCTTGCATTTAAAAACATTTAATCCATTTTCCTGTCAGAAATCCTAGACAGAATTAACAGCTGAAAATCTCTTCTGTCATCTGACTTTTTGTATTGGATGCTTTGTAAAGAGGTGCATGATGCAGAACTATTTTTTTTCTCAAGTCCGTAAAAATCAAAGTGTAATATTTTATTTCTGAGTGGTTGGATACAAACAGAATGTGTTTGCAGTCTGAATTACTCCAAAGTTTGAGTTGGGGGGGAGGGTTTTGAGCTGGCATGAATAAGCACATGCATAGTGACCTTTTCCTAATGAGTCAGGGCTTCAGTACTTCCATGGTCTATAGCTGTGGACTTCTGGACTTCCTTTCCTTTGTGCTTTTGCTGAAGTTGGCTTGC
>VXAX01006348.1:171540-181946 GCA_013399835.1 Leptocoma aspasia | reverse complement strand
TTTTTGGTAACACGCATGACGCCTTTCTGAACAAAACTGTAGGATTTATCTTGGAAGCCCTGGGATTCAGAAGGCATTACAGAAGATGGACTCAAGCCAAGGACCCTGCTCACAATGTGGGAATGAATGAGATTTGGTACTACAGCTCCCTCAAGACGATACACAGTCATGATCTGCAGTTCAGTGTTGAAATGAATAAACACAAACCATTGTCATGCTTTAAATAGGCAAAAGAAAACATTTCAATGAACTCCAGATTTTTTTCATAATATTTTTTCCTAAGAATTTTATAATTTCCATTCCTAGGAAAGTTTGGAAATCTCTTTATTTTGTTCTGTAGTGAAATGAAAGTAAGTATTGAGATGACAGAATATCTAGTACTTCTATGCTCTAAAAGTAACATGTATAGCATTTTTTTGTACTATATTGAAACAGCCTCATTGTCATAATTGCAGATATGCCAGGACCCTTACAAGACTAAACCCCCAGCTTTCCCAGTAAGCCACATGATGACTATGTATGTATGTATACAACAAATGCTACAGGGGATATTTTACTCAATATCATCAGAAAGAGGTTTTCTCATTTCTATTTCTGGATCTTGAGTCCCATGTACTGTAATCCCAATTGTAAATACAATCCACCTACTTATAACAAAACGTCTTTGTAGAGCACACACAGCCTTTGTTCCAGGCCCTGATGTTGGAGGAGTATAAAGGCTACATTCAAGGCACTCCAGTGTGCAGCTGGAAAAATGGCTGGAAAATTACTTCCTGGCCCACAGCCAGCACTAAATTGGCTCAGGACATAATGCAATACAGGACGTGCAAGGCTCTGATCCATATCTGGTCTTAACCTGAAACAGGGAAAAACCACGACTTCTGTATCTGCAATTTGCTACCTGTCATGTACTGACAGCACAGCATAAGAGGACCACGGTGCCAGTCAGGATCCTGGGAGCAGTCACGTGTTCATCCCAGGGCAGTGTCCCCCCCCTTGTCACCATCACCAGACCTGGTTCTGATGATCAGTCCATCCATAGACTAACAATCCATCCCATCCCTTTCCCCAGGAAGGCGCCCAGTGTCCAGGGCTGGGGCTGCCCCAGTGTGTCCCAGCATCCCAGCTCCTGGCTGGGTGGTCAGATGGGCCCTGGCTGGCAGATCTTACCCTGACATGGGGAGCCCCTGGTGCTCCCAGACCCCAGGAAGTCCCCCGTCCCTGTGCTGCCCTGGTGTCATCATGTATAGCCCTTTTGTGATGCTTTTCAAAATTTAAAAAAGGTAAGTGATAAAATATGCCATTTTCACCAGTTTCTCAGAGTACCTCTAAAATCGCTACTGAGAATTGAACCCATTTTCAACCCATTGTAGCCTGAAGAAATGGAAAAAAAATATCGGTTCCAAAACAAAACATATTGACTCCTTGGTTATATTTCCAAAGAGAAATAGGCAAAACAGAACAAGAGAGAGGAGGTCTCATCCTAATATATCCTCAGGCTTAGAAGCATCATCTGTTTTGTGGGAGCTTATGTTTTAATCAGATAGTGAAGATTATTATAACCCCTCTACAAACAGCTAGGCCTAAACAATGGGCTGTGGGATAATGAAGGGATATTTCTTGATGGCCTTTCTAGTATGCTTTATTTATTCACTGAAGCAGTGATCAATGGTCAGCTGGTCTGTTGGCTCCTGTTTCCTCTGTTCACACTCCAGCCTGCTCTTAACCTTTGGGCAAGAGGGTGCATGAGGTCAGTATCTCTCCAGCTTTGGGGAATCCATCTCTGATTTTATTAAGCCCTCTCCTGGGCCCAGCAGGTCCTCATGCTAAAACTTATGCTTAAAAAAGGGATCAGTATATACCAGGGATGTCCACCATTGGTTGGCCAAGCACAACCACCTTCAGCAAGGGCAGACAAGGTGGCCTGGAGACAATAACACAGTGATTTTACATGACAGGGAAATTCTGCAGAGCAGAAAAGGCCACGTCCACCTCCTGCCTCCTGACAGCCCTCAGCAGAAGGACTGATCTAGTCTCCATCCCCTCTGTTGAGTGTGGCATCAGCAGCTGGGGCAACAGCACAAAAGAACCAATGGCCCTAGAGAAGGCAGTGGTTTGTATTTAACCCTGGATGGGACTGTGGGAAAAGTCAGTGACTTCTGAGCCTCTCCCTGCAGGCACTGAGCTGGAGACACACAGTCATAGCCTAAGCTCACCCCCAGCATAAGCATGGGAAGGATGTTTCCACTTCCCACACCACACTCTCCCCTGCCTTCACATTGGACTCAAGGCTGCAGGTTCCCAACACCATGAAAGATTTCACCCTGACATTAAATGTTAGAAAGACAGAAAGATCACAGAATAAATGCCATGAATAAATCAAAATCCACTACAAAGTACGAGATATAATTGGAAATAGATATCAATGGTAGGTCAAAGGACAGGAAAGAGGAAGCCTCTTCTCTTCTGTACTGAGTGAATCACATGAGAGAAGATTGCCACCTAAAATAGTTTACATAATAGAGTGAAAACCAGAACTATTGAATATCCATGCCACTAAAGAAGGTATTTGCTATAGAATAATGTAAAATTTAACTGCATTCATGACAGCATTGACAAGATTATCAAGGCAATGTTGTAGCACCTACATTTACACAGGCACAGAAAACATCTGAAGATGTTACATGCGTGTTGTGTGTGTGTGAGAAGAGGGAATGACACAGTAGAAAGTTGTGCACTGATGGTGATCAGGCACAGCATCACCAGGGAGGGGATTGTCCCACTCTGCTCTGCACTGGTACAGCCTCACCTTAGGTCCCGTCTGCCATTTTTGGCACCACAATAAAAAAAAATCTAATTAATCTATTAGGGAGTGGCCAAAAGAGGGTCACAAGGATGGTGAAGGGTCTGAAGGGGAAGCTGTATGAGGAGCAGCTGAGGTCACTTGGTCTGTTCAGCCTGGACGAGACTGAGGGGAGACCTCACTGTGGTTTTCAACATTCTCATGAGGGGAAGAGGAGGGGCAGGCACTGATCTCTTCTCTGTGGTGACCCGTGACAGGACTCAAGGAAACAGCGTGAAGTGGTGTCAGGGGAGGTTCAGGTGAGACGTCAGGAAAAGGTTCTTCACCCAGAGGGTGACTGGGCACTGGAACAGGTTCCCAGAGAACAGATCACAGCACCAAACCTGAAAGAGTTCAAGAAGCATTTGGACAACGTTCTCAGGCACATGGTATGGTTCTTGGGGTGTCCTGCACAGGGCCAGGAGTTGAACTTGATGATCCTGATGGATGCTTTCCACCTCAGCATATTCTGTGGTTTTTGCTTCTATGATGTGGAACATATGAACTGTAATTTAATTTAGTAGGTTCTCTGCAAGATTTCAAGCTCCAGTGTGACTGTAGTGCTGAGTGCCTTCATTACTGTCTTTCTACTGCCACACTTAGCTGAAATTCAATGAGATGCTGACACATTACCCTGAGAATCCCTCATTAAAATGAAACTAGGTGGGGAAATGTAAAAAGTAAAGTTTGCTGGGGGTAAGTTTTGTCCACCCAGTTTTTAGGGACCTGGAGCTCAGAGCACTGGAATTTCTTCCCAAGGCAAAACAAAGAAATTAGATGTCATATTGCAACCCTTTAACTAAAAGTGATTTCAAACCTAAGGACTACTTTTTTTTTTTTTGCAGAAGAGAAGGTATTGCTTCTTTCAAAGTAGAATTACCCAAGGAAAAAGAAAAATGGCTGTGTAAAGAAGGGAGATTCAAGAATATTCAAAAGAGTATCCAAAGAACAGCTACTACCCCAAATCACAGACAGTTCAGAGAGTAAAGACAAAAAGATTTTGAAATTCAAAAAAAAATGGGGGGAAGTAAGCAGAGGCATGTGTGTTTATTATTTTGTCTAGTTCTGTATCCTTCCTACGCTAACTGAACTGGAGGATAATTGTATTTAGAAACCCATATACATCTTATGCATCTGTTAACTTTCATCTGTCCTGTATTACTGAAAAGTAACATATAAATCCAGGATGCTGTGGGCTAGATTTAAGGAATTCAGTGTGTTTAAATCACTGTGGTGTCTGGAAGCTTAGGACAGCCTAGGGGCCATTTAGCCCCATTTCTGTGAAGAAATAACAGATATCCATATGTTATCTAAAAAGTGTCTCAGGGGTGCCAAGGCTGGGACAAAGACCAGTGGACCAAGAGAAGATGGAACTCACATGTCTGTCCTTGAGGTCCCAGAACACCAATCTGGTTAGTGTTCAGCTAGAGTTAGCCACACCAGAGATGAAACAATAAGCAAGAATAATAGGAGATATATATATATATATATATATAGTCACAGTAGTAACTGAGCTTGCAAATTGCATTCATCTTAAGCTCATGGTCTCAAGGCAGAACTTTTTCATTTAAATTATATATTGAAATATCACTGCCCTGCCTCTCTCCCCTCCCCCAACCACCACCACCCCAGTTAATTAATAAAAGCCTCATACTGAAGTGCAAAGAGTGAAGAGTTAAAAGGGTAGACACATTTTGAGGGCTTTTTCCCCCCTCAGTTACCTCCTTTCTGCTTCACCAGCATTACCTCTGACTTTGGGAAATTTTATGCAAAAGTCCCTCTGAGCTTGCTTGTTTCTGCTTTCTACAAAGTTTTTTTCCTGCTGGTTTGTGACCCCACATCCCCATCAATTACTCTTCTCAGCAATCTGAACAGGTTTAAAATCTTGTAATATGGGTATTGATACCAAGGAGGATTCATCCATAGAGGAAGGGAATGTGGAGCTTTCTCTGAGTGCCACTCAATCACATTAGGTGTTTTCTAGTTTTTTGTTTTGGTTGTTTGGGTTTGCTTTTGTTTTTGCTTTCTTAACTAGAAATTTCTAATATTTGTCTTAACCTCTGGGCTATAAAAGGAATAAACAGGAGGACTGGAGGGGAGAATGCTTCTCTGAGGCACTCATGAACTGGAGCACACGATCATCAGTTGATCACCACTTTGCCACTTGTGTTAGAGCTGGCCATGTTTGCATTACATTGCAGTGTTTACATTAGTCCAGCACTCCCTGACCATCTCTAGCTGTGAGAGAGCACACTGCCATTTTAGAGGTGTGAAACCATAAGCTGGAAATATTTCAAGAAGGAGGCACTTCTTACACATGCATCATCAACCCTCTCCTTTAGATTGTCAGTTCCTCTTAATTTACTTGGTGCTTTTAAAAAGCCCACTCTTTACCACAGCAGCAAAATAACAAAGCCATCACCACACCTATCTATTATTAAACTCAAACTTGGTTATAAAGACATATTGCAGTCTAATTAAAGCTGTGGGTGCCCCACTCCAGCAGCAATCAGGGGACACACTGAGCTCAGGAGCCCAGGGCATGACTGGGTGACTCAGCCTAGGCCAAATAGTTAGCTAATGGTTAGTGCAGTTTGCATTTGTTTGATCTTTGATAAAGCGTTTCAGATCATTTTTCAATCACACCGTGATAAGGCCATTGAAAGCAAAATAGGTACTTTTTGTAATATGAGGCAGTGCAAGTCTTGAGAGTAGATTAATTACTTTTGCTTTAGGAGAAGGAGAATATAACTACAATTAAACTAGTTACAGCTGGAAGGGAGAGGTCAAAGGAATGAAAAAGATAAAGCACTCTCCTTTAATTATATTTTCCTGCGAAGTCAATGGTGCATTTTTATATCACTGCTCTAATATAACAGCAAGGATGGGACATAATCCAGAGTACCAGTGACTTCAAAAGGATGTGACACCATTAAATGAATTACAGTTTTAGCGGTGATGATATTTATTATTTTCGATTTGTAAAATGACAAAACATACTCCTGTTTTTAATACAATAGTATAGTTTTGTGCACAAACCATCATATGAAATATTGCAAGAACCTCATTGCAGAAGAGCTAAATCTGCCCTCAACAGACAAGCAGTTGGGACAATTTTCAAAGAGCAGTATTGATAGCCTTGTAAAAAATTGAGGGAGATAATCATGGATATTTGTCATTTTACCTGTTGCAAATTATCTAACTGCAACACCTTGAGACCACAGTTCAGATCACAGCACTGAGCTGAATTTAGAGTAAAAAACAACTATCACACCAAAAACATGCAGTTCAAATAGCAAATAGCCTCGAAGGAGAAAGGGCACCATTCTATAACGTGTGGGAATGAATTCCAACTGTACTTCTCTCATGACAAGCTATATTCCCTCATTTCTGCTAGGCTGAAAAAAATCTCTGTCATGTGATGTTTCTTCTATCAAATGTCCTTACGAGTTTGTTTTTACAATTCTTGTTTATTTGTAGCTTTTCAGTAATAATAAAAAATACTATTATTTCTGGAATGCACATATTTTTCTTCTCTTTTTCATACTGTTAAAAAACCCCAGTAGAACAAAAGCAAGTGCAATACTTTGGGGGAGAGATGAAGAAAGGAACTGCTTTGAAAATTGAAAATATTTTAAATATTACAGTTTAAAAGCAAGACAGAAAAAGCTGCTTAAAATAGGAGCCATGTAAAAATAGATACATAGAGCAGAATCATCTATATTTTTGAGCTTTGTCAATAACAAAATAAAAGAAAACTACAATTATATCTATTTGTGAATAATAAATAGCTGAAGCCAGTCATTTTTACACTCCAGGCTATTTTAATTTGGGATTAGCTTTGAAATACATAAAAAGGCAGAACCAGAAAGGCTATTCTACCATCTCCTCACTGTAGTGTAAAAGGCTTACTTCAGGGATATAATAGAATAACCAATTTTTTATGGAAAAAAAATGGATCTAGTTTTGGTAAAATGGATCTGCTTTTTTGTAGTAACCAAACCTAACACTTACAAGTCTCTGTGTGTGTATGTGGAGGGAATATTTCATATCATATATATTACATCTGTTAAAACTGTTAAATCAATGAAAAATTAAAGAAATTCTGCACTTTTTTTTTTTTTTTTTTTTTGCAGCATATAAAGTGTTAAGTACATACTGGAAACACATCTTGTTTGCCTGTTTGCTTCAGTAGATGTGGTGGAGATAAGGAAAAGTGCCCAGAAGGATTAAAGACATCTACGCTACTTCCCAAGCCCTTTTCTACTGCTCTCATTAACTGCTCTGTTAAACTGGCTAAAAATGTTTTAGGAGCTTAATGGAAATGGTTTTTCATAATGATTCTTCTTCTCTAAACTTCCTCTTACTTGAAGTCGAAATAATTTGGAGTGAGAGGAGATCAGAGGCAAGTCATAGGTTAGGGATTATGAGATTACCAGGGCATCCGCTGGAGGGTGTAATCCCCAACAGGACCCAGCAGGGGAGATTTCTCTGTTGTTGCTCTGTGTGACCACACTGAAGCCCTTTGGGGTCTCTCTCCTGATTGAGCTCAGGCATTTCTGTAGATTCTGTGAGACAACTGATTTTTGTTGTAGGGCCCCAGCACGATGTGTCCACCTGACTAAAGAAAACAATGACAGCAATAAACAAACTACATGGGAAACAGAACACAAAAGCAGGAAGTCCTGGGGTTTTTTTGGTTGGTTGTTGTTTTTTTGGTGGTGGGTTTTTTTTGTTTGGTTGGTTGGCTTTTTGTGTGTGTGTGTGTGTGTGTGTGTGTCTGTGTGTCTGTGTGTGCAATGACTGTGCCTGTAATGTCAGATGAATTTACATGCTTTTGGACATGACAAAGCCTCCTTACGTTATCTATTCCTATTCTATGCAGAAATTAGATACTACTGGCTTAGCTTTACTTTGCATATAGCTCCCAGACTGATTAGACTCATAAAATTTACCAACCACAGTCTATCAGCAATAAAACAAATTTGATGAGTCGTAGTTAAAAATACCATGGTTTCAAACTCAAATACAGGACAAAACCACCAGATGATGTGTAAAGAATGCTTTTGTATGACAGGCTCTGTCCCTTGCCTCTGCACCACCTGTTTTTTCTGCAGCTCAGCAATACAAATTTGCCCTAAATGGGCCCTGAGAATACCCCTTCCTTACCAAGCAAGAGCACCAGGCAAGACAACGGACAGGACTGGAATATAATCAGGGTGGCTGAGATGCAGCTGGGTGATTCAGGAAGAAAGAGATGCTCACCTGACCTTCAGCCCAGTCATGGTATATTTGATACAAAGGTCCCTGAATTTGTTTTAAGAAAGCTTGCTTATGTGCAAGATCAGCCCTAACATGGAAATATAGTTCCCTGACATGCTTAACACTCTAAAACTTAAATAAGAAATTATTTGGAATTCTGAAGGAGAAGATTAAGGCCCTTGGCACACAGACTGGTAACAAGCTAAGATGTGTCCCATCTTGATGTCTAATGACACTAAGTATTATCTTGAATCATGCAATACAGCAGAACCAGATGGGATGTGTCACTGAAAGTACATAGCAAAAAGCAAGCAGAGAGGCTTGGAAAAGGGGAGAAAATATGTAGGATATGATCAGCATCCATAGTTCTGCTTTCTTGCATAACCATCAGATGCTGAAATATAAAAAAGAAAAATAAAAAGGAAAAATATATCTATACTGTAGAAAGTGTAAGACATCAGGCAACCCATAACTACATTGATGCATCAAAACTATCCAGGCTTCAGAATATGTATCCCTCTCACCAATGGCCCATGTCTGGAGAGAGACACTACCCAAGGCTCCTGCCTTATCATCAACAGCACCTCTTTACTTATTATACATGAGAAATGAAAACATTTTGTTCATGTTGTCATTTTATTCACCCCAAGACCTCACTGTACAGATTGCACTGCAATCCCCATCAAGCGGTGACAGACTTGTAAGAGGCCAAATCCTCCAGAATTTCTTGGGGATACAAAACATTTTGCCTGCTGTTGTTCTCTTTGCTTTTTAGTCACATATTGCTTTTTCTGTCCCCTATTTTTCTCTCCTGTTTTTGACCCATGCTTGTACTTTGCTTTCATAAACCTGTTACTTTTTCATGTCCATATGTCCTAATATTCTTCATCAGCAACAAATAGAGTTTTGCAAGACTTGTTCAAACTGTGACAAAAACAATATTAGTTTTCAGGCAGGAGTTAAGGGAATTTTCTGCATTAGATCCAAGCTTTATTGGAGAAAAAGGGACAATGGTATTAGATTTTTTTGTCATAAATAATTGAATGCTTTTACTCCATTTTTTCTGAACTGCTACACGATGTTTAGACTTGTTGTTCAGATTAACTATCTAAAAATAAAGCAATTCTCAGTGGAGGAATGAAATCAACACATTAAATGAATGTGGTATGTGTTATTTCGGTTTTTTTAAAGAGGTGGAAGGCTTTACAATGGATTCTGCTGGTTTCCATTCCATGCAGCACCAGCAATTAACATGCAGGTGGACTGTAAACTCTTCAAGACCAAGATGCCCTGATTCTATGTGGCTACAAACTGACCATGATCCTCAGTCTTATCTGGCTCCTGTTCAAGCTCCTGCATGGTTTGATTTATCAGAGAGCATTTGCTTTGGGAGTTGAGACCCTCACCCTTTTGATTTGGAAATAATTCTTGATTTTGGTACAGAGCCATCTGTTTCCATATAACATCATTCACTTTATGGGATCCAACAAATCTCTGTTTGACTTCCACAGATTGGCTCTGAATTTTCACAAATGATGAGAAAGGCTGTGCTATTATATATAAATATCTGTAAGTACAAGTCTTCATTACAGAGTAGAAACCAGCTGAAAGGTGATACTGTTCCAATTTGAAAAAAAATCTAATGATTACTCAAAGGAAGAGATTTCTGAGGAAGGGATCATTTGACTACATTAAAGAGAGCATCTCTGAAGAGTATCTCTAACTACTGTCTGTTTTGAATCATATTTTAGAACAAGATTATCAGATAGACTGTAGTGAGAGTAGTGTAGACAGAGACAACTGATCTTAATCAAGACACTACTATAACATAAGGAAGCAGAACCATCAGACATCTTTTACAAAGTACATAAAAATGTTTGCACTGAAATAATAAAAATGGATTCACCTTATTGAATATATACTTCAAAGTGTTTTCAGTGCTTTTCTTCTAATGGATGTTTTTCTCAGGCCTCTACTCTTGTTGAAGCCATACTAAATCTGTTGTCCTTGATTAAAAACATTTGTATAGTCTAATTTTAAAAACTTTTTAGTTTTTATCTTCTTTCATGGGGAGCCTCTCCTTCAGCCATATTCACACCCACTTGCTTCAGCCACGTTGGTGCAAGGCAAAGCTGAGAGAGCCTTCACATGACCTGTGAAGGATGTGGGTCTCCTCTCCATGGGCCCTTGCAAGCCAGTGCTAGATCCTGCCACTCAACCTAATGTTTTCTCCTTCAAGGGGTTTTTAGAAACCACTCTGTAAAGAATCTTTTTTTAAAAGTCTGCTCTTCAAAAAAAAAAA